>JBBDGP010001366.1:202500-717500 GCA_037952835.1 Lithobates septentrionalis
AATGGTGTCCTCAATGCTGACAAATACAGGCAGATACTTATCCATTGTGCCATACCATCAGGGAGGGGTGTGATTGGCCTCAAACTTATTCTGCAGACGACCCCAAACATACAGCCAATGTCATTAAGAACTATCTTCAGCGCAAAGAACGAGGAGTCCTGGAAGTGATGGTTTGGCTCCCACAGAGCCCTGATCTCAACATCATGGAGTCTGTCTGGGAATACATGAAGACAAAGATTTTAGGCAGCCTACATCAGAAGATCTGTGGTTAGTTCTCCAAGATGTTTGGAACAACCGAGTCCCTTCAAAAACCTGTGTACAAGTGTACCTAGAAGGATTGATGCCGTTTGAAGGCAAAGGGTGGTCACACCAAATATTGATTTGATTCGGCTTTCTCTTGATAAACAAACTATTAACACTTCTATTTCTGAAAGCATTCTTAATTTACAGCATTTTATCTCACTTGCCTTAAACTTTTGCACAGTACTGTATTTTTTATAAAAGGCTCTTTCAGACAGGGGGTAATGTTTACCGCCTCTGAGAAGCAATCCATAGCAGATTGCTTTTCAGAGGGGAGTAGTATAACAGCACCTGGCGGACATTTAGGAGGCACTACTGATGTTTATGTTTTAAATTCCCAAACAGCATTTTTATGTTGCACCACCATTGTTTGGCTTGTGGTTGTAGTGCGGTTCTATTGATCTCAGTTGGCAAGTTTGACAGTTGGTGCTGCCTGTCAAAAGCTGAAGGCCAAGTTAAACTTGCCATTTAGCAAAGCCTTTCTTATACAGCATGTGTACAGCACTGTCAGGTGTAAATGTTAGAATTCTGGGGGCAGGTAGGACAGCAGCTCAGCCACCAGAGTGAAAGAGCCCACATAGAATACAGCTAGGAAGGAAAAATAGTCAGGAAGTGAGAGGAATCTGCAACATGGACACAGCCAGAGTTGGTGCCACTCCTTCCCTCATCTATGGAGAAGGGTGAATGGTTGGGGGTACTGCGCAATTCCAAGTGGCAGAGTAGTGCTTCCGGCCTCTGTGTTCATTTGATTCATTCAAGGCTGGATCAGAATTGTCATTCTCCAGCAATGGGCCCGTTTACATCGGCCTGGCCTGCTGCAGTGCGTTAGGGCAGCCCATAGCACCACAACACACCATACATTGTGCATACAGCATTTTCAACAGCACAATGCAGGTGCTAGTACTAGGGAGATGTGTTAGGGTGCAATTTTATACAACTACCGGCCACTTTATTAGGTATGCTGTTCAATACACCAGTTGCTAATCAGCCAATCACATGGCAGCAACTCAATGCATTTAGGCATCTAGATCTGGTGAAGACGACATACTAAAGTTCAAACTAAGCATCAGAATGGGGAAGAAAGGGGATTTAAGTGACTTTGAACGTGGCATGGGTTGTTGGTGCCAGACAGGCTGGGCTGAGTATTTCAAAAACTGCTGATCTACTTGGATTTTAACGCACAACCATCTCTAGGGATTACAGAGAGTGGTCTGAAAAAGAGAAAATATCCAGTGAGTGGCAGTTGTGTGGACGAAAATGCCTTGTTGATGTCAGAGGAAAATGGGCAGACTGGTTTGAGATGATAGAAAGGCAACAGTAACTCAAAAATCTACTCGTTACAACTTAGACATGCAGAATACAATCTCTGAACACACATCGAACCTTGAAGCAGATGGGCTACAGCAGCAGAAGACCGCACCGGGTGCCACTCCGGTCAGCTAAGAACGGGAAACTGGGGCTGCAAAATTGGACAATAGAAGATTTGAAAGACATTGCCCGGTCTGATGAGTCTCGATGGTAAGGTCAGAATTTGGCGTAAACAACTTGAAAGCATGGATCCATCCTGCCTTGTATCAATGGTTCAGGCTGGTGGTGGAGGTGTAATGGTGTGGGGGGAATATTTTCTTGGCACACTTTGGGCCCCTTAGTACCGATTGAGCATCATTTAAACACCACGGCCTGAGTATTGTTGCTGACCATGTCCATCCCTTTATGACTACAGTGTCCCCATCTTCTGATGGCTCCTTCCAGCAGGATAAAGCACAATGTCACAAAGCTCAAATCATCTCACTGATTTCTTGAACATGACAATGAGATCACTGTACTCCAATGGCCTCCACAGTCACCAGATCTAAAACCAATAGAGCATCTTTGGGATGTAGTGGAAGATTTGCATCATGGATGTGCAGCCAACAAATCTGCAGCAACTGCGTGATGCGATGATATCACTATGGACCAAAATCTCTGAGGAATGTTTCCAACACCTTGTTGAATCTATGCCATGAAGAATGAAGCCAGTGCTGAAGGCAAGAGGGGGTCCAACCCGGTACTAGCAAGGTGTACCTATTAAAGTGGTCGGTGAGTTTATGTGGCATGGTCCATAATCTAAATAAAACACATTTTTGTTTTTTCTAGTTTTATACTAAAACCATATTTTGGAGCAATTAAAGTAAAACCAAAAGGCAAAACATTTTTTTTCTTTTAGTTTTGGATAGAGTGGAGAGGGATTAGAACACCTGTCGGGTTTTTATGGTTGTCTCTGCTCCCCCAGGGAAATTTACCCTCTCTATTTGTCCTAGTGATTGAAGAGTGTACTGTAAGGGAAAGAAATATGGAATTTTGGGTTGGCACCAGAACTTGAATAGAAGAGAAATCTTGGGGATATCTGTTTTGGGGACAACCAGGGATTCTCTCCCTTCCTGTTTTAGCGACAGGAAGTGAAGGGTAAACCCCCCACCGGGGGAAAAAAAGGAGGTTATGCTTACTGTATCCAAAATGGTAAAAAAAAAAATAATCTCTAGTTAAACGATTGTACAGTATCTCACAAAAGTGAGTACACCCCTCACATTTTTGTAAATATTTTATTATATCTTTTCATCTGACAACAAGGACAAAATTACACTTTACCACAATATAAAGTAGTGAGCGTACAGCTTGTATAACAGTGAAAATTTGCTGTCCCCTCAAAATAACTCAACACACAGCCATTAATGTCTAAACTGCTGGCAACAAAAGTGAGTACACCCCTAAGTGAAAATGTCCAAATTGGACCCAAAGTGTCAATATATTGTGTGGCCACCATTATTTTCCAGCACTTCCTTAACCCTCTTGGGCGTGGAGTTCACCAGAGCTTCACAGGTTGCCCCTGAAGTCCTCTTCCACTCCTCCATGATGACATCACGGAGCTGGTGGATGTTAGAGACCTTGTGCTCTTCCACCTTCCACTTGAGGATGCCCCACAGATGCTCAATAGGGTTTAGGTCTGGAGACATGCTTAGCCAGTCCATCACCTTTACCCTCAGCTTCTTTAGCAAGGCAGTGGTCGTCTTGGAGGTTTGTTTGGGGTCATTATCATGCTGGAAGACTGCCCCGCGGCCCAGTCTCCGAAGAGGGGGGATAATGCTCTGCTTCAGTATGTCACAGTACATGTTGGCATTAATAGGTTCCCTCAATGAACTGTAGCTCCCCAGTGCCAGCAGCCCAGTCTTCAAAGGAAGGGGATCATCTGCTTCAGTAAGTCACAGTACATATTGGGATTTAAGGTTCCCTCCGTGAACTGTAGCTCCCCAGTGTCGGCAGAGCTCATGCAGTCCCAGACCATGACACTCCCACTACCATGCTTGAGTGTAGGCAAGACACACTTGTCTTTGTACTCCTCACCTGGTTGCCACCACACATGCTTGACACCATCTGAACCAAATAAGTTTATCTTGGTCTCATCAGACCACAGGACATGGTTCCAGTAATCCATGTCCTTAGTCTGCTTGTCTTCAGCAAACTGTTTGCGGGCTTTCTTGTGCATCACCTTTAGAAGAGGCTTCCTTCTGGACGACAGCCATGCAGACCAATTTGATGTAGTGTGCGGCGTATGGTCTGAGCACTGAGAAGCTGACCCCCCCACCCCTTCAACCTCTGCAGCAATGCTGGCAGCACTCATACGTCTATTTCCCAGAGACATCCTCTGGATATGACGCTGAGCATGTGCACTCAACTTCTTTGGTCGACCATGGTGAGGCCTGTTCTGAGTGGAACCTGTCCTGTTAAACCGCTGTATGGTCTTGGCCACCGTGCTGCTGCTCAGTTTCAGGGTCTTGCCAATCTTCTTACAGCTGAGGCTAGTGATGGCAGACCTTGGCACCTCAGATGTTTTGGAACTACATTTCCCATGATGCTCAGCTACACTGCAGAGTGCATGACATGGGAAATGTAGTTCCAAAACATGTGGGGTGCCAAGGTTCACCATCACGGCTATCTTTACGTGGAGCAACAATTCTTTTTCAGATCCTCAGTGAGTTCTTTGCCATGAGGTGCCATGTTGAACTTCCATTTACCAGTATGAGAGAGTGAGAGCGATAACACCAAATTTAACACACCTGCTCCCCATTCACACCTGAGACATTGTAACACTAACGAGTCAAATGACACTGGGGAGGGAAAATGGCTAATTGGGCCCAATTTGGACATTTTCACTTAGGGGTATACTCACTTTTGTTGCCAGTGGTTTAGACATTAATGGTTGGGTGTTAGACTTCATGTACACGGGACGTTTTTACAAAGTCTCCTAAACGATTTAATTTGAGAGTAACCCACATTTAAAACATCCGCTATGCCGTGTTTTAGCAGCGTTTTTTTTTTTTTTTTTAAATAGACAAAAATGAAAAAGTGTAAACGAAACGTGTCTAAATGCGAGTTACCGTGCTTAGAAGCGTTTAGCAGTTGCAATGCCTGTAAACTCAGCTTCTGAACGCATTTTTTTGCATTCAAAAAAATGCCTCTAACTCAACTGCCTAGAAATGACTGTAAACAACCCTGTGTACATGTACTGATAACAGAGGAGAGTTCAGGAGCAGTTGAAAAAAATGCCCAACGGCTCCTAAACATCCGTTTGCCAGCAGCAGTGTACATGAGGCCTTAGTGTAAATTTTCTGTCCCCTCAAAATAACTTGTTATACAAGCTGTACACTCACTACTTTACATTGTAGCAAAGTGTCATTTCTTCAGTGTTGTCACATGAAAAGATATAATAAAATATTTACAAAAATGTGAGGGGTGTACTCACTTTTGTGAGATACTATATATTGTACAATTTAAAACTAGGTACACAAAACACTTTTTTTTTTTTTTTTTTTTGGAGGTTCAGGCAGCCGGCTGAAGGGGAAAAAAAAAATAAAAAAACAGGTTTCTGCATCCACACAAGCGACTTGGATGCAGGATCTCCCTCGCCAGGACATTGTATTTTGACAGCGGTTTCTTGGCGCTGTGAGAATACATTGATCAGCGCTGCAAGCCACTAATCAAAGAAGGCTTTCTAGGTGGTCTGTTCTACAGCCAATCCAATGATCAGCTTCTGTCGACCAGGGAGGGCTACATAACGATCAAAATTCTGTCTGCCCCTGCTGAACCGGATTCATTTTGATCCGTGTATATACCCAGCTTCAGAGTAATTGGAGCACCAGAACCAGCCAGCTGTGGCATATTCATTGGGAACCAGGCAGCAGTGCTGTTCTCAGCAGCTACCTTTGGCTTGCATTTAAAGCGGTTGTATACCCGCTGGGTTTTTTTTTTCTACACCTGCAAGGGAAAAGGCATAATGAGCTAGTATGCACTGCATACTAGCTCATTATGAGATACTTACCTTAGAACGAGGCGCCGGCGTCTCACCCTGTTCACGCCGAGGGAGCTGACATTTCCCCTCGGGCTGTCGGGCTGTCAGCCGAGAATCCCCTGTGCGCATGCGCCTCTGCAGTCAGCGGCTCATTGCGAGGGGAATATCTCCTAAACTGTACAGGTTTAGGAGAATTTTTTTTTTTTTACCTACAGGTAAGCCTTATTATAGGCTTACCTGTAGGTAAAAAAAAAAAAAAAAGGGGTATACAACCGCTTTAAAGATCTGGACAGACCAGTTGCAACCTCTTTAGGAACAAGTGAATTTAAGATTGGTTGGGTGCTACACTATACATACAACCAGGTCCATAAATATTGGGACATCGACACAAACAAGATGTGTTTTAAAAAGTGGGAGGCACATATACAAACTGTTGTAATTCCTACACCGTTCACCTGATTTGGATGTAAATACCCTCAAACTAAAGCTGAAAGTCTGCAGATAAAGCACATCTTGTTCGTTTCATTTCAAATCCATTGTGGTGGTGTATAGAGCCAAAAAGATTAGAATTGTGTCGATGTCCCAATATTTATGGACCTGACTGTATAACGACACCACTTTAAGGCTTTGCACAGAAGAACAATTTGAGATGGATCCAAATATTGCATATTACTTTCGAGCAGCCATTACACTCACATTTAAGATTTTATCAGGAGGTGCTTGGCAAGGCTTTGACCAGCTTTTCACATACCACCAGTATGAATATAACCTTGGGGCATCAAAAAAAAAAAACAAAAAAAAAAAAACTGCTTTAACCCAATGCCAACGAGCGAACAACGATGTACATCAGCACAATGGCACGGCTGGGCAAACATGCTTACCTGCACGTCCCCTTTAAGACACGGTTTAGTGGGCATGCGCGTGCACGCCCGTCGTGTACTCCATGAGCGCGCCCACGGGTCCCGCGGACTCGATGTCCGCCGGGAGCCTGCGATCGTGACACAGAGCGGCAGAACGGGGAGATGCCTGTGTAAACAAGGCATTTCCCTGTTCTGCCTAGCAACATGACAGATCTACTGCTCACTGTCATCAGTGTGAGCCCACCCCCCCCCCCCCCCCAACAGTTAGAATCACTTCCTAGGACACACTTAACCCCTTGATCACCCCCTAGTGTTTAACCCCTTCCTTGCCAGTGTCATTTACACAGTAATCAGTGCATTTTTATAGCACTGATCGCTGTATAAATGTCACTGGTCCTAAAATAGTGTCCGATGTGTCCGCCGCAATGTCGCAGTCATGATAACAATTGCTGATCGCCGCCATTACTAAATATAAAAAAAAAAAATTATAATAAAAATGGCATAAGTCTATCCCCTATTTTGTAGACACTATAACTTTTGCACAAACCAATCAATTGCGATTTTTTTTTTTTTTTTTTAACCAAAAATATGTAGAAGATTACATATCGGCCTAAACTGAGAAAGAAATTTGGTTTTTTTATATATTTTTGGGGGATATTTATTATAGCAAAAAGTAAAAAATATTGCTTTTTTTTTTTTTTCAAACTTGTCACTCTTTTTTTGTTTATAGCGCAAAAAATAAAAACCGCAGAGGTGATCAAATACCATCAAAAGAAATCTCTATTTGTGGGGAAAAAAAGGACGTCAACTTTGTTTGGGTGCAACGTTGCACAACCATGCATTAGTTAAAATGACGCAGTGCCAAATCGCAAAAAGTGCTCTGGTCAGGAAGGGGGGTAAATTCTTCCGGGGTTAAACGTATGTGGTTTGCAAAAATACGTTGATGAATTTGATACTCCACACCTACAGACAAGTGGTTTACAAATTAACCACTTGAAGACCAGACCTTTTGTGACACTTTTTGTTTACAAGTTTAAAGTATTTTAGTAAATTACTGATTAAAGTAATCCGTATTTTTTTTTTGCTAGAAAAATTACTTATAACCACCAAACGTTTTAATTATTATATATATATATATATTTATTTATTTATTTTTAGCAGAGACCCTAGGGAATAAACTGGCGATTGTTGCAATTTTTTATGTCACACGGGATTTGCACAGCGGTTTTTCAAATGCAATTTTTTGGGAATTTTCTTTTTTTTTTTAAAATGAATTGAAATAGAAACAATATGTACCCCAATTTCTTTTTAGGATATGAATGATAATGTTACACCACGTACATAGATTCACAACATGTCATGCTTTTAAATTGCGCACGCTTGTAGAATGGCGAAAAACGATGGTACTTAAAAAAATCTCCATAGGCCATTACATCCCTTGTAATAAAAATAAAGATGACAGGTCCTCATTATGAAGAGATCTGGGATCAAAAAGACCCTAAATCTCTTTACCTTAAAAAGCAAAAAATGATCAAACAAAAATTTTTTTGATCTTTTGCTTTAAAAAAAAAAAAAAAAAAAATTGTTTACTTTCACCCTGGATCGAAAGTGACGTTGTGATGTCACTCCAGTCTTCCAAGGCCATACAGTCGATCAAAGTTAATCTACTTTTTGATTGCCTGTGCAACCAGCCGGCGGCACTGTCGGATCATGTCTCGGGTGAACCGGCAGAATCGGTAAGCTTGTGGCACGACTCCCCCCCCCCGGAAGGAAGAAACTAGCCGCCGGCTAAAAAAAAAAAAAAAAAAAAAAAAAGACACCACAATACCTGAGTTATGGCTGATATCAGCCATAATCCCGGTAAGCCACTTTTAAACCGCAACGTATATTTATATATTGTGGTCAGCAAGTGGTTTAAATTACCATTGAGGTCCGGAACGTAAAAGTGGAACTCTGGCCAAACCTTTTGTCCAGGTTTTGCCAGAATGGGTAAGGGTTAGAAAATCAGTCTGCTTTTTGGTTTCTGTGTGCCCACTGGGGAGATTTCCCCATACAACAGGGAATGAGGGGGGTAGTGCCACCTTTTTATTTCCCCTCACATTCTGTCTTGGTGACAGCCTACAATAGGACAAATATAGCAATAAAAAAGGGGGGCACAGGCAGTAATAAGATTTTGACAAAGGTTCTGACCCAGAATGTCCAATTGAAATAAGTTACAAATAGGAACACAAAACAAATAGTTTTTTGCTCATTTTTCCTGTTACACAGATAACTTGCACAATTGTTGTGCACAGCAGTTTTACCCATATCGTAATATTTCAAACATTTTATGAGGTATAACCACATCTATTATTAATAATAATAAAAAAAAACTTCAGTTCTGCAAAGAAAATATTCTATACAACAAAGGCATTGGACAATCCACTAACAAGCATCTGCCATATACAAAGCACCAATATTTACATTCTCTACTATACAAGTCTTTACAGGTGCCTGGCTGTACACTATATATAGCTTCAGAATTCTAACAGGAACATTAAATACAGATAATTTACAAACTGTACAGATTTTTTTTTTTTTTCCTTTTCACATTAAACTACTGTCTTGCCAAATCGAAACTGTTCACCATCCAGCGTACACAGGTTCAGTGTTGTATTCGAGCCCGTATATGGAGCTTGATAAACGTGGCTGTAGTAGGGGAGACTTTGGGGTGAAAGCGGTCATAGGTTGTCTTTGCACTGCCTTTCTGTTCTTCCACACCACATAAATCACAGCAAACAACAGCACTGTACAGAGAAAAAGAGAATAGCAACAATTACTAAAACCATGGCAGTAATGAAAAATACCTAACATCTGGACAAATGTACCACCTCCCATAAATTATTAGGATATCATAAGTCACCAAGTTCTTCCATGACCAAATAAAGGCAGCAGGCCACAGGTAAAACATGCCAATACGGGTTGGAATCTGTGAAGAACTCTAATTTCTTCATTTTTTAGCAGTAGATATAAGGATTATTGTATTATAAAGCTGCCATTTCATAGGGACACGCTGAGTAATTCAGGTACATATGGTTATGCTGGCTTCAGGAGATTGGACAATGGCAAACAAAGCTGTAAGGTCTAGTATACGTTCCCCCTGTGATTCTGCAGATCTCAACCTGGTTCTGTTGGCTCCATATAAACCTTCCTTTGAACCTGTCAGGGATACTACTCTGCCCTCACCTCTGTGAGACGAGTTTGAGTTGGCGGCCCTAACCTGTAAAGATCCCTTTCTTGTGCAACATAGACACAGTTGTATTGAGGCCTAAGAAACCTTAACTTTCTCTCCCATCTCTATGTCCTGCTCCATAACATCCCAAAGATTTTCCTTTACTGGCTAGGTGTGATAGCGCTGTTCGAGTTTATCTTGCTACTTTTAGACAAAATGACTTTTTTCATCATTCTGGAGTGTCCTTCTGAAATACAACTTGATTCTTGTTCCACTGTCCACGATATAAGAGGTTTTGGAAGCTCATCATTCTAGCCTATGGACTTAAGGACAAGGCTCAACCTTCTCTATTAAACCGCACTCCACTAAGATCAGTTAGTGCTTCATGGGCTCAGCATCGAGTATCCGTTTCTTATGCCCTGTACACACGATAGGATTTTCCGACAACAAAACCCATGTTTTTTTTCCAACGGATGTTGGCTCAAACTTGTCTTGTATACACACGGTCACACAAATGTTGTTAGAAACTCTGAACGTCAAGAACGCGGTGATGTACAACACGTACGACGAGCCGAGAAAAATAGAGTTCAATAGCCAGTGCGGCTCTTCTGCTCGATTCCGAGCATGCGTGGAACTTTGTGCGTCGGAATTGTGTACACACGATCGGAATTTCCGACAACGGATTTTGTTGTCGGAAAATTTGAGAACCAGCTCTCAAACTTTGTGTGAAGGAAATCCCGATGGAAAATGTCCGATGGAGCCTACACACGGTCGGAATTTCCGACAACAGGCTCCTATAGAACATTTTCCGTCTGAAAATCCGACCGTGTGCACGGGCATTAGATTTGCAACACATTCATCAAGTTTTACCAGGTGGATGTTCAGACCTAATTTGATGGCATCTTTGGCCATACGGTTATTCAGGATTGCTCTGTGAGCTCTATTGGGCCTCATGCACACAGGAT
This sequence comes from Lithobates septentrionalis, assembly GCA_037952835.1. Classification (NCBI taxonomy): domain Eukaryota; kingdom Metazoa; phylum Chordata; class Amphibia; order Anura; family Ranidae; genus Lithobates; species Lithobates septentrionalis. The sequence goes on from JBBDGP010001366.1 coordinate 213,163, forward strand.
GTTAAAAAAATCTCTCCGAGAAGCCTTCCTCCTGGCAGCAGCGTCTTTGCAGAAAAAACGGCTGATGCTTGTAAAAGTGCCTAACGCTTTTATAAGTGTTTAGGCGTTTTTACAGGTATCAAGTGCTTGGGCACAAATTCATTTTATTGGCCAAAATAATAATTTATTCTTGTCATTGAAATTAATTAACGTTCAAGCACTAAACGCGCCTATAAGCGTCAAACCTTTTATCTACCCAAACTCTTCTGCTCCTGGACGCACTGTCCCCATTTTTTTTTCCCTGCCTCTAAATGCCCCTGCCACTAAAAGTTTATAAAAGCCATAGTGTGCATGGACACACAGAATAACATGGAGGGGCGTTTTAAAAGGGAAAAAACAAACCGCCTGACACCCCTAAAAGCGGCCGTAAAAACGTCCTGTGTGCATGAGACCTTAAGCTCTTGTTTACCCAGGCATGTTCACATTTGTTTGCCCTGTTGCCCACCCCTCAGTTGGACTGCTTTTGGATGCTGGATTTTTTTGATCTACAGTAAAATCTATTTTTGGGGTACAGTAAGGGACACAAATCCCTTCCCTCTGTTCTTATGATCTACTCCCAGGGATGGGCTGGGAATAAAAACCAGCCCTGGAAATAATTTCATACCAGCCCCATAGCATTATTATACCAGCCCAACAGCATAACACCATTATTTTCTTGTTCATAAAAGGGAAAACTATGCATTTTAAAGCACATTTGAAGCGTGTATTATATTTACCAGTGCCCATCAGTGCAGCCTCACCAGTGCCCATCAGTGAAGTCTCACCAGTGCCCATCAGTGAAGCCTCACCAGTGCCCATCAGTGAAGCCTCACCAGTGCCCATCAGTGAAGCCTCACCAGTGCCCATCAGTGAAGCCTCACCAGTGCCCATCAGTGAAGCCTCACCAGTGCCCATCAGTGAAGTCTCACCAGTGCCCATCAGCTCAGCCTAATCAGTGGCCATCAATGGCCATTAGCTAAGCCTCACTAGTGCCCATCAATGCAGCCTGATCGGTGCAGCCTGACCAGTGCCCATCTATGGAGCTTGACCAGTGCCCATCTATGGAGCCTGATCAGCGCAGCCTCCCCGGTGTGCAGCTATGCAGCCTCACCAGTGCAGCCTCACCAGTGTGCATCTATGCAGCCTGACTAGTGCAGCTTCACCAGTGTGCAGCTATGCAGCCTGACCAGTGAAGCCTCACCAGTGTGCAGCTATGCAGCCTGACCAGTGCCCATCAGTGAGAGAGAAAAAATGCAACACCTTAATTCTTCTGCCATTCTTCCCCTGCATGTCACTCAGCACTAGCCGCAAGCATGAGTTTAGTGGGCGGCGCCACGCCGAATCGAAAGAGGAATCCAGCGGCCGTTCTCCCGCTGCCCCCAGGCATATCACTCCACAGCCGCAGGGACCCGTTCAGTAGGTGGTGCCATGACCAGAAGAGGAGCATTGCATTACGGCTGTCGCCTTCGCTTCTTTTCAGATGGCAGCAGCAAGCTCATAGCCCAAAGCGGCTCCAGAGCACTGAGGGGAGCCAGCCTACCAGGAAATTTCCCACTATCCCGGTAGGCCAGTCCGGCCCTGTCCACTCCTACCATTGCTTTGCTACAAAACTGAACATGATGGGAGTGGGAGGAGTTATACTAGCCTGTCCTTACTGCTTTGTTTGCTAGTGTCCAATTTTCTGAAGGCAGCAGCCTAACTTTGAGAATGTTAAGGCACCCTTATACCTGTACATTCTGATGTTTTCTCTAGGTAAGAACTGAAGCCAGGACCTCAGCGTGACTACCACCAAATAGAACCCAAGTTCAAATAAAACCCAGGACCTGGTATGGAATGGCAGTTAGACAGGGAGTTTCATTTCTTGATAAAATGAGGTTCGATGGGTTTAAGGTAGGAAGAATTGGGAAAAAATAAGTCACCTCTACAGAAGGAAGGCAGCACTGTATTCCAGCTTACCAGCTACACAGAGGACAAGAAGCACGATAGTGAGAGGGGCCAGTGCACAGGAGTCCCCAGACTTCTGCAAGAACGTCTCCATACAGTAACTGGGCGCTGAGCTTCCAGCAGGGCAGAAGGCATCTTCTGGACAGGTTATAGGACCGACGTCAGGGCTCTACACAAAAAAAAAAAAAAAAATAGTAAATTTAGGTTACTTGACAGCTATTGTGCCCTTTAGAAAAACAAAAGCAGAGAAATAAAGTGCTGTCCTTTTTGAGGTTCAGAAGGTTCTAGATTATTATTTACCACATATACTTTACCTTTAGGATCCACCCTTATTGTATATGACCACAGTAGTTATTTGCTCCTTTTCAGTCTTTTGACTATACCATTCAAAGCATTTTGTTTTACATGCTTGGTAAGTGCAAAAAAAAAATAAAAAAATACAGTTGATTCTGCCAGATATCTAGTGGAATACAATTTATAGCACTCAAGTATGTGTATGTTGGGTGTCCCTAAAGAGCACAATATGGAAAAATATCTAATGTTGGTTTGTATACTGAAACAGAAAATATCAAAGTAATTTAGAATACTGTATCAGCAATCTACTTACCGGACAATAGTGATCTATAGGACACAAGCTACAGTTAGCCGCTCCTGACTCCACTTGGTATTCACCATCTGGGCAATGCAGACAGATCGGGTCTTTGGGTCCTTTATACATTCCTAACAGGAGGGACACATACAGGTTATTCATGCTACGTTTACATGGGTCCGCACCACTGTGACATTTCCTCAAACTCAGCTCATTGCATGCTGCTGCAATTCACAAAGATTGTACTGACAGATTTATGAATGTTGCCATTGATGACATTTCACTAAATGCCACTTGCCTGTCTGTCCCATTTTGATCTAATGACATCTACACTCAGGTTTGATTTACTAAAGGCAAATAAGCCATTCAATTTGTATTGAAAGTTGAACTTTGCAAGGAAATTTTACCCAGAGCTTTGTGAATGTGGTAAAATTTTACTTTGCAAAGAATATTAAAAATTCTTAGGCTGGATTCACACCTATGCATTTTTAGTGCTTTTTGCATTTTGCAGATTTGCACTACAGTCCATTTAGCATGGTTTCCTATGGAACACGTTCTGTAGTGCAAATCTGCAAAATGCAAAAAGCACTAAAAATGCATAGGTGTGAATCCAGCCTTCGAGCCCTTTACCCTGTCCACAGCGGAGGGGACCCTACCCAGTCAACAATGGCCAGCCCCTCCCTTATCCACAGTGATAAGCCCCTCTTAGGCCTGGTTCACACCTATGCAGTTTGCTTTTGATCCGTTTCTGCAGTGCTTTTTACGTTTTTCACACACGTTTGACGCATTTTTTGTGTGTTTTTGATGCGTTTTGCATTTTTTTCCAGCCAATTTGTTGTTGGGTGGATTAAAAGAACACAAATTGCGGCAAAAAAAAAAGCACTTTATGCTTTTCTGCAGCTTCCCCATTGAAGTCTATTGAATCAAAAACCCATTAAAAAACGCATAGGTGTGAACCGAGCCTTAATCGACAGTTGAGCGCCCCCTACCCTGTCTACAGTGGGAAACACCTTCCCTATCCTCAGCAGACAACCCACCATCCTGTCCACAGGTCTGAGCCCCCACCCCTACCCCACCCAAACAAGCTATAAATACAAAATGCTACTTAGCATGCACTTAGCAGTGCCTAGAAACTGCCAGTATCTGGCATGTTCTTGTTACCTACAGCCATGGCCAAAAGTTTTGAGAATGACAAATATGAATTTTCACAAAGTCTGCTGCCTCGCAGATCGGGTCTCCCGGTGGGACGGGAGGCCCGGGAAGAGCGGAGGAAGGCGGCGGGAGGGGGGCGTCCCCTCTTGCTCCTTCAGGATAACAGCCGAGCCGCTTTTAGCCGCATCAGTTGTTATCCCTGAAGAGCCGACCGCACGCTCTAAAAAACGGGACTGGGATGCAGATGCAGGCATCATCCCGGTATAACCCCTTAAAGCTGAGGCCACATATGTGCGTACGGTCGGCGGGAAGGGGTTATTCCAGTCTCCCCCCTAGAGTTGGGATGAACCCGGTCCAAGATGAGAAACTGTATACGGGGAGATATACTAAGATGGTGAACTAAAATGTTTAGGCTATTTGGGTGTGGATTTGGAACCCCATGCCAAAAAAAAAAAAAAACAAAACAGGGGGGGGGGGATTAGAGATGAGCGAGCGTCCGTCCCTCCTGAACCATACCAGACCACATGCACTCAACATGGGGGTGGGTGCTTCGGGGGAACCCCCCACCCCAAAGCACCTTGTCACCATGTTGATGGGGACAAGGGCCTCTTCCCGACAACCCTGGGCTGTGGTTGTCAGGGTCTGCAGGTGTAGGGCTTATCGGAATCTGAAAGCCCCCCCCCCCATGTAAATGAGTATGGGGTACATAGTACCCCCACCCATTCACCAAAAAAGTGCAAAAAAAAAAAAAAAAGACAGTCTGACAAATACGTTATTTTTTTTTTCACAATAGAAATTGACAAATACGTCATTAAAAAATAAAAAATGTGTGTCCCTCGATGTAAATCCATTGTCAATCACGCCGCCCGCTGGACCCGAAAAATAGAAAGAAAATTAAAGACGCTCCCGCCCAATGCCTCTCCGCTTTGACATTTCTAACTAGATCACCCAGTGGCACCACTCCCCTTCTGACATCACGGACTGGTGCATGCTTTCACCTTTCTTATACGCTTTGACATTTCTTATATTGATAAGGGGTGGGGCCACAGGGTGGTGTAGCTAGGTGACCCCGCCCCTTACTAATATAAGAAATATCAAAGCGGAGAGAAGGCATTTGGCAGGAGGCCTCCCAGAAGGCGGTAGCATTTTTCATTTTTTCTACTTTTTGGGTCTGGTAGGCAGCGTGATTGACGATGGATTTACATTGAGGGACACTTTTTAAATTTTTTTTTTTCAATAAAGTATTCGTCAAAACCTGTCTGTTGTGTTTATTACTTTCTGGCACTTTTTTGGTGAATGGATAGGGGTACTATGTACCCGATATTCACATGGGGGGGGCGGGATCTGGGGGCTTCCAGATCCTGATAAGCCCCCCACCCACAGACCCAGACGACCACAGCCCAGGGTTGGCCATCAACATGGTGACCAGATGCTTTGAAGTGGAGGAGGCAGAGCCCCCCTGGCCCAAAGCACCCACCCCCCCTCATGTTGAGAGCATGTGGGCTGGTATGGTTTGGGGCGGGGGGCGCTCGCTTGTCTTCTCCCCTCTCCTGACCTACCAGGCTGGATGCCCCGATAAGGGTCTGGTACGCCGTTTTTTGTATCTTTTTTACATTTTGGCGTCTTTTTCTTTATTTTTTAAATGACTTTTTTTTCTTCTTTTTTTTTTTTTTTATTGTTCAGCGGTCAGTGGTAAAACCCATTGACAGCTGATGATTCTTTGGTCATTAACAACCAGCATACACTGCGCCCTGATATGGCAGTGCTTTGCCCTATCAGGGCCCAGATTGCACTGTGCATTGCAGGGTGTTCGTCGGGGCGAACAACCTGCAGATTCGGGTGTACATCGAAAGGCCGAACAGGCACATGTTTAGGCCAAACCGTTCGCCCATCTCTACTTCAGTATACCATAGTAACATCTGACAAAGATCTAAAAATACATATTAAATAAATGACATACCACCTCTAATGGATCCCCGTCGCACTCCGCTTGAGTGCTTCCGTCAGTACACAGCTTCCTCCAATCTGGACCTTCTGAACTCAGATTTTACAGCCCAATATTGTAACCAAGATCCAGATGAGACTAGCTCAGTTACACAGCTTTAACATGGACTGTTTATTTTGAGATATCACACAAATATATACCGTATATACTCGAGTATAAGTCGAATTTTTCAGCCCTTTTTTTTTGGGCTGAAAGTTTCCCTTCGACTTATACTCGAGTCCGCGCCGTCTGTCTGCATGATCAGCGTGTCATGCAGACAGACGGCGGCCGGCGTGTGCTGATAATGCACGGAGGCTATTCCAGCTTTCAAAAGCCGCGCCTCCTGCTCTTCTGTGATAGGCTGAACAGCTGTCAGTGTACAGCCTATCACGGACATTCTCTCATCCTCGTCCGTCGTATGAGAATGAGAGAATGTCCGTGATAGGCAGTCAGCGGTCAGCCTATCACAGACGAGAAGGAGGCGCGGCTTTTGAACTGTGGAATGGCCGCCGAACAGTATCATCACACGGCCGCTGTCTGAGGATGGAGATCGCCACAGGAAGGCTACACAGGACACAGGTAGGCTGCACATGCACACAGGACACACATGCACCCATGCACACAGGACACACATGACACACATGACACACATGACACACATGACACACATGACACACATGACACACATGACACACATGACACACATACACACATGACACACATACACACATGACACACATACACACATGACACACATACACACATGACACACATACACACAGGACACACATACACACAGGACACACATACACACAGGACACACATACACACAGGACACACATACACACAGGACACACATACACACAGGACACACATGTACAGGACACACATGTACAGGACACACATGTACAGGACACACATGTACAGGACACACATGTACAGGACACACATGTACAGGACACACATGTACAGGACACACATGTACAGGACACACATGTACAGGACACACATGTACAGGACACACATGTACAGGACACACATGTACAGGACACAGGTAGGCTGCACAGGACACAGGGAGGCAGGCAGCTGCAGATGGACATTATTGACCCTCTGCATTTCTCACCCTCGACTTATACTCGGGTCAATAAGTTTTTCCCAGTTTTTTGTGGTAAATTGGGGGTCTCGACTTATACTCGGGACGACTTATACTCTAGTATATACGGTACACCAGAATGACAATACAAACGAACCAGAAACCTAATTAACATGAGCTAATAAACTAATTGTTTAGACAACCTAGGTGACTCAGAGGCATGACCTTTCAGGAAAGACTTGCCATCTTTTAGCACAGAAGACACAATCAAAATGATCATAAATATAAACACAGCAAACTCCTACCCAGTTCTAGATGCCTGTGATCAGCTCTTTATATAGATCCTGGGAGATATTGTGGATAAATATTACTGTTACATTTAAGTAACCACCTTCTCATTGTCCATTAAACAGCTGTCCATATTTTTTCTCATTCACCCTGTGCCCCTAATGGACACAGGGTAACTTAGATATAGGAGGTGCATGGGGAGCTGAAACAAGGGTTTCCCAACCTCTCCAAGGGATTCTGGGTTCCATGGGCCCTCTCTTCACACCATCTAAAAAGCTGCATGAGTAGTTGAAATTATCTGTGTCCAAATCACACTTCCATTACATGCTACATAGACTGAGGGGTTACACCACTAATTCCTGTTGTAGCTTTGCAACCTCCTGCTCTTTGGACCATAAGCCGGCATCATCACCCTGCCGAGGACCTCTTTTTTTTTCATCATCACCGTGCCAAGGACCTCTTTTCCTCTAACAAATTTTGCTGCTACTTCATCAGCTCCCAGTGCCTGAAAGAATGCTACATAGGCAGAAATGCACAATACAATACACTAGTTACATGTACTGTATGCTTTGACAGCTCAGTTATGCATAATGCAGGACATAGCTGGGCAATGCAGAGGCAAGTGACCAACCTCCCCTCCCCTCTGCCTTGGCCCGGCCTGTGAGTATCTATTTAACTTCGTATCAGCAGGGCGTGGCTACGCACGGCATGCAGCAAGACGTGCTGGAGCTAGCTCTGCTGACCATCCTGCACAATCCTGATCACAACACTGCAATCCTTCACTCCGCAGAACCTCTGCTACGCCAGGCTGGGTATATTTCCGAGCTACCATGTCCAAGCGAGGAGCGGGACTTAAAATACTGCCGGACACCCCCGGCCATGATGACGGCCTCCCGCCTCGTTCGGTGAAGGAGGCCGCACAGCACATGTTTGGCAAAAGCCTCTCCATAAAGGATCGGTCATCCTCTGCTGGACCCAGGGGAAGGACACAGCAAGACAGACATGGGATCGTTGGATGGCATCCCCAGGCTGCTGGACGATACACAGGCCTCAACCCATGTGAGTACTGGGCCTTGGGCCTTTAACATGGCAGCGCCGTCCAAGAGACGCATCTGCAACCTGACTGTCCATCTGCTGCGATCCCGCAAATTCCCCACACAATTCCACACACCATTCCTACTCTAGAGGGGTCAGTGTGTTGATCTCAGCCACTATTTCCTTTGAATGCATTCAACAGCAGATTGACAGATAAGGCAGATTTGTCTTCTTATTATGCAAGTTAAATGGATTTAGATGCATTATTGCTGCAATATATATCCCCCCACCATTTTCTGTGATCCCCCTCAAGAGCCTAGCTCAATTTATTGCACTGCACCCTAATCTACTGGTAATGGCACTGGGAGACTTTAAAAACACTCTGGATTTACACCTGGACAGAATGTCCATAATGCCCAGACTCACTAGACCCACTATGGGTAAGACTGCCTTTGCATCTCCACTTACTGAACTGGGACTCCATGATGTACTTTCTCCAACAAATCTATTTTGAAGAGGGGGAAACACCCGGCATCTCCTGCCACTGGTGGCCAGGGAGCAACAGGGCCCCTCTATTATTACAGCTATACGGTCCACAACGGGGGAAATACACACTCTTAACCCTGACATATTAAATGATTTTCACCAGTTTTACAATGACCTTTATGCCTCTAAATCTAGATATGCTCCATCTGATTTAACATTATTCCTGCAGGCCTGTCCCTTTCCCCAGCTAACTGATGCTGAGAGGGACACGCTGAACTCTCCAATTACCCTGACGGAACTAACGGAAGCATTAGAGGGGGCTCCACACCATAAATCTCTGTGTTTAGATGGCCTGCCAGCCAAGGTATACTCGCGCTACGGTGAAATCCTGCTTCCACCTCTGCTGCAGGCCCTATCAGAGGCAGTTGAGACAGGCTACCTGCTGGAAAGTAAGCAGGAGGCCATTACAGTTCTTCCCAAGCCAGGTAAGGATAAACTCTTGCCGGATTCATATCGTCCGATTTCATTGTTGAATTCGGACGTTAAGCTACTGGCGCGTGTACTGGCCACGAGACTTTCTAAGGTGATAGGTAGATTAATTCATAAAGATCAATCTGGGTTTATCCCCACCCGTTCCATGGCAGACAACATACGGCGATTGTTCATGAATCTACAGATACCAGTGAATGATCCTGGAGGGAGGGCCATTCTATCGCTGGATGCCGCAAAGGCTTTTGACAGTGTGGAGTGGCCCTACCTCCTGGAGATCCTGGCAAGGTTCGGTCTGGGGAATCAATTCATAGAATTGGTGAAGGTCCTATACTCAAAACCTAGCGCTAGAATACGTATTAATAACAATCTTTCCCCATCTTTTAATCTGCACAGGGGCACGGTGTAGATTAAAACGGGTAGAACCCTTAGCCATTTTGATCCGCAACACACCTGAGGTTGTGGGGTTCCGCAGAGGCCCGCTCGAAGATAAGATATCCCTTTATGCAGATGATGCACTTATTTACCTGGGAGACACAGTGGCCTCCTTGCGAACAGTAATGGGGATCACAGATTTTGGCAGTTTCTCGGGCTTTACTATAAACTGGTCCAAGTCCATATTGATGCCCATAGACCCCCTGATGGCACCTCTACCCACGGGAGCAAACCAAATAACCATAGCAAGCCGCTTTAAATACCTGGGGGTGATAGTGACACCGGATCCAGCCGGATACTTGCGGCAGAACCTGGGCCCACTCTTAGACAGACAGAAAGACAAATGCACTAGCTGGTGTAAGCTTCCTCTGTCGGTGGTAGGCAGAGTGAACCTAATTAAAATAGTATGGGCACCTCAACTTCCATATATCTTTCACAACTCCCCTATGTGGATCACAAATAAATGGTTCAAATGCATTGATTCTTTAATGCGAGACTTAATATGGAAAAAAAAGAAAGCTAGAATTAGTCTAACCACATTACAATACGGGAAAGGCCGAGGAGGACTGGCAGTACCATACCCCAAAATGTATTTTTTGGCCACGCAAATTCAGCAGCTGGTGGGCTGGGGGCAGGATGCAGGTGAGGACCCTGTAGCTAAATTGGTAACCATGTCTTACCCCACATTAAAAGCTGCCTCCCATATGGAGATGAATCTACCACGTGTCCCAACCCCGGTCCCAACTGGTGACCTCATTAGGAAAATATGGAAGGAATTCCTAAAAGCCCTGGCTATTAAGGGCCCACTGCCCTTTACACCCTTATGGATCAACCCCAGGTATCCAGAATTACTAGAATTACAGAGATTCTCTCCCTGGAGGCAACAGGGGATATGGTTCTTCCCTCAACTTTATGAGGGAACCATTCTAAAAACATATGAACAGCTATGCTCAGAATTCCAGCTCACCTCTAGGGGATTTTATAAATATCTTCAACTTCGACACACCCTGCGGGCACAGCAGCAAACACGCTCCTTAGTTGTATCATCCTCTTCTCTGCTGATGGAAGTCCTTCGGGCAGACACCCCGAGGGGACTGATATCTAAGATATATACGGAATTGCTATCCTCTATTCAGGACCACGTCTCTTTTAAATGCAGAACTAAGTGGGTGGAAGATATTGGTGATATAGATGGGGATCAGTGGGACATGGCTTTGGAATCAATACCTGCAACTTCGGTCTCAGCCTCTCACAAACTCTCGCAACTGTTTATTCTACATAGAACCTACAGAACACCCATACAACTGCATGGTTGGGGCAGAAGAGACTCTCCTCTCTGCCAAAAATGTAAAGTGCACCAGGGGGACTTTATACATCTACTTTGGAGATGTCCCAAACTCCACCGATATTGGGTGGAAATATACCAATATATCTGTAGACTAGCTCAGATAGCGGTACCCCTGAACCCCCTGGTGTACATACTAGGGGCAATTGACGAATAGATGTACCCGAGGGGAATGTATTATATGATAACCAGGCTGTTATACCTGGCTAGAAAATTTATAGCTAGATATTGGATGGCATCTACAGTCCCCACAGTGTACACGCTCACAAAACGCGTCCATTTTTGGCGACGTCATCCCCCTGCAGCCAGCCGTTCCTTGTGCTTCACGCCTCGTTCTGAGGCCGCCCTCCGGAGCCTGCGAATCCATCTATCGGAAGAGACACTGCTATCAGCAGGGAATCTACATGGCCCAGGACTCAGGAGCGTCACTCTGACATTACTCATACCATGCCTGTAAACTTCCACTTAAATGCGAGTTGATCTAATTACGTTATTAAAGCTGTTTGTTAAAAAACTACTGCACCCAGAGGCGCCTCTCTACTTGTGTTTTTTTGCAGTCCCCACAGGGAAACAATGGATTACCTATGTGAACTCACTTCTTCTCAGGGAGCGACTAGCCTATAGTCGCAGGAAAGCTGTGAAAAAATTTGATCTCATTTGGCAGCCATGGCTAGAGGATTCCAATCTTGCACCACCAAAATTGGTGATGGACAGACTTTTGCATTAAGACCCGCCATTGACTTCGGGGGGGGGGGTGTATTGGGGTGGTGAGAAGAGAGAGAGAGAAAAAAAGGAGGCAAGAGAAACAATTTAGGTCATGTGCAAGGATAAAGCACTAGTAGCCACATGATCCATTAGTTGAAGAAATTATTAATACTGTTCTAATTATTTGGGCTGAAAGTGCTAGTTTGTGTTTTAGTTGAAAAATCATAATATCTGAATTGCCTTCTGTTATTGCTCATGTATTCTGGATGCAATTTGTATAATAGGTATATTTTTTATACTCACTGGATGCAATCATTGTATGTGTTAAAAGAGCAATTTTTCAATAAAAAAAGAAGTTGTGATTCAAAAAAACTTGGTATCAGCAGTGGGTGAACTGGTGCTTTTATTTCATTGTCTAATTCCAGCCTAGTGTGGGAAGGTGAACACCATTGTACTACAGCTGAGAAAACATGCCATGTTGTCTCCATTGTTCAGCATGGCCAAGTAAGTCTCAAGTCTGGATGGACAGAAATACAAATCCTTTTGCAAGTTAAACAGTTCCCACATGCGCACTTCATTTGTGTGTTAAGCTTTTCTCCTTGAGATCAGTTTTCAATATCATAGGAAAATTAAATATTTACTTTACCAGGACTACATGGAGTGCAGTCTGCCGAGCCGCCATTTACAGCCTCCTCCCCAGTAGGACACGGAGCACAGCTGGTGCAGCTGCTAGTACTAAGAAAATGCAGACATCCGATTAGTACATCACCCCATTGACATGCGTGTATTACATCACAAAAACACATCATACAAATGCCATTTTGCCCCTGGTGAAACTCACAGAATAACAGTCCTGCCAAATGTATACAGACAAGCCACCAGACTGCATGCACTTTGTATTTTTAACTTTTTCTTTTACATTTTCAAATGTTTCCCTTCCCAACCACCCCCCACCTTTTGTTTCCAGAGGGAGAAGGCACCTCCTCTATAAACTGAATATAAAATGCCTGTTTTGTGAGTTTGTCATGCAGCTCATTTCCGTAGCAGATGAACGTTTGTCAAAATGCAGCCAAAAATACTGCTTGCAGAACTATGCAAGATTCACCAACAGCTAAGTAGTGTGAGGGTCTGTCACACCCATTCAGTTTAAATCCAATCAGGCAGGCTTACGCACTACATACACTACCGGCCAAAAGTTTTAGCAAACCCCTATTTTTCCAGTTTTTATTGAAATTTACAAAGTTTAGGTCCAGTGAATAACTTGAAATGGTACAAAGGTAAGCGGTAAACTGCCAGGGGTTAAAAAAAAAAGAAAAAAGTTTAGGTTAACCACTAGCCAACCAGCCACTATCATTATACTTCGGCAGGTCAGCTCTCTCCCACAAATCGCCGTAGCTGTACGTTGGCCCTTTAAAGAGCTAGAGCAGGAGCGCGCATGCCCGCTGCACAGCGGGGGAGCCGATGACCGCCAGCCACGTGCGATCGCAGGCACAAGAGACAGAACGGGATCTGTGTGTGTAAACACACAAATCCCGGTTCGGTCAGGAGAGGAGAGACAGCTCATCTGTTCCTACTAGCTAGGAACAAAAATCTGGCTTCTCCTCTAGTCAGTCCCATTCCCCCATAGTAATGCCCCGTACACACGGTCGGACTTTGTTCGGACATTCCGACAACAAAATCCTAGGATTTTTTCCGACGAATGTTGGCTCAAACTTGTCTTGCATACACACGGTCACACAAAGTTGTCGGAAAATCCGATCGTTCTAAACGCGGTGATGTAAAACACGTACGTCGGGACTATAAACGGGGCAGTGGCCAATAGCTTTCATCTCTTTATTTATTCTGAGCATGCGTGGCACTTTGTCCGTCGCATTTGTGTACACACGATCGGAATTTCCGACAACGGATTTTGTTGTCGGAAAATTTTATATCCTGCTCTCAAACTTTGTGTGTCGGAAAATCTGATGGAAAATGTGTGATGGAGCCTACACACAGTCGGAGTTTCCGACAACAAGGTCCTATCACACATTTTCCGTCTGAAAATCTGACCGTGTGTACGGGGCATAAGAAACATGCTGAGGGAACACATTTAACCCCTTGATTGCCCCCTAGTGTTAACCCCTTCCCTACCAGCGACATTTACACAGTAATCAGTGCATTTTTAGAGCATTGATTGCTGTATAAATGTCAATGATCCCAAAATGTGTCAAAAGTGTCCGATTTGTCCGCCGCAGTGTCGAAGTCCCAATAAAAAAAAAACAAAAAAAAAAAAAAAAAAAAAAAAAAACGCTGATCGCCTCCATTACTAGTAAAAAAAAAATTAAATAGGTGTAGCACCCTCTACCTTAGGTAGTTTGCTAGAGTAGTGTTTTATTTGTATTGACAGTGCAGGTAAATTTAGGCAGGCCTAGCTGTGAGCTAGGCCTGTTTGTTTTTGATCTGGGGATGGGGAGTGGTTTAGTGTAGCAGCAGGTGACTGGCATGTGCTTCATCTCTCTGGCGCATCCTTTGTTTCCAGAGGGTTCTAGAAAAGAGACAGGGCAGAGGATGAGAGTGGCATGGAGTATATCTGGGAGCCCTGACCAATCCCAAACTAGGATTGGCAGGGGGCAGGCCTCCTATATATACTCATGGTCAGCCTGCTGGGGGAGGAGTTGTCGGATGGAAGAACTGAATGATGGAGTGTTAGACTGTCGTGGCCCGAAGTTCGCCCCGCCCTTTCTAGGGGGGCGAACTCAGGTCTGGAGCTGGGAGGGAGCCTCTCTCTACACGGTCATTGAGAGGTGCCCTGGAACAGGTAGAGGACAGTGGGGAGCACTGCCGGGCAAGTCATTCAGGAGTGATCCATGCTGGGGTCGGTGAGTGAGAAGCTCTGGGAGAGACATGCCAGGATTGGATGTGAAGCCAGAGGGAGAGACTGTGGTGTTGTTGGAGTCAAGTTGCTGAAGCCAGGAGGGTTGGTAGGATTTGCACCGGACTTTCTGGGAGCAGTAGTCCACCAAGTATCAGTTAGCACAACTATCCTTTTTCATCTAAATTGGTTGCTACAACCAAGGGGACAGACCCCTGTCTGCAAATGCCTATTAGTAAAATGTTGGGACTTATTCAGAGTGAGGCCTAATCACGTGCTAATGGTGACATTTCCCACTAGATTACAGGAAACTTGCACTTTACTCCAGACTCCTGCTTAAAGACAGTAAAGTGTGCCAGAGAATGTCTACTGTTACTCCAAGTGATAGGAAGCAGCCTGGGGGTGCCTGCGGGCAGGACTATATTAAGTCAGTTCTTTACAGGGAGGCATTGGCTATTGACTTTATTGTTGCCATAGGCAACCACTGGATAATTCATCTGCTATCAGTCTCTAGTTACTTTGGCGCAGTCAACATGTCTGGGCACTATCAGCATGCCTGCTGTCTCCGGCTTGTCCAACAAGGGGCTAAAGCAGCGCATGCAGAATGGAGCCTGCTATCAGTTCCTCAGGCGCAGAGCAGACAGAAAGTTGGAGGGTGGAGCCACGCCCTGAAGGAAACTAACAACTTCCAGCTAGCAACAGGCACCACGAGGCAGCTGAAGATGGTGGAGGGCAATCGGCTGATGCCCACATTGCAGTAGTTACCTGATGTGCAGCAGTGGGCGCTAGTGGACACTGGCATCCAGCTGGAGCTACACGGAGGGCTCGCCTTGGGAGTGGTGGACAGAGTGGAGCAACTGTCTGCTTTTCTCTGAGTGGCAGATTCCGACAGCGGAGGTGACTGCTTGGGCCCGGTGGGGCCATTGTGGGGAGCCACTTACCAGGCTAGGACCCGTCCAGCAGGAGCCGCAGTATTACACTATCAACCTGCTTTCAGGACTTTGTGTACCGCAGCCACGGAAGACCCGGAACGCCAGAGAGGGCCAGGGATCACTCCCAAGAGGCGGAGAGGTGTTGAGGCCTGGCGATCCCTCCGTGAAGATAAAGGACATATGTGGTCAAGAGGAGGCTGCCGTGACCTATGGCCTGGCGACTGCATGTGCTAGTGTGCAGGAGCCAGATGACATCCCTGAAGAGCCGGCCAGCTCTAAGTCCCTTGCTGTACCTATCCGGAGGGAGTCTTTGCCAGAGGGAGATGTGCCTCTAGGTGAGCTGGATGAGGTAAGCGAAGGCCGGGTCATAGATTGGGGTTCTCCCAGAATATTGGAAAAGTTTGGGTCTTTGGAGAGACTAATAGAGTGGTCATCCCCTGAGGAAAGTTCCGAAGAGGAGGAGTGGGAGACGGGAGGTTCCCATCCCCCAGAGACCCAGTCAGAGGCAGGGAAAGATGTCCAGTCTACAGTATGGACCCCTGTCCCTTGCAGCAGACCTTCCACTACCCAGACCAGAGGGCCCACCTACCGGCAGTGGGTGGTGAGATCCTGGGATGCATGCATCTTGCCAGGAAAGGGGAAGCCTATAGAATTACCCCAGTTCTCTCGCTTCCAGAGGGAGATACGGAGAAGGGTCGCTCTGGACTACCCATATGTCCCTTCCCAGATAATGGACATTGTGGAGAACTCCCGGGGTGAGCGGGAGGATGACCTCATCTGGGATTTATGCATGTCCCCAAACCCCTGCGGGTGCCAGAAAGTGAAGCCTTGGCCCGATTTGTGGACATTCGTGAGGAGTGGAAATTGGGGCATGCCATCTACAGGGATCGTATCCTGGTTGTAAAGGCGGGTCAGCCTACCAGGAGCCATTTGGTCTCTATCAGGGAGGAAGGGGATGGAAGGAGGAGATTGCCCGATCCCCGCTTCTATGTGTGAGGAGGACTATTGTGCTGTGCAGCCACCATAGAAGTAGCCACATGGACTGCAGGGAAGTGGCAGAGTTGTGCGTTTCCTTTCTGACTCTTGCAGGGACAGCCTATGCCTGCCACCCAGTGTGCCCGGTAGAGGGACTGCCTAGCAACGGACACTTTGGGTGTACTATTCCTGCCCACCACTTTTGGAGCCCGTTTGTCCGGGGAGGGGGCCCTTCTATCAGGAGCAAAAGAAGGCCTGTTCAAAAGTAAGTAGTGTATTTAGTTTGTTGTGGTTGTTCTGTTTTGAGGTTAGCAGTTCCCTTCTGACAGAACAAAGCAAGCAGAAATATATATGTTGCGTGTTGATTTTCCTCTGCTGGAAGGATCATAACCCCCTATCAGTGCTGATTTTTACAGTGTATAGGTTTAAAGTGGTTGTAAACCCACTTAAAAAAAAAAAACTAACACCTGCAAGACAAAGGCATAATGACCTAGTATGCATAACATACTAGCTCATTATGTAATACTCACCTGAGATCGAAGCCCTCGCTGCGGTGCCCGTACACCACTCCGGCGGCTGACAATCACTCCCGGGGGTTACTTCTGGGTATCGCGGCTCCGGCGCTGTGATTGGCCGGAGCCGCGATGACGTCACTCCCGTGCATGCGCACAATAACAGCACACTCACTGAAGCAACAGCACATACGGGCTATTGCTTAAGTTTGTGTCAGTGCGCATGTGCCGATGACATTTAGGAGATATCCAGGGTAGCTACAGGTAAGCCTTATTATAGGCCTACCTGTAGCACAAAGTGGTCTATAAGGGTTTACAACCACTTTAATGTAAGTGTAGGATGTTACGACTTGTGTCTTCTTTTAGTATCTTCGGGGATGGGACGGCTGTCACTTAAGTGTATATACTTTTATATTGATTTTTGTACGTAAATTATTTGTACCATAGCCCTGTCCAAGTTGTTTCCCTTCCCCCATCCAACCAATTCATGGGATGCCCTTGCTCCTGGGCCCAGGAGTAATTTTTCTATTTTTTTTTCCTCAGCTGGGGACCAGCTGTATTCTGGTGGGGGGTGCTACGTAGGTTGCTAGAGTAGCGTTTCTACTGCCAGTGCAGGTAAATTTAGGCAGGCCTAGCTGTGAGCTAGGCCTGTTTGTTTTTCATCTGGGGCTGGGGAGTGGTTTAGTGTAGCAGCAGGTGACTGACATGTGCTTCATCTCTTGGGGGGGGGGGGTGTTTGGTGAACTCGGGTCTGGAGCCTCTCTCTTTATGGTCATTAATAGGTTTTCTTGGAACAGGAGCAGGAAGAGGACAGTGGGGAGCACTGCTGGGCAAGTCATTCAGGAGGGATCCATGCCGGGGTCGGTGAGTGAGAAGAACAGTGAGAAGCTCTGTGTTAGACATGATGCGAAGCCAGAGGAAGAGACTGTGGTGTTGTTGGAGTCAAGTTGCTGCAGCCAGGAGGGTTGGCAGGATTTGCACCGGACTTTCTGGGATCAGTAGTCCACCGGGTATCAGTTAGCACACTATCCTTTTTCATCTAAATTGGTTGCTACAACTAAGGGGACTGCAGACCCCAGCCTTCAGAGTGAGGCCTAACCATGTACTAACTGTGACAGGAATCTAAGATTGTACAGTAGAAAGCAAAGTAGTGTGCTGGAGGAGTGTGAAGTATGGGAGACCATCAATTTAGATCCAACCATTTTCATTCAATCAAGCAAGATTCATCATCTGGGCATCCCATGCCCCTTTCCCCATCCGAGTTTAATCCCCTAAATGAAACAACAAAAAAAAAAACTTGCTAAAGACTGTTCATTGACTGGCAAAGCGTGTCTGAAATGAATGTCTGGCCAAGTAGGGTGATTTGTGGAACTAAAACAAGCAGCGACCCCACGGGGGCACTGCTACAACAATAAAAATGCCATAAATCTATCCCCTATTTTGAAGACGTTTTAACTTTTGCGCAAAACCAATCAATATACGCTTATTGCGATTTTAACAAAAATATGTAGAAGAATATATATATTGGTCTAAACTGATGAAGAAGCGGCTTGCTTAGACGGCCATCAGTCCAGGCACCTTCCAGATCCAGACTTCCAGAGTCGGCATGACGCGGTGCCTGGACTGATCTTGGCGACGTCAGCAGAGAGTGGACTTCTGCTGAAAACGGGTCACAGGAGTGCAAAACGTATTGCACTCCTGTGACCCATAGGAGAAGTCCAGCCAAACAAGCTCAGGCTGGACTTCTCCTTTAAGCAATATTTTGACAGTATTGTACGGCAGGAAGTAGTATTGTAGTGTAACGGTCACAGCCAAATAATCAG
Organism: Lithobates septentrionalis; assembly: GCA_037952835.1. NCBI lineage: Eukaryota > Metazoa > Chordata > Amphibia > Anura > Ranidae > Lithobates > Lithobates septentrionalis. The sequence goes on from JBBDGP010001366.1 coordinate 231,819, forward strand.
ACCAGTGGTGATATGCAATCTCTACTTTACTTAACAGTGAACTTCAACATAAATTGTACCGGAAATCGTGCAAAACTGGATATACAGGACAGAACATTAATATGAACCATAAAGGAAGAGGATATAACAATTTCACTGCCTTTCAACTAATGTCCACAAGGTGGTAGCAGCGTGTTCTGAGTCCAATCAACAGATAGAAATGAAAACGTAAGAATCTCACGTGTTCCAAAATAGTAATCGTTCATCCCACAGACTGTGAGCTGAGTGGACCTCCTGCTGACACAAACTTCACGCTGGCACTGCTTTTTACTTGCTTTGGTCAGGGGGTTCTGGTGGCTGGAGATAGGGCCAACTCACTTCATGGACAGCTTCCACCAATGGACTGTAACAGAGTCCTCTCCAGTGACTGGGGCTTGGAAAGATACTGCGTGCTCTTGTGCTCACTGCTGGTGGCCCGCACACCAGACTTAACAGGGGAGGACCCAGCACCTGGGAACAGCTCACTTGCCCAGTCACTGGTGTCCCATCAGGCAGGATCTCTCTGAGCACAGGAAGCTGGGTGGAGCGGACTTTTATATTCCCCGGGCGTGTCCAGGAGCTCAGGGGATTGTGGGGAGTTGAGTTAAAGGGACCTGCACCAAAATCTGGACAAAAGGGCATCCCACTACAGTATGTTGCCCTCAAAATGGCAAGAAAAAGGGAATTAACAAAGGAAGACCATTATAACTCTTTCCTTTAGAGTGTTTCTTTTAAAGAAATTGAAAAGAAAGCCAAGGTGGCAGTGAGTACAGTTTCCTACACCATCAAAAGGCACTTGGATACTGGAGGAAACTGACAGGAGGCCTGGCAAACCAAAAGCCACAACAGAATCACTGCCTAACACTGATCAAAGTAAGCAAGTCTCCATTTCAACTGTGAAGAGAAGACTTCGAGCTGCAGCTATAAGAAAACCATTGCTAAGATGGCAAAAAAATAAGAGGCTTGCCTGGGCCCTGAAGCACTGCCAGTGGACTACTGAAGACTGGAAGAAGGTCTTCTGGACCTATGAATCAAAAATTTGAGATCTTCAGTCCATTACGCAGGGTGTTTGTATGCTGCTGAGTAGGTGAAAGGATGGTTCCTCAGAGTGTGACACCAAATGTCAAAACATGGAGGAGGAAGCGTGATGGTCTGGGGCTCTTCTGCTGGATCCTTGCACAGAGTGAGTGGCATCCTGAACCAAAACAACTACCACAGCGTTTTGCAGCACCATGCAATACCCTCTAAAATACGTCTAGTTGGTCAGGGGTTCATTCTGCAAGATAATGACCCAAATCATACCTCCAGGCTGTCAGAACTACCTTAGAAGAAAAGAATAAGACTGTAGGCTTTAAATTATGGAATGGCCAGCACAGGCTTCACACTTATACCCAATTAAGCTGGTTTGGAATGATCTGGACAGAAGAGTGAAAGCAATGTAACCTACAAGTGGAACACATTTGTGGGAACATCTGCAACAGTGTTGGGCAGAACATTTAGAACAATATTTGATTTCTGTTGTAGAAAGAATGCCCCAGGTGTGTTCTGATATATCTGCAAAAGGTGGCTACTTTGAGGAGTTAAAAATTTAGATTACGTTGTTAAAGAAAATGATTCTGTGATTTCTTTTTTATGTCCATTTGTTCTATGCTTTATTTTCAGAGTACACGGAGACATTAAACTGCATAAATTTCAATAAAAACTGGAAAAAAATCGGGGTGTTCTATAACTTTTGACAGGTGGTGTAGTTATTAGTAAAGCTATTGCAGATTGCACAGTCAGACTGTAACATGTCTATATAGAAGCCAGTAATTAAGTTCAAAGTCACATTGTGAAATAGGCACAGAGAGAAATATACAGAGTCCAAGCATCAGGAGAACGAGTCACCCATCCTACATGCAAGCAACTATCTGAAATCCAGATAGAGTGGGTTACACAGAATTTAGATTACGGAAAGCTTGCCAAATTGGAAACAGCACTATGCATACTCTTAATACAGCTTTAGTAACCTTGGACTAAAGTGCAAGCAGGATGGAAGGAGCTGTTTAAAAAGTTATAGTCCATCATATAATAGGAAATAAAAAATTAACTTACTTGCAAAATGACCCTGGTGTACATGGCTGGCATTGAGTGGCATTCTGAATTGATGAAAAGAAACCTTTAGGAAGAAACAAAACTCTGGTCACATCGTGGCATAATTAGGGAACTGCGGCCTACCTCACCATAACGTTAATGGGTGTGTTTTAACAGTTCCAACCCTATAAGAACAAACAAGCCTTAAAAATAGCTGTTTGGGTTTTGGATATGCCTATTATTCACATAGTATGAATGGGGGGAGTGGTGCAGGAACCAGGCTAATATAACATACTGGATACAGAGAGACATTGGAGGAAGTGGCTGATGCTGGAGAAGATGAGCTGTGGCAACATATTGCCAATAGGACAAAACTACCAAAAGGCAGGTCTGCTTCTAAAAAAGTATATACGGAAATGAGAGAATGTTCAGCTGATATGGCCATCTATGGTTAGATCAGGTAATATTTATAAAAGTCCTGCCCAGAACTCCACACCTCCAGCCTGAGAACCTTTGTCAGGGATCCAAGAGTCTTTTTAAAAATATCCATACTCCCCGCTGCCACCACTGATTGTGGAAGAGAGTTCCACATCCTTATTGCCCTGACCGTGAAAAAAACCCTACTCAGTTTAAGGTTAAACCGATTCTTCTCCAATCTCATTGTGTGTCCCAATGTCCTCTAACAATCCTTGAGACTGAATCGTTTTTTTTCCTATGCTGGGATCACGATTTTTTTTTTGTGGTTGTAATTGTGGTATAATTTAGTACTGGCTGGCTGGGTAAGTACAGTGCAGTGTTAACAAAAAAATCATATATACACACTTTAAATGCAGGACACCTTTTGGATTATATTATATATAATTTTGGGTAATATATTTTTAATGTGCCCTAAAATGAACTGACATCTCTTAGCCTGGGTTCACACTAGAAGTGGTGCGAATTCACAGCAAATTTGCTGCGGTTTCAGCACTGCATCTAAATATCCGAATCGCAACCTGTCCACGTGAACCAAGTGATGCATGTGTATCCACGTGATACACATGCAGAGTGTATGTTAAGTTAACAACATTCCGCAATTGGTTTGCAAAATGCAGCGCAGTTTGATGAATCGGATCGCATGGGTGTGAACACCCATGCAATCTGATTCTGGTGCGCATAAAAAAGGGTCCTGCTCCAGTTCCCAGTCCTGCACCCTTGGCAGGGGTGAGCTCAGGTGGGTTTGGATCCTAGTCTGAACTATCCTGAGCTCTCCAGCCACGAAATGTCTCAGCTGCTTATGATTGGCAGAGCACTGTGACAGGAGGGGTCGGGGGGGGGGGGGGGGTTGGGGGTTTGAAAACATGTCAGGCTTCCCTGATCTGTATTAAAAAAAAAAAAAAAAAAAAGGGCTGCTCAGCCTACAATGCCCGGGCCTATTTTTTGTCCCAGTCCGGGCCTGGTTCCTGTAACCATTTTTTTTTACCCAAGAACAAACCTTATGGTCCATGCCTGTAGACTTCAGCTTGTACATTAAGCGTTTATGGGGGACTGTATCAAATGCCTTTGCAAAATCCAGATACACCAAATCCACAGGCCTTCCCCTGTCTAGATGGTAGCTCACTTCCTCCTAGAATGTTAGCAGATTGGTCTGGCAGGAAGGTCCTTTCATAAACTCATGCCGATTACTACTACTCTATGGAGGAGCAACAACCAAGCCACCCAATGGAGCAGCATTGCCAATCTGTGGAGAGAGCTGTGTTAGATGGCACTAGCAAATTTAGATGGACTTGACTAGCAATTAACCGCTTGCCGACCGCCGCACACACATATATGTCAGCAGAATGGCACAGGCAGGCAAATGGGTATACAGGTACGGCCCTTTAAAAATTTTACGCCTTTTGGGCACGCGCCCGCCGCGGGGGGCGTGCCAGCGAGTCCCGGGAACTCGACGTGGCCCACGATTGCAGTGTGGAGAGGTAGAACGGGGAGATGCCTATGTAAACAAGGCATTTCCCCATTCTCCCTTGTGTCATGACAGAGATCTACTGTCATCGGGAGCAGTGATCGCTGTCATGTCCTAGGTAGCCCATCCCCCCTACAGTTAGAATCACTCCCTAAGACACACTTAACCCCTTGATCGCCCCCTAGTGTTTAACCCCTTCCCTGCCAGTGTCATTTACAGAGTAATCAGTGCATTTTTATAGCACTGATCGTTGTAGAAATGACAATGGTCCCAAAATGGTGTCAAAAGTGTCCGATGTGTCCGCCATAATGTCTTAGTCACGATAAAAAAAAAAAAAAAAAATTTGCAGATCGCCTCCATTACTAATAAAAAATAAAAAAAAAGACTAATAAAAACTATCCTCTATTTTGTAGACGCTATAGCTTTTGCGCAAACCAATCAATATACGCTTATTGCAATTTAAAAAAAAAAAAAAATATGTAGAAGAATACATATCGGTCTAAACTGAGGAAAATGTTTTTTCTTTTATATATATTTTTGAGGGATATTTATTATAGCAAAAAGTAAAAAATTATTGCTTTTTTTTCAAAATTGTTGCTTTTTTTTTTGCTTATAGCGAAAAAAATAAAAACCGCAGAGGTGATCAAATACCACCAAAAGAAAGCTCTATTTGTGGGAAAAAAAGAACGTCAATTTTGTTTGGGTATAACATCGCACGACCGCGCAATTATCAGTTAAAGCAACGCAGTGCCGAATCGCAAAAAGTGCTCTGGTCAGGAAGGGGTCAAATTCTTCCAGGGCTGAAGTGGTTAAAATACTGGTTCTGCCGGGTCTACTTTATGAACACATTGCCGCCTTACTGCACTCTATGAAAACATTACAAGGTGGATAGCAACACAGACCGCATGAAAACATTTGTGCTTTGTTCTGGTGTTGCTCAATCTGTCAAATGATTCCACGTCATCCACTCAAGAAAAAATAATCCTCCTTTTCCAAATGAGGGGGCCTGCATTTTCCCAGGATCCTTATAAAACCTATAGTAGCAAAAATGTAAGAGTTCTGGAAATAACTCTGCAGAGCAACAGAGGGCTCAAATCAGATACATCAATTTGGCTTCTCTTTAATCTGGACACTCTAAATGAACTGGGGCAATCAATTTTTTTTTTTTTTTGCATACATGTTAAATGTTGCACTTATTGCTAGAAATTCCTTTAAACCCCCAAACAACTGTATTTTCTGAAAGCAAAGACCCTGGAGAATAAAACTGTGGCAGTTTAAAAAAAAAATTTTATGTCACACTATATATGCCAAGCGGTTTATCCAAAGCACAGAAAAAGAAGAAGGAAGAAGAAAAGAAGGAAGAAGAGAAGAAGGAAGAAGAAGAGAAGAAGGAAGAAGAAGAAAAGAAGGAAGAAGAAGAAAAGAAGGAAGAAGAAGAAAAGAAGGAAGAAGAAGAAAAGAAGGAAGAAGAAGAAAAGAAGGAAGAAGGAAGAAAAGAAGGAAGAAGGAAGAAGAAGGAAGAAAGAAGGAAGAAGAAGGAAGAAAGAAGAAGTCTTAACATTGTACATGCCTGTGAAATTGCAAAAAACCACAGTACCCCAAATGTTCTATAGGTTTTAAAAGCCTTTACAGGTTATAGGTTTAGTAGTTAACCAGGAATTCAGGCCCCATAACTACTGCTCTCACTCTGACGTTTGTGGCAAGTCCTCAAATGTGTGATTTTTTGCACAAGTATGCATGTCCTGCACATTTGCATTGAATGGGAGTACATACTTTTTTTATAAATATTTATTTTTTCCCCTTCTGTTCTATTTGTAACTTTATTGCCATCACAAGAGAACTAACCAGCCCCCCTGTGTGACATCTTGGGCAGATGACAGGTACGCTTTATGGAGACATGAGGGGCGCATTACACCCTCAATGTCTCCCTTGCCCTCCACTGCAGCTAATCAAGCACAGATTGTGCTTTAATATCTTCTGCTGGGTTCATTAGTCTTCTCCAGCTCTCAATGTTACAGCATTTTACCACAGCACTGAGATCCGTGAAGGAATGGGAGCCTGGGAAACTGCAAGAGCCAGTAGTGGACTGCACCTTCAGAGCCCCTTAAAAGTGATTGGTTAGCTCTAGCTAGAGCCACCAGAATCCCTTTTACCTGAAAGCTGATCACCGGCTGTAAAAAAAAAAAAAAAATCAATACTAATCTTGCAGCAGCAGCCATGAACTTGCTATAGCCCCTTGACACTTAATATTTTTTTGCACTGCCAGAGCTGGGCTTTAACCCCGTAGGTTCTGCTCAGGGCTTTTTTTCAGCGGGAACGCGGGGGAACGCAGTTCCGGCACCTCCAGCACCAAATGTATGTAATAGCAAGGGATGTGCTGGAGGGTCTATTGATGCTGTCTGCTGGGGGATTTATGGTCACTGGTAGGGATCAGTTTTTGTGTGAGGGTTTATTATTGCTTGTGGGGGGATCTGTTGTTGCTGGGGGGGGGTGTCTTATGGTGCTTATAGGGATCTACTGTTGAGGGAGAGGTCTATTGTTGCTGGCTGCTGGAGGGTCTATTAATGCTGACCGCTGGGAGATCAGTTGATGCTGCTGGGGGGGGGGGTTGGGGTCTAATCTTGCTAGGGTGGATCTTTTGTTGCGGAGGGTGGTATTTTGTTGTGGATGGTCCATTGTTTCTGTGTGGGGGGGTCTATTGTTGTGTGGAGAACTATTGTTGCTGGGGTGGGGTCTATTGTTGCTGGGGGGGAACTATTGTTACTGGTGTGGGGACCATTGTTGCTGGGGGAGTCTATTGTTGGGTGAGGGATCTATTGTTGCTGGGAGGGGTGCATTGTTGCTGGGGGAGTCTATTGTTGGGTGAGGGATCTATTGTTGCTGGGAGGGGTCCATTGTTGCTGGGGGAGTCTATTGTTGTGTGAGGGATCTATTGTTGCTGGGATGGGGTCTATTATTGCTGGGAGCGGAATTTTTGTTGCCTGGGAGGACCTATTGTTGTTGGGGTGGGGTCTATTATTGGTGGGAGGGGAATCTACTGTTGCTTGGGAGTATCTATTATTACTGTGGTGGGGTCTATTGTTGCTGGCACCAGTGCATCTATTTTTACTGCTTTTCTTGTTATTAGACAAGAACAAAATTCCATACAAATTATTTAGCAAATGATACTTGGGGCAGTACTGGGAGGTGGGTAGGGGGTGGAATCAGGGGGGGGGGGGGGGACTCAGAAGGGGGGAGTTCCTGCACCTATTCTCTGAGAATAAAATTCCTGGTTCTGCTATAGCGTACTATCATATAAATACATGACCATACCTTTTTCACACGGTGTACACAACACGGATGCGCTTGCATTAGAAAAAGATCCTGGCTGACATGACTGGCAAACCTCACTTTTTGAAGTGCTACAGGACAAATAGCAAAAAAATAATATTACTTACATATTTATTGTATCACATAGACATAATGAGCCCGTTATAAGAGGAGTAGATATGTGGGGTTCATACATATGGCCTGTACATGTCACAATTTGCAATTGTTACATCTATAATACTTTCTATAAACTGTTAAAGTTAAATGCAGGTGTTCCGGCAGAGTAGGCGACCTGTCATATTTTGTAACGAAAGTTGCCTAATCTGATGGAACACAGGTCCTGTTCCTGTTATGGGATACCCAGAAGCCAGCGTGAAAAATACTGACATCTGAACTTGTTACTTAAAGAGTGGAGTTCCACCCAAAAATGGAACTTCCACTTTTTGGATCCCCCCCCCCCCCGGTGTCACATTTGGCACCTTTCAGGGGGAGGAGGGAGCAGATACCTGTCTAATACAGGTATTTGCTCCCACTTCCTGGCATAGATCACCGCGGCGCTTGCGGTGACCTACGCCACTTCCTGCGCCTACCCCATCCTCCCCCACTGTATTCTGTGAGACACAGAACACAGCAGGGACCAGAGAGGACACGCAGTGCGACTCGCGCATGCGCAGTAGGGAACCAGGAAGTGAAGCCGCATGGCTTCACTTTCTTACTCTCTTACTGAGGATGGCGGCGGCAGCAGCCGAGAGCCGAAGGATGGATCGGCTTCGGCTGCCGACATCGTGGGCTCCCTGGACAGGTAAGTGTCCATATTATCAAAAGTCAGCTGTTGCAGTATTTGTAGCTGCTGGCTTGTAATTTTTTTTTTTCAGCGGACCTCCGCTTTAAGCATTCTATAGATCTTTATTAACGGTTTTAGACTTTTGATTTTGGTGAAACTGATTTTCTGGCAAAGGTACCAATTTCACCACCTGCAAAATTTCTTAAACAAGCAAGAGATTTAAAACAATCCATCACTGACCACTATAGTTGCATGAAATCTGAATTTAAAAAAATTATAAATTGATATATTTAGAGAGATATATCCATCTATCTATCTATATATCAATCACTCAACTAGGGCTCTACAATTGTTTCAGACAGCTCTAACTGCCTAGAAGTATCTACTCTGTATTTACATTAGTGGGCTGCCATGATTCTAATGTATAAGAAAAGGGCTGTGATTTCTGTGCCTCTGTTGTGAACTTTGAAGATGAATTTCTCCACAATGCCTATAGCTACAGAGGCTTTCACTGATTGTTTATGTACACTAAAAGTATTTACATATTCTAATCTGGACCGGGAGTCACTTTTAGGGCCAGTTCCCACCACATGCAGTCCAGTGCTTTTGTTTTTCTGCATCAAAAACGCATGAAAAGTAGGTTATATGGTTTCCAATGGCATAGAACTCTGCGTTTGCAACATGTTTGCATAATATCCCACTGCTCTGGATGGCCCTGCACTCCAAGTGCTGTGCCCTGCACTGCTCCCCTCTGCTGTGCAGTGACATGAATGAGGTGTCACTTTGTACACTTCATATAAAGTTTGGTCAACAAAAAAAAAAAAAAAAAAAAGGAAGCTGTGTGATGCGATAAAATGCATACCATGCTGCCCCCTCTCTGTGCTGCAGCAGCGTTTTGGGCTGCGGGCTAGTGTAAAAATGATCTGTAAAAGCAAAATGTCAATTGTTTTTATGACTTACTTGGTATAAAAGCCCTGTGGGCATGGCAGGCAATCAGCTTGACCACTGTGTGGCTGGTAATATCCAGACTGGCAAGGCAAGCAATATAAGGAGTTTACGCAGGCACCGCTGGAACAGCACAGACAAAATTCTGTATCTGTAGTAAAGGAAGAACATAGATGAGTATACAAGATAGAGAACACATACACACATAATATTAATATATATATATATATATATATATATATATATATATATATATATATATATATATATATATATATATATATATATATATATATATATATATATATATATATATATACACACACACACACACACACACACACACATACATATATACAAAAAAACAAAACACACACAGCCAGTGTCTCACAAAAGTGAGTACATTCCTCACATTTTTGTAAATATATTATATCTTTTCATGTGACAACACTGAAGAAGTGATATAAAGTAGTGAGTGTACAGCTTGTATAACAGTGTAAATTTTCTGTCCTGGCAACAAAATTGAATACATCCCCAAGTCAAAATGTCCAAATTAGGCCCAATTAGCCATTTTCCCTCCCTGGTGTCATGTGACTCGTTAGTGTTTCAAGGTCTCAGGTGTGAATGGGGAGCAGGTGTGTTAAATTTGGTGTTATCGCCCTCACTCTCTCATACTGGTCACTGGAAGTTCAACGTGGCACCTCAAGGGCAAAGAACTCTCTGAGGATCTGAAAAAAAGACTTGCTGCTCTGCATAAAGATGGCCTAGGCTAGAAGAAGATTGCCAAGACCCTGAAACTGAGCTGCAGCACGGTGGGCAAGATCATACAGCAGTTTACCAGGACAGGTTCCACTCAGAACAGGCCTCACCATGGTCGACCAAAGAATTTGAGTTCACATGCTCAGCGTCATATCCAGAGGTTGTCTTTTGGAAATAGACATACGAGTGCTGCCAGCATTGTTGCAGAGGTTGAAGGGGTGGGGGGGGGGGTTGTCAGCCTGTCCGTGCTCAGACCATACGCAGAACACTGCATCAAATTGGTCTGCATGGCTGTCGTCCCAGAAGGAAGCCTCTTATAAAAAGGTGATGCACAAGAAAGCCCGCTAACAGTTTGCTGAAGAAAAGCAGACTAAGGACATGGATTACTGGAACCATGTCCTGTGGTCTGATGAGACCAAAATAAACTTATTTGGTTCAGATGGTGTCAAGCGTGTGTGGCGGCAACCAGGTGAGGAGTACAAAGACAAGCGTGTCTTGCCTACAGTCAAACATGGTGGAGGGAGTGTCATGGTCTGGGGCTGCATGAGTGCTGCCGACACTGGGGAGCTACAGTTCATTGAGGGAACCATAAATCCCAATATGTACTATGACATACTGAAGCAGATGATCCCCTTCCTTCAGAGACTGGGCTGCAGGGCAGTATTCCAACATGATAACGACCCCAAACACACCTCCAAGATGACCACTGCCTTGCTAAAGAAGCTGAGGGTAAAAGGCGATGGACTAGCCAAGCATGTCTCCAGACCTAAACCCTATTGAGCATCTGTGGGGCATCCTCAAATGGAAGGTGGAGGAGCGCAAGGTCTCTAACATCCACCAGCTCCGTCATGGAGGAGTGGAGGAGGACTCCAGTGGCAACCTCTGGTGAACTCCATACCCAAGGGTTAAGGCAGTGCTGGAAAATAATAGTGGCCACACAAAATATTGACACTTTGGGCCCAATTTGGACATTTTCACTTAGGGGTGTACTCACTTTTGTTGCCAGCGGTTTAGACATTAATGGCTGTGTGTTGAGTTATTTTGAGGGGACAGCAAATTTACACTGTTATACAAGCTGTACACTCTCTACTTTACAGTTGTGCTCATAAGTTTACATACCCTGGCAGAATTTTTGATTTCTAGGCCATTTTTTAGAGAATATTAATAACTCAAAAACTTTTCTTTCACTTATGGTTAGTGTTTGGCTGAAGCCATTTATTATCAATCAACTGTGTTTACTCTTTTTAAATCATAATCACAACAGAAACTACCCAAATTACCCTGATCAAAAGTTTACATACCCCAGTTCTTAATACCCTGTATTGCCCCCTTTAACATCAATGACAGCTTGAAGTATTTTTTGTGGTAGTTGAGGATGAGGCCCTTTATCTTCTCAGATGGTAAAGCTGATGGTAAAGCTGCCTATTCCTCTTGGCAAAAAGCCTCCAGTTCTTGAGCTGTCTTGCATGAACTGCACGTTTGAGATCTCCCCAGAGTGGCACAATGATATTGAGGTCAGGAGACTGAGATGGCCACTCCAGAACCATCACTTTATTGTCCAAGTACGTCCCATGCGCTGCTTCCTGGCTGATGAACGCAAATGTTCCTCCAGTATTTTTTGATAACATAATGCATTCATCTTGCCAACGACTTTGACCAAATTTCCTGTGCCTTTGTAGCTCACACATCCCCAAAACATCAGCGATCCACCTCCAAACCTTTCACCATAGGCCTTGCTGGCTCCTCTCAAAATGTAGCGTTTATGGTTGTGGCCAAAAAGCTCAATTTTGGTCTCATCACTCCAAATGACTTGTGCCAGAAGGTTTAAAGAATGTCTCTGTGCTGTTTGGTGTATTGTAAGCGGGATACTTTGTGGCATTTGCGTACTAATGGCTTTCTTCTGGTGACTCGACCATGCAGCCCATCTTTCTTCAAGTGCCTCCTTATTGTGCATCTTGAAACAGCCACACCACATGTTTTCAGAGAGTCCTGTATTTCACCTGAAGTTATTTGTGGGTTTTTCTTTGCATGCCGAACAATTTTCCTGGCAGTTGTGGCTGAAATTTTAGTTGGTCTACCTGACCGTGGTTTGGTTTCAACAGAACCCCTCATTTTCCACTTCTTGATTAGAGTTTGAACACTGCTGATTGGCATTCTCAATTCCTTGGATATCTTTTTATATTTCTTTCCTGTTTTTTACAGTTCAACTACCTTTTCCCGCAGATTCTTTGACAATTCTTTTGCTTTCCCCATGACTCAGAATCCAGAAACGTCAGTGCAGCACTGGATGAAAGATTCAAGGGTCTGTCAGGAGTCCAGAAACTCATTGAGCTTTTACACACACACTAATTACAAGCAAACAGATCACAGGTGAGAATGGTTACCTTTAATAGCCATTCAAACCCCTGTGTGTCAACGTGTGTGCATGTTATCAGGCCAAAATCACCAGGGTATGTAAACTTTTGATCAGGGACATTTGAGTAGTTTCTGTTGTCATTATGATTTTAAAAGAGTAAACACAGTTGATTGATAATAAATGGCTTCAGACAAACACTAACCATGAGTGAAAGAAATGTTTTTGTGTTATCATTCATATTCTCTGAAAAATGGCCAAGAAATCAAATTCCGCCAGGGTACGTAAACTTATGAGCACAACTGTACATTGTAACAAAGTGTAGTTTCTTCAGTGTTGTCACATAAATAGATCTAATAAAATATTTACAAAAATGTGAAAGGTGTAGATGTGAGATACTGTATATATACACATTCTATATATATCTATATCTTTTGTGGCCCTTTTGAAGTCACAACCTATTCCTGGCAATGTCACCGTTCCAATCAGTGCAACGCCGACTTTGCGATGCCACACCGATTTGCAAAAGTAGTTCCTGCACAACTTTTGCATAATATATATATATATATATATATATATATATATATATATACATATATATATACACACACACACACACACACACACACACACACACACATACTAGCCATTTTATTAGATACATATTTCATATGCATTGTCGCCAAGAATTCTCAAGTAGACTGGAGCATTGGAATGATGCCAACTTGTGCAAAGAAAATGATTTCCCACACTATTAGACCATCCTGTACCTCTGACACACATAGTGGTAGAGGGGCATTGGACACAGATTTTCACAGGTTATAAAAATGAGAAAAGAGTCATTACTTGAGTCCAATTGGCCTTAATTTGGCAGCTCACCACAAAGATGGGTGAAAGTCCTCTCCTGGGGGATTCCCAAGTTGAGAAATCCAAGCTTAAAGTGTTTATAACCCCCCCTGTGATGTAATCTGCCCCCTTCTAAACTGTATTAAACCTGGCTGATCCTGCCACTTCCTGTGTCCCCCTCTCTGCACTGACCAAGATAATCAGGGCTGCTGAGCCCTGACCACTGTGGTCAGTGTACGTCCCTCCCGTCATCCGTAGCTGTCCTCTCTGCTCTCCTCTCTCACCCCCTCCTTCCTGCCAGCTCTGTGTTTTGTGTGTCTGCCCCCCCATCCCCGCTGCTATTACTAGAAATAAACTTTTACAAATGTTCACTGCCAGCCCCTCTATTATAGGCAGACATAGCACACTGTACAAGTATTTTATAAAAACGAGGCATGTAAATACAGTTTTAGAGCGATCAGGCCAGTCAAGTGACTCGCAGCTGCAGGGTCACCATGGCTACTGCGGGAGGGTCTGAGCGGCCATTTTACCTCCCCGGCAGACATCAGAGGGAGATCTCGGCCCCTCCTGCAGAAGCCATGTATCGGAGCTGTACAGGGTCTGCGAGTCACGTGACCGGCCTGAAGATTGCCCTAAAAAGATATTTACATGGCTCATTTTTATAAAAGACTTATACAGTGTGCTATGCCTGCCTATAATAAAGGGGCTGGCACAGCTTTGCACATTTGGGTTAACAAACACTAAATTAAAATGAAACATTCTTAGTACAAAGTCTTTATTGCTCAACTGGTTACAAGCAGGGCAAAGGACAGCCAACACATTTTGGGGGTCACACAATTCCCCTTCATCAGGGCTGGGTGAAATGGCAGAATGTTAAATGGACTTCAAACCAGACTGATCTGCATGTAGAGGATGTTACAAAAAAAGGCAGTGCTGGTTTCAAGCTTGCTACTTCTATGGTGAACACCAGCACTGACTGCTGTTTATAACATCCTCTACATGCAGATCAGTCTGTGCTGGAGTACCTTGAGGCCAAATCTGTCTTTTTGCCCTGCTTGCTGTATCCATTTGAGCAATAAAATCCTAAGGACTTTTCATTTGGCGCTCTCTGACCTCTAACACAAGATGGGATGCAATCATGAATTCATATTGTCGCGCGAGAAGCAGTCCTCTCGCAAGAGGGTCTGCAAAAAACGCTCTCTACACTTTATGGGACATGACTCCCCCAAAAATGAGAAATTGAGGGATCTCTAGAAAGCAGACATTCCCCCCTAGACAGGGAGGACGGTCTTGAGCAATGCCCCAAGCTGGTAGTCTCATATTGAAACAAGCTAATACAAACAAAACTACTACACCGTATTTACTATACACCAGTAAGACTCCACAAAATATACCCAGATAGAGACCCTCATTGTCCACGTTGTCAAACCCAGATGGGTACCTTTTTTCATATGCTTTGCAAGTGCCCTAAGATACAGACCTTTTGGGCAGCAATCTTTGATCTGATTAACACTAAATTGGACCTGTCAGTTACCAGATCTCCTAAACTGGCTGTTGATTTCTTACTTACTATTCTACACTAAAAAGGCAATCATATGCAAATGGTCATCCTCCGCCTGCTCTGTCTTCTTGGGAGGCTATGATTGATGCCGTGTTACCTCTTTACAAGCTGACGTACATCAGTCGTGGCTGCCCTTGGAAATTTGAGAGGGTGTGGCAGCCGTGGACATCCCAATAGGGTGGGGCTTTTATGCTGAACCTTTGTACTACCTCAAAAACTTGAACATAACCGTTCTCGTTCCCCTCTCCCTCGCTGCCTCCATTATTTGCCTTCCCTCTCCGGGACACATCCGGGGAGAGTGTAGTCCCCCCCCCCCCGCCCTCTAGATGTATATGCCATGGAAGATACTGTGGGATTGTTTGGAAGTGTGTCTCTCCTTCCTTATTAAAATTGCTGAACAGTAATTTTTTGTTCCCCCTTATTTTATTTTACATCATTTTCTTTTACTTTATTGTTAACTGCTTTAGATGCACAATCTGTTTCTACTGTACTGCCATGTCAAGTTGGTGGTTTCAGTTTTTACTTTCTGCATGTTCTATTTTATCCTTCAATAAAGCAATCCTGATTGTTAAAAAAAAAAAAAAAAAATATTTGGAGGGCTGCTGCACAGGGAAGGTTTTTCCCTTTGTGCATGGAATGGGAAAAGGGGTATGCCTGTCTTAAGGCTCCCCTTCCCTAATGGGATCATGGTGGTTGGGAAGTTTCAAGGTTGCCCATTGATTTTAAAATCAATGGGTGGCCTATGATAGGTCAGGAGAGGTCACATGTTAAGAACCTTCTGGAAGCTTGGGAAGAGTCAGTTGTGATAGGTGGGAAAAGGTCAGCTCCCCCTTTGGAAGCTTCTACAGGCTGAATGAGCCCCTATTTAAAAGGAAGAGCTGAGGAGAATTTTTGCCAGTCGCCAGAGGATATCGAGGAGCTCAGCATCTGAGCTATAATACACACCTCTGGCAACATGAAGACCCTCATCCGTCAGCTGTTAGAAGAGTGGAATTGGCACGTGGCGAAGAGTGGCTGCGACAATGCCTGGCGTCCCCCCTGAACAGCCCAGCGGCGGAATCCAAAGCTGCCGGTGTGAGCGGAGAAGGGTCAGCAGCGGGAGAAGATGGACTCCAGACATCGCGTGGCTGCCTGCAGCAGAATGAAGCCGGTATTAGCGGTGTATCAGATCCGGTTCATGCAGACGTCATTGAAGAAGGAGGAGCGCGAGGTCACCTGGCTTTGAAGAGGCGGCGCTCAGCGAACAGAAAATACATTACCTCACCTTTTAAAGAGGCTGCATCAGAGAAGGGACGGTCGGCTTCAGGGAGGAAGGCACAGAGAAGAGGCAGAGCTGGTTTTGAAGGTCGTGGAGGCAGTAGTGAATGTCACTCAAGCCTGCGACATGATACATCATCATGGCAACAAGTAGCAACAGAAGAAGCTGTAGGCTCTGTGTTAGTCATGCACTGGCACAGCTGTGGAGGAGGAAGTGCAGCAGGATGCTGGTATTCTGAGCGCACAAATCCCAGTACAGTGTGCCTCATCTCAGCCTGTGAATGTTGTTTCACAACAGGCTGCTTCGCGCGCACCTGGCGAGTCTGTTTTATGGGCTAAATTAGATAATATTTCTTCTACATTACAGGAATTTATGTAATTTTGTAAAATACCTGATGGGGCATCTTCACACATTGTTCCATCGAATAATGTATCGGCCAGTGTTTGGTCGTCATTAGTGTCAGATAAAGAAGTTTCTGCTAATTTTGTTCCACAAAATAGGTTAAATAAGCATGGGGAAACCTCAATGGCTAATAGTAATTCCATTACAATTGGTGATAATAATTGTAAAGAGGTTATCCCATGCATATTGTCGCCATTAGGTTTCCATCTTTCTTTGACGATTAAAGAAAAAATTTGCCGAAAAAATTTGCCGAGGGGAATTCGTTGATTTGTTATCTTTGTTGCCGACGTCCAAGGAATTTCTTCTTGGGACAGACAAGAAGGATGACAAATCAGAGGAGAATAGGAGAAGACCTGTAAATAAACCTATATTTAATTGGTTACAGGCCTTTGCGATTTATGCTAGCATTTTGTGCGAAAAATTTCCGCACAAAAGGTTTGCAACTTTTTGAACATGTAGATATCATAGAAGTTTCGGAGGCACAGCCTGGTTTTCATATGATGAAGCATTCCGCCATAAGTTGTCTGTTCAACCAGCTGTGAAGTAGGGTACTAAAGATGTTGGGCTGTGGTTAAATTTGTTTTCACCTCAGAGACCAAACTTTTTATAAATCACAGACTGTCACAAATAACGCAATGGTGGGTGCAACATATAAGAAAGGTGTTTGTTTTGCTTTCAATGATGGGCAGTGCCGTTGGTTGAATGCATGCAAATATCGTCATGAATGTGCATTTTGTGCAGGGGCCCATCCTATCTCTAAGTGTTTTCGAAAGTTACAAACTACACAATTATTCCATAGAGGACAGGTTCAAAAAAGCTTTCACGCCAGTGAAATTGGAAAAAATGCTTCAGTGGCTGCTGGTTTATCCGGAGTGACAGAAAGCACAATTCCTTACTGAAGATTTTTCAGACGTTTTTTTATTTGCCAGAATTCACAGGTAAGGGGTGTTCTGTTGTTGATAATTTAAGGTCAGCTTCTTTATATATGAATATAGTTCGTGATAAGTTATGTAAAGAAATTTCTGAAGGGAGGATGGAAGGTCCTTTTGCTTATCCACCTTTCAAAAATTTTAGGATATCTCTAACCCTATGCCGCATACACACGGTCAAAATTTCCGACAACAAATGTTCGATGTGAGCTTGTTGTCGGAAATTCCAACCGTGTGTAAGCTCCATCGGACATTTGTCGTCGGAATTTCTGAGCTGGATCTCAAATTTTCCGACAACAAAATCCGTTGTCGTAAATTCCGAGCGTGTGTAGACAATTCCGACGCACAAAATTCCATGTATGCTCTGAATCAAGTATGAGACAGAAGCGCTCGGTCTGGTAAAACTAGTGTTCGTCATGGAGATAGCACATTCATCACGCTGCAAATTTTTTAATCTTTTAATGCAGCACATTTTCTTCTTCTTTATAATGTTAGAATAATGAAGTGGTTTTGCTGCTGATATTCACACAGTTCTGGCAAACTGATTTCTTTATTATTTCTCGTGATCTCATGAATAATCTTTATAATTTTTTTTTTTTGCCAGATCTCCAGAATAATGTTTATATATTTTTTTTATAATGATCTACTTTTTTAAAATTTTTTATCAAGATCTCTAGCGATCTCCATAATATTTTTTTTCGTTTTGTGTGTCAAGTTACCACAACACCATTATTATCTTGTAATTTTTAACCTCAAAGAGATTGTTTGGTGTTGGTGTCCCTTGTTAATTTGACATTGTCTTTTTGAAATGTACTTGCCTACTCACAAACTGTCTTTTATGAAAACACATAGCCAAGTATTTGTGATAAACATAGACATTTATTAGGGGTCATAACAAATTAAAGAGGAAGGCAACGCTGGATAAACTGGTTAATCTTTTGACAGGCAAAATCGGTAGCCTGAGGAGTCCATTTAATAGGGAGCACAATCCGGTCCAGGACTCCGAGAGATTGGGAGCAGCAGCAGACAATATATGTCCCCAGGCTGTGGTCATACCACAGCCTGCGTCTTGTCAGACCAGACTGAACCCAGACCATCACACTCGTCTTTCTTCCATGCTCGCTTCCGGGCTGTGGTGTTGGAGTTGTGGGAGGAGGAAGATGGTCCAACTCACACAGGTGGGTTACTTGTGAGTTCGCCCCTCAACCCCTTATTTAGGGCCAGATAGATCACTTCCTCACAAATGAGGCCTTGGCCCACCTCCATTTCCTGCAGTTTGCTAGCTACCATGCAGGCATAGGCCTATTGAATATTGGGGGTGGTTCTGAGGGCCGCAATAGCCTCCTGAATCAAAGAAAGTGCTGACTCCTGCACGTTTCTCCCTTTCCTGGTCCTTTTTGTTGGAAGGCAGAGGGGAGGAACCTGGGATTCGGTCAGGCTACTGGGCCCGGCCACCTCCTGGCTGCCACTTACCTCCGCCACCTCCTGGTTGCCACTTTCCACAGCCTCCTCCTGGCTGAGGCTTTCCTGTGTATGAAAATGGGACATAGTTTTAGTTTATTGTTCAAACACAATTTTGAGAAATATGTTAAACAATGCTATACCTGACTCAAGCTGGGCTCCTCCACATCTTCTTCCTGGGTGGAAGGCCCAGGTTGGACGTCGGAAGCCTCAGCTGGGGTGGAAGGAAGTGTGGAAGGAAGGGTTGAGAGTGATGGCTTGATTTCAGTCTGGTCTGACAGAAATCGCAGTCTGACGTAGTACCACAGCTTGGGTACATAAACGTCATCTGCTGCTGCTCCTGATCTCATGGAATCCTGGACCTTCTTGCGCTCCCTATTATATGTGCTCCTCAGGCCACCAATTTTGGCCTTCAAATAGTTGATGTTTGCCGCGGGGATCTGCGGCTTCATCAATTCCAGCAATTGATCCTGCGCTGCCTGCCTCTTTATTTTATTAGTATAAAAGGGGTGTTTTACCTGCCACAGACAGGGCAGCTCTCTGTACATATCAATGAATTGGGGGAGGAAACTGTGATCATTGAATCAATCCATTTTATCTGCAAGACACAACACAAGACAAACCCTAATGTCAGGCTAAACTCTCATAATCTTGTCCCAATATAGGCCTCAGTCTGTGAACAGTATAGACCACTGATGCCCCAAGTTAAAATTGTACCTTCATTATCACGTTCGCCGCTTACGCTACTCCGTCCTCCGCTCACAGATCGTACATACGATGCACATGTGTAACGCTTTATATACACTGCGCATGCGTGAAACTCCGCCCGCCCCTGACCTTCTTTCTAGCATATTCCCCGCCCTGTCTCTATCGTCTCAGTGGAAAGCACATGGCGAAGAAAGAGCAAGTGCATCCAGAGGAGAGCAGCAACGGGGAGGATGACGAAAGCCCAGAGCTACAAACGTCCCGATCCCGGAGGAGATTTAAGGCCTCAAATATGTCCTTTGTAGAGATGGTGGACATCTTGAAGAGAGCCGAATATGATGGGAAGCATGGACCTTACCCAAACCCAAATGTCAGAAAGGCCAAGATCATGGCTAAAGTTGTGAAAAGTCTGCAGAAGAATTTTGGGGTATAGCGATCCAAGGATCAACTGAGGAAAGGCTGGTCAGACCTCAAATTGGGGCAACAAAAAAAAAAAAACAAACAAGAGAGGGCGCGCCGGCCTTGTGAATTATACTTAAACAAGTTTATTTAAAAGAACATGTAAAAACTACTACTCACAAAAGGTAGATGAAAATCATGCTAAAGATGATCTTATACTTGTGACAATCTGTCCACTGGTGGCAGTCTCCAGTTCCTATGAAGAGGACATGGAAACCGCTGCTGGCTGACGCGTTTCAAAGGTAGCACCTTCTTCAGAGCCTAACAGGACTGTTAAGGCTCTGAAGAAGAAGGAGATCATGGTGTGCAATCGTGAGTTACAGAAGATCAAGGAAGACATTAATGATGTTGAAAAAAAGACTCAAAAACATCATTGATGTTTTAGGCAGAATCTAAAAACACCCCAAAAATATTCGAGTTTGTTATATTTGTTATTTTAAAAAAAAATTAAAAGTAATTTGAAAGCCAAATTTTGAAGATGCACACAGTCTGTCAACATGTGCTATCTGCCATCATGGGATATTAATGTACGCGTTGTGGGTGCAACCCCTTCCTCGCAACTAAAGTAGATGAGAGGAAGGGGGGTTGCACAACCAAAAACACGTCCTTTGATCCCCCATGGTGGGAGATAGCACATGTTGACATTAGGCATGGGATCAGGAGGAAAATCCCCATTTTCACTCCCAATTTGTGTGCATCTTCAAAATGTGGCTTTCACAGGGATGACATCACCCCATCTGATGAAGGCAAGATCAACACAGTTTAGACATACTAATGTCTGATATTGCCTTCATTTTGTCAAAGTTGAACTTTGTAAGTTCCTGAGTTGTGCATGTTTTATGGTTTTAAACATGCCTGTTTAACCCAAACATTTCTACTGTCAAACATAAAAAATGTTTACATACAACAAATATGTTGGTTTGTTCAAAAACCCTTTTCTAAACGCACATGTGAATGTGCTTTGAGTAAAATGTTTTCTACTCAACAATGTGTGGCTTCTTCTTTCAATACTCAATACCAGTTTTTGGAGTAAGTTGGTGTTTACAGTGACAATGGGGGGGTTATTTACTAAAGGCAAATCTACTTGGCACTACAAGTACAGTTTCAGTGCACTTGTAGTGCAAAGTGGATTTTCCTTTAGTAAATAACCCCACAGTGCTCTAAAATTTGCCCCAATCAGGCCAGTTTCAGGACTCAAAACAATAAATTCATGGTGCTGAAAAGGATGGTTTTTTTTAATCATTAATGCATTACATACATTAACAACAAAAACAATGTGTGTGTGTAGCAGACCCACAACATAATCGTTAGCTGAAGAAGAGATTGTCACCTCATGTATCAAATAAATTACGTTTGCACTATTGAAGAAAATGCCCATTGGAGAACCTGGGAGACAGCTAAAAGAAACACAAGCAGTAAATCAAATAAAATATTATTTCAGTTTAAAATAAAAATGTATTTTAAAAATGTTTATCAAACATTTGCTGGCATATCAAAGACCCCCTTACCCGGAAAGTATTCTAGATATTTTTGACGGACCTCACGGGCGCTTTGGGGGGGCAAGTCAGGACGGCCAGCTTTAAGCGCCGTCAGGGTTGTTGTTTGTTCTGGAAATCCGGCCTCAGGCCCAACTGAGGCCACATGGTCCGTAGCATTTCTTCCTGAGAATGTTGTGCATAACGCAGCATGCAAGTATTATATGGTTTAGTTTATATTCCACCATGTTGATTGGCGTCAGGAATAGGCGGAACCGGCTTGCCATTATGCCGAAAGTATTCTCTACCACTCTTCTGGCTCTGACCGGTAGTTAAAAACCCTCTGGTCCGGGGTGAGGGTCCTCATCGGGAACGGCCGCATCAGGTGATTACCCAGCCCAAATGCTTCATCAGCGACAAAGACGAACGGTAGACCAGCCACGTTGTCTTCCGGAGGTGGCAAGCCCAAGCCACCACTCTGGAGCTATCTGTAGAACTCGGTTTGGGCGATGACTCCACCATCCGACATCCGGCCATTCTTCTCCATGTCCACATAGAGAAACTCATATGTCGCTGACACCACCACCAACATCACTATACTATTAATCCCCTTATAGTTGTAATAGTATGACCCCGAGTTGGGGGGTGGGAAGATGTGGACGTGTTTTCCATCAATTGCCCCTCCGCAGTTGGGAAAGTCCCACCGCTGGGAAAATTGGGAAGCCACAGTCTGCAATTCCTGTGGCGTTGAAGGAAACTGTGGAGCGAAACAAGAAAAAAATAAATTAAAATTAGTACTTTTACACATAACATTGCAAGCAGATTAGACACAAACATTCTTGGCCAACATAAGTATAAAAAACATTTATTTTAAGGAGTATTTAAAGACAAAAATATAAGGTCCACTTATCAGATTCCTCACCCCCTCTGATGGCCCATTGTAAAAATTTTAGGGTGGGGGGAGATGTTTTGGACAGGTAACCCTCTCCACTTTGTTGAGAACTAAATGCATAAATACAGTGGAACCTCGGTTTGCGAGTAACGCCGTTAACGAGCGTTTCGCAAACTGAGCACTGTATTTTTAAAATTCCTAACTCTGTTTGCGAGTGTTGTCTTGCAAAATGAGCAGGATTCAGGCCAAAAGCGGTGTGCAGTACCGCTTTTGGCCTGAGGTTGGGGGCGCCGGAGCCGAGCAGAGCCGAAAGTTGCCGTTCGGAAATGCACGGAAAGACCCGGGGACAGTTCGACTGACCTCGGCAAACCTCGGAAAGGCTCGTGAACGGAGTCTTTTTGAAGTTTGCCGAGGTCCGCCGAAGTGTCCCTCGGGCCTTTTTGGCCGTTTCCAAGGCTTTCGCATGCGGTATTGCATACCATTGAAGTCAATGCGGAATTAATTATTTCCATTTCCATTGACTTCAATGGGAAAACTCGTTTTGATATGCGAGTACATGGGATTACGAGCATACTCCTGGAATGGACTATGCTCGTAATCCGAGGTTCCACTGTAATGTGTTTTACTTTGGCCAGCCCCTCCTCACTTACACTATTGGCAGCCCACTGGACAGGTAAGTGTCATAATACAAAAATATCAATTCACACTGTACAAATTGAAGAACATTTTTACATTCTGCAATTGCCTATCAAGATAATAGGAGAACAAAACTTTAAACAGTACCATTTGAAAGTATTCATTCAGGCCCTTTCACTACATGCTTTGGTGAATTCATCCATAAATATGAACACAAAAGAGGTAGGTATAGTGTGTATGGTTTTGGCAAAGTCAGCAGATAGAGTATTGGTATCGGTTGACTTAGCGGTTGGGGGGGGGAGGGAGGGTTTCAAATGAGTTTGGGACCCCCAAAAAAAAGCCTCTTGCACGCTCCCTGAATTTTTAAGGACAAAAATAACATTTGTACACATTTTAGGGGGTGTTTAGGGTAAAGCACTACTATGGAGCTGACAAAATACATTAAGTGACTAGGCTAGGTGTGTATGGGCCCAGGATAGCATGCTGGGGAGGTTAGTGAAGGCAAATATGCATGAAGGACAAAAAAAAAAAAAAGCATTAAAAACTTCAAGCATGCATGAGGACAAAAAGGACATTCACAGCATATTACAATCATGGTAAATTAGGGAATGATGAAAGAAATACAATGCATTAGCAAACATTAAATACATAGATTGTGATGTTAAAAGGAGAAAACTTACCCCAATATAGTCCTTCTGCAGGACCTGAATGATGGCAGAACAGGTCTCTGGAATAATGATCCCCAGAGCTTGGGGGGGAGATGCCTGTCGAGAACTTGGATGTCCTGCAGACTTCTCCCCGTCGCCAAGTACTGCCTCGTGGCGACTAGCCTCTGTTCAGGAGTGATGGCTTGCCGCATGCATTCTTCGCAATATAAGGGGACAGCAAAGCCAACAAATGGTGAAAAACAGGGTCCGTCATCCGGAGAGCATTCCTGAAATCATCAGGATTATTCTCCTGGATCTCCCGCAACAAAAGGCATGTGCGAGAATTGGTCATGCTGGAGCAACCAATTCTTCGTCCATGAACTCCTCCTCGTCCTGTTCATGGACTGGGCTTGGGTCAAAGTAAGAACCCCAACACCAAGACCCCGCACAGCAC
The DNA here is from genome assembly GCA_037952835.1 of Lithobates septentrionalis. NCBI lineage: Eukaryota > Metazoa > Chordata > Amphibia > Anura > Ranidae > Lithobates > Lithobates septentrionalis. The sequence continues at coordinate 255,727 of JBBDGP010001366.1, forward strand.
GAACTCTACGATGAGTACGTACCCGCAACATGGCTTCAAAACGGTCGGCTGGTCAGAACGAACTAACAGAACACACTGAAAATCAGAAAGGCCTGAGAAGAGCGAGCTGAAAATCAGAAACGTGTGGACAAGAACGCAATGCAAATCAAATACGTACTATAAATAGTACGCACTGAAAACGAGATGCGAACTGACTACAAGCACTGAAAACCAGATACGAACCCACAAGCACAAACTGAAGAGCAGTAACGATCTGAAAAGTGCGAATCGTCTCTCACCAAACTTCTAACACGAGATTAGCAGAAGGAGCCCAAAGGGTGGCGCACTTGGTATTGAACTTCCCTTTTCTAGTGCCGTCGTATGTGTTGTACGTCAGCGCGTTCTTGGCGATCGGAATTTCCGACATTTGTGCCACCATGTGTATGCAACACAAGTTTGAGACAACATCCTTCGGAAATAAATCCAGGATTTTGTTTTCGGAATGTCACATCGTGTGTACGCTGCATAATAGTTATAGGATGATTCATCATTTAAGTTTCCCACACGGAGATTCTTTAAATGATCAGATTGATCCAGGAACCAGCTTCAGTTTCTTACACATCCTTCGACAAAGCGCTTTTGGTATTGCAAAGGTTGGGTCCGAATGCCCTTCTTGCAAAAGCAGACAATTAAATCAGCTTTTCGATTGTTACCGATTAATTCGTTGGGTATTTATTTCGATTTCTTTTTTGATAAGTGCCTCCCAATGGGTTGCTCATTATCTTGTGTATATTTTGAAACTTTCTCTACATTCCTGGAATGGTTTGTATCATATACAACAGGTTCCAGTAATCTCATACATTATTTGGATGACTTTATTTATGGGCCTAGCACGATTGGCGGAATACGAGGATTTATTGTCTGCTTTTCAAGAGGTTTGCAGGGTGTTTGGAGTGCCATTGGCTATGGAAAAGACTATATCTCCAAACACGAATATAGAATTTTTGGGAATAACCATAGTTTCCTCACTTATGGAATTTCGATTACCGGAAGAAAAAATATATAAAGTGCAACAGCTCATGTTGTCTTTATTAAGAAAATGGAAGGCTACATTGAAAGAAATTTAGTCGTTATTAGGGTCCTTAGCTTTTGCAGCTAGAATTTTGCCTATAGGGAGAGTTTTTTCTCTGGGTTAAAAAAATCCAAATTCACATGTTAGGGCAACAGCTGATATGAAGGAAGATTTATTAGTTTGGTTGGAATTTTTGGAGTATTTCAATGGAAAAACGATATGGCAACAGGAATTTGTACTGGACACTGAATTTTGTCTATTTACAGATTCAGCAGGTCCTGTGGGTTTTGGCACAATATGGAATTATCAATAACTCTCGTTATTTTGTATGTTCAGAACTATAGATTATCACTATATATGCGCTGCACTTGTATATAATTTTCACTTTGCTTTGCACAGGTTTAGATCACTTGTTTGTGTCAGCTGCTCACACTTTTTTTTTTGACAGCGCGGTATTTAACACATATTTTCCATACAATATGGAATACACACTTGTGTTCTGAACTGTGGGCTAACCGATGGTTGAAAAACGTTTTTTGCAAAAATATAGTTTTATTGGAGCCCTTCCCAATTATGGTTTCATTAGAAATATGGGGTCAGCAATTCGCCAATAGACGGATATTGATTAGTACAGACAATAGAGGTGTTCTATTTGCAATCAATTGTCTGTCCTCCAAGTCACCACTGGTTATTCGTTTGTTGAGATACTTCGTTTTTCAGTGTCTTCAATATTACATTTGGATTAAAGCGACATATATTCCTGGTAAATTAAAGCTAATAGCAGATGCCCTTTCTCATTGACAGATGCAGTGTTTTTTCCAGTGGTCACCCAGCGTGGATCAGTTTTGTCAGCCATTCCCTCTGAAGTTATGGGATTTGATTTAACATGGGCACATATTCAACGTTCGGTGGCTCCTACAACTTGGAATAATTATTCCTACGCATGGCAGGCATGGGGGTCTTATGTATCTTCGATAAATTTAAGGCCTTTAGACGTTTCGGAAAAAACAGTGTTAGGATTTCTGAATTTACTGATGGGCAAACATTATTCATGGTCGCACATCAATAAATTATCTGGAGTGTCTTTCTTTTTGGAATTGAACAATTTGCCTGACTGCTTGACTTTTTTCTCAGTTCGTCAGGCTTTAAAAAGGTTACCGTAAGTTCATTTTACAGTTGACAGTCGAAAACCTATTACTTTGTTAACCACTTCAGCCCCGGAAGAATTTACCCCCTTCCTGATCAGAGCACTTTTTGTGATTCGGCACTGTGTCGCTTTAACTGACAATTGCGTGGTCATGCGACGTGGCTCCCAAACAAAATTGACGTCCTTTTTTTTCCCACAAATAGAGCTTTCTTTTGGTGGTATTTGATCACCTCTGCGGTTTTTGTTTTTTGCGCTAAAAAACAAAAAAATAGCGACAATTTTGAAAAAAAAAAAAAAAAAAAAAAACATTATTTTTTACTTTTTGCTATAATAAACATCCCCAAAAAATAATTTAAAAAACATTTTTTTTACCTCAGTTTAGGCCGATACGTATTCTACATATTTTTGGTAAAAAAAAAAAAAAAAAGTCGCAATAAGCGATTATTGATTGGTTTGCGCAAAAGTTATAGCGTTTACAAAATAGAGGATAGTTTGACATTTTTATTAATTTTTTTTTTTTTTTTTTTTTACTAGTAATGGTGGCGATCAGTGATTTTTATTGTGACTGCGACATTATGGCGGACACATCGGACATTTTTGACACATTTTTGGGACCATTGTCATTTATACAGCAATCAGTGCTATAAAAATGTCACTGATTCCTGTGTAAATGACACTGGCAGTGAAGGGGTTAACCACTAGGGGGCGGGGAGGGTCAGTACTAGTGAGCGATTCTAACTGTAGGGGGATGGGCTAGCTGTGACACGTCACTGATATCTGCTCCTGATGACAGGGAGTAGAGATCAGTGACACTGTCACTAGGCAGAATGGGGAGATACTGTTTACATCAGCATCTCCCCATTCGTCCTCTCCATGAGGCGATCGCGGTTATCCCCGCGGCGATCGAGTCCCCGGGACCCGCGACCCGTCTAACGGAGCTCCCGGCCGGCACGCACGCAATGGCACGGCGGGTAATTTAAATGGGACTTACAGGTATGCCCATTTGCCCAGCCGTGCCATTCTGCCGACGTACATCGGCGTGCGCCGGTCGGGAAGTGGTTAATGTTGAAAAAATTGTGTCCGATAACAGCAGTGAATAACAGATCTGACTATGAAGCTTTAATTATTTAAGGCAGTTTTTACACTGACTTTTTTTGCAGCACTGAGAATATCCAAAGTTGTACCGACCTCCAAAAATAGAGGTACAGGTATTCTATTCCATAACTTGAAGTTTTTTCCAGATAGTTTGGGTCTGTTTATTCCACATAGCAAAACTGATATATTTAGCAAAGGTCATTGATTATGTTTGATTCTGTGGACAGGTGTCTTTTATATAGGTAACAAGCTGAGATTAGGAGCACTCCCTTTAAGAGTGCTCCTAATCTCAGCTCGTTGCCTGTATAGAAGACACCTGGGAGCCCGAAATCTTGCTGATTGATAGGGGATCAAATGCTTATTTCACTCATTAAAATGCAAATCAATTTATAAAACTTTTTTAAAAAGCGTTTTTCTGGATTTTTTTTTGGTTGTTATTCTGTCTCTCACTGTTAAAACAAACGTACCGTTAAAATTATAGACTGATCATTTTTTTGTCAGTGGGCAAACGTACAATATCAGCAGGGGATCAAATACTTTTTTCCCCCCTCACTGTAATTACTAATTAGCTCACACCTGCAGAAGCCCAGGGATTGTCGGGTAGTTTCTTCACAGGAAGTGTCAGTTCTCACACTACAGAGGTCATACATTAACCTTTGCAGCGTCATGCCAAATACCTCAAGCTTGAACACAAACAGAAACTGCTGATACCGGAATATGAAGATTTACTCTACTAGAGGTGGTGTATACAGGGCAATAAAATGACACGATGAAACTACATGATCAATGCACAACTTTTAAACCTTGTGTTTTTCACCTGCATAAGAGATTGCGTATTTTTAATAGAATGCATAGCTATCAAATATACCAGTAAATGGGACAATCTACAATTCCTGTTTGTCTCTAAATGAATTACTGTGAATGGTTCCATTCTGTCATCTGAACAGAAATAGCTATGCAGCTGACTCACTCACCCAATTTAAGCTCATATGACAGAAGAGGATTAAATAACTAAATTATGACAAGCTGCCTCTTCCACACTAACTCCTACTCGAGAAAGTCCATGGCTGCCCCCGGCTAAGGTTACTGCGCAGTGATACTAACTGCTGATTGCAATGCACTGGAAAGCTTCAGAGAGGCCTTCGATAATCTGTGACACATTGTTTAACCCCCCCCCGCACGCTATAGCCAAATGATGGCTACAGCGTGGGCCATAATTGCTGGGAAGGAGTCAAAAGATTTTTTCCCATGCATGAGCTGCCTGCGAGGCGCATGCGGCGCACTCTGTGGTCAGACTCCGCTCATCACAGATCGGAGTAAGGGGCCAATCCCAGCTCTTGACCACGTGATCAACTGTCAGCCAATGACAGCTGATCATGTGACGTAAACAGAAGATCCATAACCTGCTTTTTTTTCCCCCCTTATGCTGCCAGCATGGGGAAAAAAAAAAAAAAAAATAAAAAAAGCGATCACCGGCTTCTGACAGAGGGACATCGGTACTGAAGGCACTGCTCCTATGCCTCCAGGTGCATATCAGTGCTGCCTATCAGTGCCACCCATCAGTTCCTATCTGTGCAGCCTATCAGTGCTGCCTCATCAGCGCACATCAATGAAGGAGAAAAAATTACCCATTTTCAAAATCCGTTTTTTTAGCAAAAATAAAAAACCACAGTAGTGATAAAATACCACCAAAAAAAGCTCTATTTGAGGGGGTAAAAAACATAAAAATTTCACATGGGTACAGTGTTGCATGCCCGCGCAATTGTCATTTAAAGAGTGACAGCGCTGAAAATTGGCCTGGGCAGGAAGGGGGTTTAAGTGCCCAGTAGGCAAGTGGTTAAAGTGGTTGTCCCCAATCAGGGCAAAGCGTTAACGTCTCAAAACAAAGCTCACCGAATCTCACCATCACGGCACTCCTCCACCACCCTGTTTACTTGTGAGAACTCCAGGTCAAATCTTTTTGTGCAAGCTTGGTGTCAGAGCTTACAAAGGGTTAATGACCCCCAGATGACAACGTTGAGGCCTATTGATTGGCCACTCAGGGTAGATTACCGCATTCTGGGAGGAAGTGGCGAAGGTCACATGCTCCCCTATACCCAGAAGTACCAGGCTTTTCCAAGGGCTTCAACAAATTAACACATTAAAGAGGAAGTAAACCCTCTGGAAAAAAATAAAATAAACACCCTGCAAGACAAAGACATAATGAGCTAGTATGCATAGACATACACCTGCATACACAGGCGTGCGCACAGGGTGTGCCAGGTGTGCCAGGGCACACCCAAATTACCCCATGTGCATTAGAATTAACCAGGGGTGGTTGGGGTGTCGGTGGTCAGTGTAAATGCCCCCATTATATTAAAGGCTAGGTTCAACTGTAGGAACATATTACACCTATACTTAGGATTTAAGGTAATAGCCTCCCAATCAACTGTCTCCCACCATCAGAGCCTCCTCCCTGTGACAGCATGTGGCGTTCATGTGTATTTGAGCTTTGGGGTGCACACCCTAATGCAATAGGCTGCGCACACCAATGCCTGGATATGTTTCTCTCACTAACCTAGCAGCCAGTACGCAGCACGAACAAAAATCTCTGCCAGACTTGATTGGAACAAAACCCGTACGATCCTCTGCCACAGGATGTAATGGTTTAAGATGAACAGCAAACACAGCACTAGAACCTTTAAGCCAACCCGGCAGTACTATGCGGTAGGATTACTTTAGGATACGTCCTCCAACTGAGTCACCAGGCCCCTCTCCAGACCAGCACTCTGCATGATCCTTCCATGACGGGTCCTCCCCTGGGATCTCCTCAGTTGTCCAGCTTCTTCCCGTAGGACAGACAGCCCAGGGCCATTCCTCTGCTGCTGTGGTAGGCCCCAGATAGACTTCTGGGCCCACCCACACGCTGCAGCGACGTGGGCCTCCTGGTCGGAGGACCATGAGGTAGTACTCCTAGCACATACCTGTCGGCCAGGAGGGCCAGCAGGTGGAACGAAAGACGAACCCTAAAACATGGCGTCTGTCCCATAAATACCCTCTCCCAGAATGCAACTCGGAGGACCACCTCCACCGAGTTATCTCCGGGACAGAGGAGCACTCATGCGCTTCAACGTGTTGCCTTTCCAAACCAGACCCATGGTGACAACGACACCCACAGGCACAGTGTGAAACTACATGCAACTCAGCCAAGCTGGAACAGAGGCAAATCTGACTATGTATGAACAGATAACCCACCAAATGTACCTATAAGCAGCAGATTGAAAATATACCAGCGCTACATATATATATTACTTTAGCTGAAGAAAACAGTGAAACAGCAAATCCAAGATTTTTTAATTACATTTCTGTAGATCGCATCTGAGGATAAAAAACAATTCACAGCAATTCTCTGCTTCTGAACGTGCTTTTGTCACCCTCAGAGGTGGATGGCTACACACAGGCCAGTTTGCTAAGAGTAGTCTACCTTTTGGTGGGAGGAAACCAGTGCAAACAACAACATACACCGATCAGCCATAACATTATGATCACTGACAGTTAACGTGAATAACATGGATTATCTCGTTAAAGTGGCATTTGAAAGTGGGTGGGATATATTAGGCAGCAAGTGAGCATGTTGTCACTGAAGTTGTGTTTTGACAGCAGAAAAAAATGGGCAAGCATAAGGATTTGAGAGACTTCGACAAGGGCCAAATTGTCATGGCTAAACGGCTGGGTAAGAGCAACTCCAAAACTACAACCCTTGTGGGATGTTCTTGGGGTGCAATGGTCAGGACCTACCAAAAGCTGTCAAAAGAAGGAAAACCATTGAACCAACAACGGGGTCAAGGGTGACCAACGCTCGTTAATGCACGTGGGAAACAAAGCCTGGCCCATGTAGTCTGACACAATAAGAGAGCTACTGTAGCTCAAATTTCTGAAAAAGTTAATGCTGGTTCCAATTGAAAGGTGTCAGAACACAAATTGCATTGCAGTTGGGGCTTCATAGCCACAGACCAGTCAGGGTGCTCATTCTAACCCGTGTCCACAGCCCAAAACCCCTACAGTGGGCAAAAAAAAGGGAGAAAAAGGTAGTCTTGTCTGATGAAATCAAAAATGGTTTGAAGAACACAACAAAAGGGGTTTGAGGTGTTGACTTGACCCCCTAATTCTCCATATCTCAATCCAATCGAGCATCTGTGGGATGTGTTAGACCAGGGATCTTCAAACTACGACCCTCCAGCTGTTGCGGAACTACAAGTCCCATGAGGCATTGCAAAACTCTGACATTCACAGACATGGCTAGGCATGATGGGAATTGTAGTTCCTGAACAACTGGAGGGCCGTAGTTTGAGGACCCCTGTGTTAGACAAACAAGTCCAATCCATGGGAGGACCCACCTTACAATGTACAGGACTTAAAAGGATCTGCTACTGCCAGATGCCACAGAAAACCTTGAGGTCTAGTAGAGTTCATGCCTTAATGGGTTATAGTGGGTGGTTATAATGTTATGGCTAATCGGTGTACACACTCCAGGTAGTGTACCTGATATTAAAATGAGCCCAGGACCACAAAATGTGCAAACAAGAGCGCCAAACAGCAGGGGGGGATTCATTGTACTGTGGGCCCCAGAATGTCTTCTGTTCACATTGCTCCCACACCCCCACACTGTTAGGGGGTCTCACTTCTTCCACTAGATTCGATTTTTGTTATATGGCACTATTCTCACAGGCGATTTGCCATGCTGCGAATCCCAATGGCAGGAAAACTAAGTTACTTACTGGTAACGTTCTTTCCCAGAGTCTTTCAGGACAGCCACCTGAGAGACCTTAGCTCCTCCCCTCTGTAGGAAACACCGCGCCAGCCATCTTTAAATTTCCTCCTCCCCTGCTGGCTCCTCAGTTTTTTAAAAGAGCATCTCCAGTCCACTGGGGAGACACATGAAAGTATGATACACATAGTTAAACCATATCACATTTCCTAAAAGGAAATCTCAAGTATTTTATACATTTCAGTGGGTACCTGTGTCGTCCTGAAAGACTCTGGGAAAGAACATTACCAGTAAGTAACTTGCGAAGCTGGACCATGTTGCCGCTTTACAAATCTGTTCCAGCGTTGCTCCAGCTCTCTCTGCCTGCAAAGCTGCCACTGAACTCGTAGCGTGTGCCCTGATACCCTCTGGGATATGCATACCTCCCATGTATAGGCCTGGCCAATAGCTTCTCTTAGCCATCTGGCTATAGTGTGCTTTGAAGCCTTGTGCCCTTTCTTGGCCCCTGAAATTAAAATAAATGCTCAGGACGATGAAAAATTGCCCCTCCTATGCCCTTTCCTCTCTGTCCCCAAGGTCCATTTGGTTTTTGGCCTTGGGTGCTCTAAAGCGGGATCTTGTGCCCCCTCTTTGCCTTTTTTTATTTTGCTGTGGCTGTCCCCAAGCTGGTTTACGCTTCAGCGGAAATGCTTTTTTTTTTTGTCCCTCGTGTGATCCAGTACTTTCTCCAGCCCTGGTTCAAATAGCAAGTCCCTTGTAAATGGCATCCTGCAAAGTTTGGCTTCAGGCGCGCAGTCCCCCTGCCATGTCTTTCACCACAGGGCTCTTCTTGCGGAGTTTGATAAGGCGGAGGATCTAGCTGCCATCCGTACCGATTCCGCTGATGCATCTGGGATATAAGCAATGCCTCGAAGGAGCATGAGAAAAAAAGGGAGGATAGAATCTGCTCTTTTGCAGTTCCCTCCTCAATGTGGGCCTGTATCTGAGTTAGCCAAAACTCCACGTTTCGAGCCACTACAGTTGCTGCCATAGCTGGTTTTAGGCTTCCCACTGTGGGAAGACTTAAAGAGGAGTTCCACCCAGGGGGGCCGTCAAAAAAAAAAAAAAAAATTTAAAGTCAGCAGCTACAAATACTGCAGCTGCTGACTTTTAATTGGACACTTACCTGTCCCTGGGTCCAGCGATGCGGGGGATCGAAGCCCCGCTCGTCCCCCCCCCTCCGCTCGTCGGCGCCGGCATTTCAACTGTGGGCGCCAGGCTGTGGCTTCACAGCCTGTCACCCACTGCGCATGCGCGAGCGGCGCCGCGCGCCGTGATTGGCCGCTCAATCACCTGGGACCTGTAATGGGTCCCAGATGATTGACAGGAGGGAGGGAGCTGAGCGGAGCCCTTCCTGTGCCGAGGGGGAAGTGATGTCACCAGCCCAGGCTAAGGAACAGGCAGACTACGAGGGACCACCTAGCAACAGGCATTTAGAGGTAAGTGAAAAAAAAAAAAATATCCAAATGTTTTTTTTTTAGAATTTTTCCAGGTATTTTTGTTTTTTGGGTGGAACCCCACTTTAAAGACTTCTTTAAGAGGGAATCCATCCTCTTGTCCATTGCGTCGGACAGGACCCCCATGTCCTCGAAGGCCAGGTCTGCGCCTAGCTTTGCGGTCTTATTCCAAACTGACGCCAGATCATCCACAAATGGAAACCTTCTTTTTAATGCTTTTGAAAAGAAGCGTTTCCTTTCCGGGTCCTGCCATTCTTTCTTTATTGCCTCTACTAAAACCTCATGGACTGGAACATTTTTCTTTTGTTGTTCTCTGTTCTCTCAGGCCCTCGTACATTTGGTTATGTAGAGATAGGGAGTTTTCCATTTGCATACCTAGTGTGGTATAAATGCCCCCCCCCCCCCCCCCCCCCCCCGAAGAGATTTTCCACCTCTTCCAGTGACAGTTTGTACCAGGTTGGTTTTCTGGAATCCCTTCCAGAGCTTCTCCCTCTGATTCTTGGGAGCCGGAGGCTGCGCTGTCTGGCTCCTCCTTAGCCCCTTCCCTGGAGACTAATGGAGGGCCTGCACTAGTGGATGGTAATACTTGCATTTCTTGGTAACGCTACCTGCTGTGTTGATAGAGGAGCAGTCTGAGGCTGCGGGATCTGAAACCCCTCAAAGAAGGTTTTAAAGGATTCAAACATATTAGAAAGTTCCTTTACTGATGCCGCTAGCTCACTGCCCTGCTCAGTGGCATGTTCCAGCACTAGTTTGTTAATACATTCTCTACATAGTGTTTACCAGGAGCCTCTAAGTGTAGTTCTACAGGAGGGGCACCTCCTACTAGAGCTATGAGGGGGTCTGGGTTTGTCTGTTTTGATCTGAAAGACACAAAAAAAAAAACCACAGGCATTAAAAATTTACTTTAACCCCTCCTGCAGTAAACTGCACGTGCGCAGACTTTTTGTGTGGGCTTGCCTCTCCAGGGGCCCATGAACTTCCCTCTGGCACCTGAAGGACTCTTCCCCCCCCTTAGTTCCTTGAGGGGGGGGGGGGGTCTGGCAAAGGGAGCTCCACCCTAGGTTCCCCTTACCTTAGCGTGGCTGGAGCTGGCCTCAGCTGGAGCAGTCGGGTCCCTTCCTTCTGCTTCCGACATCTTGGTGCCGCCACCGGAGCTTGTGCTGTCTCCACAGCAATTGCAGCCCCTCTTCAGCGTCCTGTGGCCGGAACTGGAAGCAACGGGTCAAACAGAGGTGCCCGCCCCTTCCGCCGGACGTGACGTCACCCGGCTTCTGTGCGGTCCCAGAGACCGGCATGGTTTCTCCACTGCTGTGCTTGCCATGTTTCTGCTGCGGTTCTGGAACCGCTGACTGGGCCTGCACCTCTCATCTACCGCACTCGGTAGTGTAAACGGAGCCCCCCTGACCTACACCTGACCTCAGGGATGTGGGGGTGGCGATCTTCACCAGGTAAGTTTACCTGGCCTGTCCAAAAAGCCTCTGCCCCTTTCAGGACTTTCTGCCCGAGCCTCCCTGGCTCGATTTCAGGTGGTGTCTGGAGGAAGCACAAATAACTGAGGAGCCAGCAGGGGAGAAGGAAATTTAAAGATGGCTGGCACAGTATTTCCTACAGAGGGGAGGAGCCAAGGTCTCTCAGGTGGCTGTCCTGAAAGACAATTAGGGAAAATCTACGATTCCTCCTGCTGGGACTGACAGCCGTGAGTGGATAGCAGCAGCTGCTGAGCACGTACACTACAATGACAGGCTGTCATGGGCTGCAGTTATCCGTACCTGTTTGCACACATGTAGATTCCTGCTGTTGGGAATTGCAGTGTAAAAAAACGCCCATGTGAATGGTGCCTAAGGGATGCAGCGGGGAGATCTTGATGCTGAAGTATTTCAAATATTCAAGAAGTCAGAGGCTGACCCAGTCCATTATGCTCCACCTACAGTAGAAGTAAATCTGTGAATGGCTGAGGCCAAGTGTGCCTGGCAGACTTATATGAACACAATTATGTAGTGTAAGCCAGATTCCATTTACCCAACTGTGCCATCTATGTGTGTACTCTCAAAAAGTGGTTGCTGCAGTAAAGAAATCTGCTGGAAACCCAGAATTGGTTTGTCAAGCTTTGCCAAACATAACTGACACTTAGAGACAACGCAGTTAAAAACAACCCGAGTGATATGTGCACTTACCATTATCAGGGTAGGTACCAGCAGGGCACACCGTGCATTCAGTGGTATTGACAGAGCTGCAGTTGAAATCAGCGGTGGTCGTCACAATGCTGGTTGTGGTCAGCTGACTACCAACCAAACATGCTGCAAGAAATAAAAGACAACAAATCAATTCACACCACCCAACCAGCATCATTGTTCAAACACACGTACTTCTTTGCCCCTGGCTTGTGACATTTCAATAAAGTTACAAAGAAAAGTAAATCATATTCTGCCCTTCAAAAAAATGGAAGGCACCACCAGCCAGTATAAACACTTCCTGTATGGTAAAGCAGTGGCCCCGAAAAGAAGATCTCATGGTTTGCGCTTTGAATTCAGCTCACAAAAAGTGACAAGGACACAGCATTCTAAAACAATCAATAGGCATTTTCTCTATTAACAGAAAGTGTTCTTAGCTTAAAAAAACAACATAAAAAATTATACAGCCACCACAACCAAGATCTGGTAAACTGCAATATAGTATGTTTTTGTACTTGAGGTTGGATAACTTTGAGGTGTCTCATTCTAGAAATGTAGAATTTAGGTACTCTCGAATCTCCTTCTGTAGGTGCCATAGGCACACCTTAATCACCCCATGTGCACCGACGTATCTTCAGAGGTCACAATAGAAACCCCGCCCATGCTCCATGAGGCTGTGCAGCCTCTATTTCACATTTGGTTTTACACCTGTACAGGAGGGGAGGCGAGGGTGTTATATACTGGAGCCCATCCCCTTCATTTTCCTCCTGCAGCCGCCGAAAGCCTGCTTCTCCTTCTCTCCCTCTTTCTTCCTTCTCTACTACCTGGGCCACCTGCATGCTCCCCTGGTCAGCCTCCCCCCCCCCTTCCCGCAATGCTGCCAACTTTCCCCCTCTCCTCTCCAGCCTGGGCCCCCTGCATGCTCCCCTGGTCCCCCTCCCCCTGCAGTGCTCCCTCTCCTGATGGCTGCTGCAGGGGATGTTTCAGAATGGAGAGCCGAAAAAGGGGGGGGGGGATGTCAGGAAATATGCAATTTACTGGCTCCTTACTTTTCTGAATAAATACAATGAGTGATCCGTACTGATCACTTACCGTGGTCATTCATTACTAAGCGCTGGTTCACATTGATGCGATTAGGCATACGATTTGATATGTCAAATCGGCAGAAACTGCTGGCAATGTCAGCATCCACACTGATTCACAAAAGTAGTTTCTGTACTATTTTTGGCGATTTTGGAATGCGATTTCCATTGACATCTGTGCAGAAACTCACACAGATGTCTCTGAAATCGCCCCCGAAGTCGGGACTGATATGCAGGAATGAAAATGTGCTAGTTCAGCTGAATGCTCGCTAACAGCACCTGCAGTATTTGAGAGGCTTTTATTCAGAGATAGCTTTGCTTGTTTTGGAGGTATGCACTGGGAAACCAACAAGCGAAACAGAATAAGACATCATCAGTAGTCACTTCCAGTTCATGTGTATATATTTTGGCAGTGTCTGTTGCAGACATCACATCCGGTGTGCAGCATGGAGAATCAGGAAGGTAAGTCGGAACTAGACCGGAGTGGAGAAACTAGCAGATCGCGCATGTGGTGCGCAAAGTGGAAACACTATAGCGGAAGGTGAGGGACCAGACAGATAGTACTCAGCAGTGGAGGATCAGCAGAGCTGGGGGCCAGAGCAGGAGAAACTAGCAAATGTCACACACATGGTGTGCAGCATGGGAGCATTATAGCAGAAGGTGAGCGGGGACTGGAGAGAGAGGAGGATCAGCAGAGCTAGGAGGTTACTACTGAGCAGAGGATCAGCAGAGCTGGGAGGTTACTACTAAGCAGGGGATCAGCAGAGCTAGGAGGTTACTACCGAGTAGGGGATCTGCTGTGCAAGTGTACGATTGAGCTGGGGATCTGCTGAGAGGGGGGGGGGGGTACTAATAATCTGGGGATCTGTGGTACTAATGAGTTGGGGGTACTACTGAGCTGGTATTCTGAGGACATTTGCCAAGCTTCAAAAAAAGCAAAAACCAAAAAAAGCAAAATAGCATGTTGAAACGGTAGGCAATTGAATGCGTTTTAAAGCCGAAACAAGTGTAAATAAGCCCTAAATAAATGGCAGCCAGGCAGGATTTTTATTGCAGATGAGACATACTGGGGTTGATTCTCTATAACTGGAGACTACAAATCTGGTGCAGCTGTGCGCGGTAGCCAGATTCTAATTTCTCCTTGTTCAACTAAGCTTTGACAAAAAACCTGAAAGCTGATTGGTTTCTATGTAGAGTTGCACCAGATTTTTCACACTCCAGTATCAGTAAATCAACCCCACTATGTCTCTTCTGCAATAAAAGATTCCCATCTGTGTGTTTGCAATCTTCCTGGTGATGTACACAGAGCTCCACATGAGAAGCTCAGTGCACAAATCCAGCATTTGCTGGGATGAATGAATTCCTGTGCGCACACATCATCCCAGCCTGGCCAACCAATAGGGCAAATGATCCCAAACCTGGAAGCCTTGCAACTGCTTTATAAAAAGCTGAAGTACCCGATTCCATTGCCCATTCTGGCTTCAAATGGATGGAAATAAAAAGAAGTTTGAGGTCATTGGAGTGGACTTTTCTTTCTACATTCCAGCAACTACCAAAACATTTCAGCCAGAGTTGGGCTTTAACAAAAAAAAAAAAAAAAAAAAAGAAGGAGTTCTGTGTATGCTTGCAGTACTACACTTTGGATGCAACATTTGCCAACTTGGTTATTGAACCCTTTTTAAAGTGACTGTAAAGTCTTTTTTCTTTTTTTTATTGGGAAAAAACCCAAAACAAACAACATGTTAAACTTACCTGCTCTGTTGCAGTGGATTTACACATAACAGCTCGGATCCTCCTCTTCTCGGATCCCTCTTCGGCTCTCCTGGCTCCTCCCTCCTGTCGAGTGCCCCCACAGCAAGCAGCTTGCTATGGGGGCACTCGAGACGAGTCACAGCTTCCTGTGTCCATTTAGATATGAAGCTGTGGCCTGGCCCCGCTTCCTCTCTCTCCTGATTGGCTGACTGATTTTAATTGACAGCAGCGGGAGCCAATGGCGCCGCTGCTGTGTCTCAGCCAATCAGGAGGGAGAGTCTCGGACGGTCGAGACATTTGTGGACATCGCTGGACAGAGAGGACCTCAGGTAAGTATTAGGGGGGCTGCTGCACACAGAAGGCTTTTTATCTTAATGCATAGAATGTATTAAGATAAAAAAAAACCTTCTGACAGGCAAGGTTTATTTGCTTTCTGTGTTCCTATTTTGAAAAAAATGTTAAAATGTTTCCTTACCTTCTGTTGTGTCACAAGGGAAGGAAGTATGTAGATTTGATTAGGTATAGGAAAAAAAAAAAAAATCGTCTCCAGCTTTCATATTTAGGGGGGGCACAGCTATAAAATGTAATTGTTCTGCCACTGTGGGGTTCCCCAGCCTCCTCTTGCTGTCCTGCCCCTGCTATTGACAGCGCTGGTCTGGCATCTCTTGGAATTTACAGGCTGGTTCTCCTGTCCTAAGGACGGGAGAAATCAGTCTGTTTTTTTAGTAACTGAGAGTCCTGGTGGAGTCCTTCCTGCATCTCGCTCTTCTCCCTGCCAATGAGGATGCAGGGGGAAGGAGCAGATCGGGCGGCCGTGATTGTGTGAGAGCTCGCATTATGCAGTGTCAGCGAGCAGAGGGAGGGGGGAGGAATCACCCGCAGGAGCTGACTGGGGACTCTCTCCCTCTTAGACATTGATTTTTTTGTAAAAAAAAATAACAATTTTTTTTAATGGGGGGGGGGCACATGGTGGGGCACAGCATAATGTTGGGGGGGGGTCAGGGCCCCCTCTGCCCCCCCCCAGGGACGCCATTGTTCAAGAATTGTGTGTTACAATCAGGTACCTTATAGGTGTAGGCAGTTAAAAAATATTATCTTTTATTTATTAAAGTCCTAAAGCCCAAAACTTAGCCAGCTTTTAGGATTGGAGAATAGTTAGACTCTCATTTTTTTCCCTGCAGCTTGTGTGGGGAGAAAAAAAAAAAAAAAAAAGAAAGAGAAGATTTCCCTTGCCTTATCTATGCTAGTGAGACCTTGTCACCAGGACTGGAATTCTCCAGATTAGGGATGAGGCTGGCAAAAATACCTGAGAGAAGATCTAGCCTTTTTTTCCCACTCTACACAGTTTTGCCTGGTGTTGGGCTTACATTATGCGGAAAAATTCTACCACACAAAAATGGTCTTAGAATTAAATATACATTTTAAGACCATTGTTGTCTTAAAATAAATATTTTTTTAAATATTATCATCATTTTTGGGCTAAAGTTATAGCTGCATTTTTCATGTAACAGAAGTAATAATAATATTTTATTATTATTATATTTTATAACTTGTGTTAAGTGAAAAAATGCAGTCATAGCTTTAGCCCATCAATTATCATATAATAATAATAATAATAATAATAATAATAATAATAATAGTAGATTATTATAAATGTAGGGCTAAAGCTATGACTGCATTTTTTCACTAAACACAATTAGAAAATATATAATATGATTTTATTATTATCATCATCATCATCATCACCTGCTAAACACAATGTAAAAAAATATATACATTTCATTGGGCCAGGGTTTGCATTTTTCACTAAACACAAGTTCAACAAAAATATTATTTTAAAATAAATATTATTTTGAACTTGTGTTTAGTAAAAAATGCAAAACCTGGCCCAATAAAATGAATATTTTTTTTACATTGTGTTTAGTGAAAACAGCAGTTAATAATAAAAATTATAAAATCATATTATAATAAATATAATTTCTAATTGTGTTCAGTGAAAAAGTTAAGTCATAACATAGTCCATCAATTATCATAACAATATGGGCCCATAAAATAATATATACATTTTTTTAAACTTGTGTTCAGAAAAAAAAAATATTATATATAAAGATTTTTTTTTTTTTTTAATTACAAAATTATATATAAGCTTTGACTGCATTTTTTTTCCACCATTTTTTTTTAAATTCTTTATGTATAAGATAACAACATTATTATATCACCAGAGAGGTACCAATCAACCAAGAAATTTGCAGATAGCAATACACCATTTTGATCAAGTAGCTAAAGAAAAATATAAACGTATTGCAGGTATATGTCAGGTTTATATAGATGTTAAAAATTAAGATTATACAGCACATTGTCTAACGGCTAATCTCGACCACTGTTTTTTACCCCAGATTTATTTCAAACCCTACTAGGATAAAAATGTGATTATTATTATTTTTCCCTTTCTTTAAAAGAACAACCTATTATTATTATTATTAATAATAAACAGGACTTGTGTTCAGTGAAAAAAAATGCAGTCATGGCATGGCCCATCAATTACTACAATTTTTTGTTTGTTTGTTTTGTTTTTTTTTTATTTTAATATCTTAAGCAAAGCAATGGCAGTAAAATGCTACAAAAAATATTCATCACCCAAACTATGCATGAAAGAGTTTTTAAATGACAGTCATCAATTATTAATAGCTTTATGTGATTAAAGAGAAAGTATAAAATACAGGTGCTGTGGCACGGCGTAACGTTTTAAAGAGCACAATAAGCGGTATATGTACAAAAGTTTTTACACACTTCTCACCCAGGATTCACACATCTTACAAATTAAATCCAAATTAAAATTCTGCATAAATCCTGTTTAGAAACATTTCCTATTAGTGCCCTTCATTTCAGGCCAAGCAGTCAAATAAAAAAAAAAAAAAATAAAAAAATTACCAAGTGTCATTTTAGTGTCTCTTTCTGCCCACCATGGCAGCAGACATAAATGTACGGGGCACCGGTTTGCGCAGTTTCTGGCCTTTGACAGATAACGCGCCTAATAATTTCAATAATGTTTTCACATCATAAGACTATTTAATCAGAGCTGCACTAATCCATTGAAATGAGGATAAAAGTGAATGAAAGAACCTCTGATTGTGTGTATGGTGTCTACTCATCACTCACCAAAGCCGAAGAGCCCACCAATGACCCTCCAGAGTCTATTCATGGTGACAGTGGCATGTCCCCGGACAGAAAACTTCTTCATGGGACTTGGAATACAATCCAAACTTTCAAACTTCCTCCTCCTGTGTTTGCAGCCTGGCTTGTCCTGAGACTGGCTTGTCAGCTGACTGCGATCATGTGTCTGACTCAGCTTCAAGCAATCCACGCAGATTGGGAACTTCAGACACAGGGCCCTCCCCAAACCTATTGTTCTTGTGCTTTAATGTCTGCATTCTGCAAGAGTCTAGTGTCCAGGGTTTTGTTGGGGGTTGCTTGGATGGTTATAAAGAACTTTCATGGTACAAAAAAAAAAAAACCTCATCAGATCTGAAATAGGAAACTGCTTACAATTTCTTCAGAAATCGGCTTGAACGTATTCATTTCTGAAAGATATCTCTGTGCTGATAAAATATATATATATATACACACACACACAGTATCTCACAAAAGTGAGTACACCCCTCACATATTTTATTATATCTTTTCATGCGACAACACTGAAGAAATGACACTTTGCTACAATGTAAAGTAGTGAGTGTACAGCTTGTATAACAGTGTAAATTTGCTGTCCCCTCAAAATAACTCAACACACAGCCAATAATGTCTAAACCGCTGGCAACAAAAGTGAGTACACCCCTAAGTGAAAATGTCCAAATTGGGCCCAAAGTGTCAATATTTTGTGTGGCCACCATTATTTTTAACCCTCTTGGGCATGGAGTTCACCAGAGCTTCACAGGTTACCACTGGAGTCCTCTTCCACTCCTCCATGACGCCATCACGGAGCTTGTGGATGTTAGAGACCTTTCGCTCCTCCACCTTCCATTTGAGGATGCCCCACAGATGCTCAATAGGGAGCGCATGGCATGGGATGTACTGGGACATTTCAACATGACAATGATCCAAAGCACAAGGCCAAGTTGACCTGTCATTGGCTACAGCAGAATAAAGTGAAGGTTGTAGAGTGGCCATCTTAGTCTCCTGACCTCAATATCATTGTGCCACTCTGAGGAGATCTCAAATGTGCATTTCATGCAAGACAGCCCAAGAACTGAAGGCTTTTTGCCAAGAGGAATGGGCAGCTTTACCATCTGAGAAGATAAAGAGCCTCATCCACACATACCACAAAAGACTTCAAGCTATCATTGATGTTAAAGGGGGCAATACAGGGTATTAAGAACTGGGGTATGTAAACTTTTGATCAGGGTCATTTGGGTAGTTTCTGTTGTGATTATGATTTAAAAAGAGTAAACCCAGTTGATTGATAATAAATGGCTTCAGCCAAACACTAACCATGAGTGAAAAATGTTTTTGGGTTATCATTCATATTCTCTGAAAAATGGCCAAGAAATCATAAATTCTGCCAGGGTATGTAAACTTATGAGCACAGCTGTAAAGTAGTGAGTGTACAGCTTGTATAACAGTGTAAGTTTGCTGTCCCCTCAAAATAACTCAACACACAGCCAATAATGTCTAAACCACTGGCAATAAAAGTAAGTACACCCTCTAAGTGAAAATGGCCAAATTGGGCCCAAAGTGTCAATATTTTGTCTGGCCACCATTATTTTCCAGCACTGCCTTAACCCTCTTGGGCATGTAGTTCACCAGAGCTTCACAGGTTGCCACTGGAGTCCTCTTTCACTCCTCCATGACCGAGCTGGTGGATGTTAGAGACCTTGCGCTCCTCCACCTTCCGTTTGAGGATGCCCCACAAACGCTTAATAGGGTTTAGGTCTGGAGACATGCTTGACTAGTCCATCACCTTTACCCTCAGCTTATTTAGCAAGGCAGTGGTCATCTTGGAGGTGTGTTTGGGGTCGTTATCATGTTGGAATACTGCCCTGCGGCCCAGTCTCTGAAAGGGGGGGATCATGCTCTGCTTCAGTATGTCACAGTACATGCTGGCATTCATGGTTCCCCCAATGAACTGTAGCTCTCCAGTGCCGGCAGCACTCATGCAGCCCCAGACCATGACACTCACACCACCATGCTTGACTGTAGGCAAGACACACTTGACTTTGTACTCCTCACCTGGTTGCTGACGCACATGCTTGACACCATCTGAACCAAATAAGTTTATCTTGGTGTCAACAAATAACGTAAATGTATTTTATTGGAATTTTATGTGATAGACCAACACAAAGTGGCACATAATTGTGAAGTGGAAGGAAAATGATAAATGGTTTTCAACATTTTTTTACAAATAAATATCTGAAAATTGTGGCGTGCATTTGTATTCAGCCCCCTTTACTCTGGTACCCCTAACTAAAATCTAGTAGAACCAATTGTCTTCAGAAGTCACCTAATTAGTAAATAGAGTCCACCTGTGTGTTATTTTATCTCAGTATAAATGCAGCTGTTCTGTGAAGCCCTCAGAGATTTGTTAGAGGTTGCTAGAGAACCTTAGTGAACAAACAGCATCATGAAGGCCAAGGAACACACCAGACAGGTCAGGGATAAAGTTGTGGAGAAGTTTAAAGCAGAGTTAGGTTATAAAAAAATATCCCAAGCTTTGAACATCTCACGGAGAACTGTTCAATCCATCATCCGAAAATGGAAAGAGTATGGCACAACTGCAAACATACCAAGACATGGCCATCCACCTAAACTGACAAGTAGAGCATTAATCAGAGAAGCAGCAAAGAGGCCCATGGTAACTCTGGAGGAGATCAACAATTCAGGTGGGGGAATCTGTCCACAGGACAGCTATTAGCTGTGCACTCCACAAATCTGGCCTTTATGGAAGAGTGGCAAGAAGAAAGCCATTGTTGAAAGAAAGCCATAAGAAGTCCTATTTGCAGTTTGCGAGAAGCTATGTGGGGTACACAGCAAACATGTGAAAGAAGGTGCTCTGGTCAGATGAGACCAAAATTGAACTTTTTTGGCCTAAAAGCAAATTGCTATTGTAGCGCCCTGGGGTTTAGTCAGCAAGCTCCTCATCAAATTCCTTGTCAGGGGTAGCTACTATAGTTTTTTTTTTTTTTTTTAAATCATAAAAGGTTTTATTGCTCATATGAAAAAAAATCATATATTACATTACATTGATATCCGCACCGTGATCAGCATTTCTTTTTCCAACATAGTAACATATTCATCAATAAGGTGTCATAGTTTGCATTTTGGATCTTTCATCATTCGGACTCTATGTCCCATCTAATCACATCGAAAACATATTCTCCAATGTCCCCATATCCTCCTCCCCCGTTCTCCAATATCCACTCTCGGCGTCTATTTGTCGTATCCTTAAACACCCCTTAGCAACCTCATCTGTACCAATTCCATGGGGCTTATACCTGGCACATCCAACCATGGGTCCCATAGTCTGTCAAACTTTCCAGGACTGCCCCTGTGCTGGTAAATATATTTTTCCATTATAAGCATTTTTCCCATATTTAATATCCATGTTTTACTGTTAGGTGGCGCAGCAGACTTCCATCCCATCAGTATTACCTTTCTGGCCTGGAATAGCGCCCTTGCAAAAGCGACTCTCGTCACCTCCTCCGTAATCACCCCCTCCAGAACTCCCAGTAAGCAACATAATGGATCTAATGGGACAGTGACCTGGAACACCTGGTTTAGCGTAGCCAGGACCTCTGTCCAATACCTATGGAGTTTGGGGCAACGCCAGAGGAGGTGAATCAAGTCCCCAGACGCTGCCCTGCATTTACCACACAATGAGTCAGGCGCCTTGCCCATTTTGTATAACTTAACAGGGGTATAATGTACTCTCAACAAGATGTAAAGTTGGGATACCTTCTGTGCCACGTTTAGTGAGCAGGAGTTAACTGCTTGCAGAGCTTCTTCCCATACCTCCCCCGATAGGGGGCCTAAATCCGTTTCCCACTGAGCAGCCGCCTTTGTGGGATACCCCTCTAACAGTGATGCTAATAACATGTTATAGCATTGTGAAATCATGCCCTTAGTCTCCAACGCCTTCTGCATTATATGAAAAACCGGTGTGGGGGATTGGGACCAGTCAGTTGCATCCCCTTGTGCTTTAATTGCATGCTTCAGTTGTAGATAGTAAAACAGCATATTGGCAGGCAGTGAGTATTTATCTTGTAGATCTTTAAACGATAATAATGTTCCGTTATTGAAAATCTGGTACAAATGTGTGATACCCTTGCAGCGCCATCTGTGCCCCTGTTGGATCTTAGCCAGCTCAACATATGTTCTATTTTCCCATATCGGGCTATACTTAGTAAAGCCCAAAACGTTTTGTAGTTGTTTAGCTTTGTTCCATACTTTCTGCAACAATGCGTATGTAGGCATTTGTTTATTGGGCTTTTGGAAAAGGTGGGCCTCCAATCCCTCAGGTATTGACTCCGCCCCTGTGCCCACCAGCATAAGCTTAGCCGACGAACCCAGTGGCAGAGGGTCCATAGCACCTATCAGCTGTTGCAGCTGCGCCGCTAGATAGTATATCCATGGGTTGGGTAGGGCTAGGCCTCCCCCCTCCTTAGAGCGCTGCAGCTGTTCCAACTTGATTCTGGGGGGTCTGGTATGCCACAGCAACAGCCGGAATAGGGAGTTAACCACTCTGAATATCTTCAGCGTGATAACTACAGGCGTGTTGTGTAGCATGTATAAAAATTGTGGCATCAGAATCATTTTTATGAGATTCACTTTTCCTGCCAGGGACATCCTAAGTTTATTCCAAACATTTATCTTATCTCTAAACCGTGACAACAGGGGGTAGACATTTAGACTGCAAAAGTCTGTAAGTGTAGGCGAGATGTGTATACCCAAATATTTAAATGTGGAAACCACCGGTATCTGGGTCGGGGGTCTCCTGTTGGTCATCGGGGCACCGTCTATAAACATTAAGGCAGATTTGGTCCAGTTGATAGTGAGGCCTGAGTAACGGCCGAATTCAGTTATAAGTGACATTGCCTGTTCCAGGGATCCCTCTGCGTCTTCTAAAAACAAAAGCATGTCATCGGCGTAGAGCATGATTTTTTCATGCAATTCACCATATTGGAAACCTTTAATCTGTGGGCAATCTCTCACCTGTGCCGCCAGGGGCTCAATAGCCAGTGCGAAGAGCAGGGGGGACAGAGGGCATCCCTGTCTGGTCCCCCTGCCCAGCCCAAAGGCATGGGACATTCGATCCGCCACACGTATAGCCGCCCGGGGTGTATCATACAGCAGCCTAACCCACCTGATGAACCTGGGCCCAAACCCAAACTTGGCCAGAACCGCCCACAGATATCTCCAGCACACGCTGTCAAATGCCTTATTGGCATCGAGAGACAGCAAGGCTCTACCGCCCACAGACTCCGAGGGGGTCTGCATGTTTAGGTATAGACGTCTAAGGTTGGTCGCCGTAGATGTTCGGGGCATAAATCCTGCTTGATCTAGGTGAACTATTGTTCTAACAATCTTATTAACCCGCATGGCCAGTACTTTTGCTAGTAATTTAATGTCGCTCTGAAGGAGCGATATAGGCCTATAGGAGCCCGGGTCTAAGGGGTCCTTACCCATTTTCAACAATAATATAATGTTAGCTCTAGTCATAGTGGTTGGTAGTCTTCCCAATTTAAAGGATGCATTTAATACTTCGAGCAGTTTAGGTAGGATTGTTTCGCCATATTGGGTGTATACCTCCATGGGGAGCCCGTCGTCCCCGGGGGCCTTGCATGTAGGAAAAGAGGCAGCCGCCTCCCTCAGTTCATCCAGTGAAATTGGTGCCTCCAGCTCCCCCCTAGCCTGGTGGGTCAGAGCTGGAAGCGTTATAGTGCTCATGTATGTCTGCAGTTCTTCGTCTGTATAGTTGTCACACGGTTTATATAACTCTGCATAGAAAGATGCTAGCTCCTCTATAATTTTCTCCGGATCATTCACCAGACGCCCCGAGGAGCTACGTATCGCTCCTATAGCAGGGGACGACTGTTGAGATCTGGCTATCCTGGCCAACAATCTACCAGTTTTTTCACCCTCTTCATAAAAAGCTTGTTTAGTAAAGAACCGTTTACGTTCCGCGGCGGAGGACCTCAACCGATCCAGGGACTCCTGGGCCGATATCCATGCCTCCCTCGTGGACTCTGATGAGTCTAAAATAAAAGCGAGCTCCAATTGCTTTACCCGGTCTTCCACCTGTATCAGTATGGTTGCGGAATTGTGTTTTACGTCAGCAATTTCAGCTATAAATGTGCCTCTCAGGCATGCTTTAAAGGCATCCCATCTTACTAAGAGATCAGTTTGTCTCCGGTTGTCTAGAAAGTATTGTTCTATCTGTTTCGCTACTCTGTCGTGAGAGGTGAAAAGCTTTAACCAAAAAGCGTTCAGCTTCCACGGTGCTCTAGGCAGTGTGGTTGCCGGTCTAGTGACAAGATAAGCGACTAGAGGAGAGTGGTCAGAGACCCCTCGGGGTAAATATTCTACCTTATGTATCACACTTAGGAGTTGGGGGGACCCCACACACAAGTCAATACGGGAAAGTGACCCATGGGTTTTGGAGAAGCAGGAAAATTGTTTTGTGTTAGGATATTTAGCTCTCCATAGGTCTATCCAACCCACCTCTATCAGTAGTCTGCTCAGAATAGTGCCCCTGTTTCCCGAGGGTGGCTGTGCCGGGGGGTGCCTGTCTAGTCTGGGATCCAAGTAGCCATTAAAGTCACCCATGATCATTATCGGGACATCAGGTTTGTCAACCAGGTAAGTCAAGAGGAGCTGTAGAATTTCCCTGGAGAACGGGGGAGGTATGTACACAAACACCAATATCAATGTCAAGGTATACAACCTGCAATGTAAAAATACAAATCTACCCGTGGAATCAATCACAGCGTCTAATTCCTGGTAAGCCAAGGATTTATGTACCAAAACACTCACCCCGCGAGAAAACGCAGTGTGAGTGGAATGGTAGGCCTTGCCCACCCAGGAATACTGCAGAAAACTGACCGTTTCCTTCGTTAGGTGAGTCTCCTGGAGGCCCACTATTGCTGGGTGAAATTTTCTCAGACATGTGCTTATCATGGTACGTTTCAAGGGATCAAGGACACCTCGGACGTTCCATGTCACAACTGGAGTGTTTGCCATGATTGATATTGTAGATTGAAAAGTCCTGGGTGAGTCTGCTTTTTCGCCTCATCTTCTGGCCGTAAAGTATCCATGCATGTCTCGATGACCCAAACTGTCCCGGTGCAGCATTCAATGTTGTTTTGTAATGACGATCCGGGGCATCTGTGGAAGAAAGTGCGTGGTGTCTTCGTATGCAAAGGTGTCCCTCCCATCTGTAGTAGTGTGCTCCACGGTGTAGATCTCGCTGTGTGGATGTGAGCAATTTTCCCACAGTGGTCAGGGGGAGGTTCCCCTGTCCCGACTGTGCACCTTGAGTTGTGCTTCAAACTGGTGCCAACCGGGCACATTTTAACTGACCCCTGCAACTGGGCCAAAACTTGAGTGTTCAAAAAGAAAGGGTTTCCTGTGGGTACAACTGTCCCACCTTGGCTTTTGATTTTTCTTGGTGTTTTTCTTGTAAACAAAGCTCTTGTCTCGCGATAACTTTATAGATTAATGAAACTGTCCCGCAAAATATGTTGTAGACTATAAAACGTCTAATAATGACTGACCAATTTCCCAGCTTCGCGTAGTGTCATTCACTCTCCCATATCAGCCTCTCTCCTCCTCCTTAGGTCCTGCTCGTTGCGGTCCAACCAGGCGGATGCTTCGGCTGCAGATTCAAAGAATGTGGACTGACCTCTTGCCGTAATACGTAACTTAGCCGGGTATAACATGGCGTATGCGACTTGAATCTTCTGTAATCTTTTCTTTACTTCTGCAAACTTGGCCCTTTTGCGCTGTACCTCTGACGAGAAGTCAGGGTAGAAGGAGATTTTGGTTCCATTATAGTACACTGCTCCCTTCTCCCTGGCCAATCGAAGTATTATTTCTCTGTCCTTATAGTTCAGGAGTCTGGCCAGCATTGATCTAGGTGGATTGCCTGGGGGGAGGGGTCTCAATGGTGTACGGTGAGCTCGCTCCACCGCAAAAAGCGCGGTAAAAACATCTTTGCCGAATATGTCTTGTAACCACATTTCTGTAAATGCTGTGGGGTCCCTCCCCTCCACCTTCTCTTGGAGCCCCACTATGCGTACATTATTCCTCCTGAGACGGTTCTCGATGTCGTCATTTTTAGCATTGGCCTGAGCCACTTGCTGTAATGCACTTCTAGTATCTCTAGTGAGGGGGGGTAGTATATCCTCCATCTCGCTGATCCTTCCCTCCACTGCTGTGGTCCTCTCCCTGATCTTTTGAATGTCATGGCGCAATAGTGAAACAGTCTCAGTAAGGCTCCCAAATTGTACTTTCAGTCCGTTTACAGACGCTGTGAAGCACTGTACCGCCCGCAGTATATCACTTAGCGTGGGCTGCTGTCCCTCATCGTGCATGGGGTCAGAGCCATCTGTATTAAGGATCAGAGAGCCCTCTAATGGCAGCGTATCATCCAGCGCCATGGCGCCTTCATGTCCCTCAGTGTCCATTGCCAATGACTGCTGATTCAGGGGGGAAGTGCCGCTCTGTCCCTGCATCTTTTGGGCATAGTATACCATGTCCCTGGGCTGCTCTTTCCCCCACTGTTTGCCAGACTTTGCTGTCTTACCGCTCGGATCCTGTGTCCTGTCTGTGCTGCGGGCCGCACGCTGTGGTAGAGGAGAGCCGGCGCCATCTTGGCCTTCCAAGGCCGCCGCTGCTTCTTTCTCCCCTTTTCTGGTCATTCTGGACCTCCGGCACCTTTCGGGAATGTTGTGATGTGTCCTGTAGGGTCGCGGCGTACTGATGGGTCAGTTCCGAGTTCGGATCGGTGGCGGGTTCAGGATATTAGAAGGATCAGTGGCGGGAGCTCCGTGCAGTGCGTCCGCTCACATGCCCGTCCAGGCCACGCCCCCCCGCTACTATAGTTAAATTGTTAGAATTCCATTGATTTCTCCCTAAGTTTGGCCTTGTTGTACTTTTCTCCTCTACCACTAGGTGGCCGGGCACTTGGTGGTACTAGATATAAGAAGGACAACTCAAGGTCAGGTTATGGGTATATGGGATATCTCAGCCAATGGGCAGGGGTTTTCTTGAATGCCTTGGCCTGCTGGGAGAGCTTATATATTCAGGTGGAGTCAGGTGATCTGTGTTCTGTGCCAACCGGACTGCCGCCTGGGTGGACGTGTGTCTTCTGCCCTGGGCTGCTGGGCCGGAGATTGGGCCTATCCCAGGGACATCGGGATGCCAGGCTGTGTGAGGGCCAGATCAGAAGTAAGAGGGCAGCGCAGGGTTGGGACTGCGGCTTGCGGTCCAACCAAAAGTGATGGTTCTGCTAGCCAGAGAACCTGTCGTGGTCGGAGGTAGAAGGGAAGCTGTCGCCACTAAGGGACCAACCACCTTTACCAGGGACCACAGTGAGTAACTGAAGCAAGTACCGTAGAGGTATTCTCACCGAACGGGCACGGTGGAGAATCAGGAAACTTCAGGTGGTGATCAAGTCAGGGACCCAACCAGTGGAGGTGACACTTGCAGAGCAGCCTTGTGTGTCAAGCCAGGGACCGAGCTGGTCGGCGGGGGTGAAGCTTGAAAGGTATCCAAAGTGCCAAGCTAGGGACCCAGCAATGAAGCATGGGTGACGCTTGAGAGAGATACCACCACAAAAGCATTGAGGAGCTCATGAGGTTCAGAGTTAGTGAATCAGAGGGTCCGGTGAGAGATCAGGAGCTCAAGGAGCTGAAGAACTACAAGTAGAAGTTGTAGTAAAGCTGAGAGAACTGTTACGTTTGAATTAGAACTGTTAAGTACTGTAGCCATAGGGAACAGCAAACCTGCATGTGCAAAAGTGGCACCTTGCTGGGGCCTTTCCCTGTACGGCTGTCCTCCTATTGAAGCCTTGGAATCTGCCTATTGAAATTGCAACTACTTAAGGGTGTCCTGGCCCTAACCCTCTTTCCCTTGCAAAATATAAAAAGACTGTTAAAAGAAATAAAACCTCTTTTGCATCCAAGAAGTGTCTGGCGCCCAATGACTTTTGCACCCACTATGCCTCACAACCCACTACATATTGAAGGATGTCAGCGGTCTTTGGCCTCAAAGGTTTTCATTAGACTGGAAGAGGTTAGGGATTCTGCTACACTATGTGTGGCGGAAAACTAACACTGCACATCACCCTTTACACACCATCCCCACCGTGAAACATGGTGGTGGCAGCATCATGTTGTGGGGATGCTTTTCTTCAGCAGGGACAGGGAAGCTGGCCAGAGTTGATGGGAAGATGGATGGAGCCAAATACAGGGCAATCTTAGAAGAAAACCTGTTAGAGTCTGCAAAAGACTTGAGACCGGGGCGGAGGTTCACCTTCCAGCAGGACAACAACGCTAAACATACAGCCAAAGCTACAATGGAATAGTTTAGATCAAAGCATATTCATGTGTTAGAATGGCCCAGTCAAAGTCCAGACCTAAATCCAATTGACAATCTGGGGCAAGATTTGAAAACTGCTGTTCACAGACACTCTCCATCCAATCTGACAGAGCTTGAGCTATTTTGCAAAGAAGAATGGACAAAAATGTGACTCTCTAGATGTGCAAAGCTGGTAGAGACATATCCAAAAAGACTTGCAGCTGTAATTGCAGCAAAGGTGGTTCTACACAGTATCGACTCAGGGGGGCTGAATACAAATGCACGCCATACTTTTCACATATTTATTTGTAAACATTTTTGAAAAACATTTATCATTTTCCTTCCTCTTCACAATTATGTGCCACTTTGTGTTGGTCTATCACATAAAATCCCAATAAAATACATTTACGCTTTTGGTTGTAACATGACAAAATATGAAAAATTTCAAGGGGTATGAATACGTTTTCAAGGCACTGTATGTTTGGTACAAAAACAACACTGCACATCACAAGAAGAACACCATACCCACCGTGAAGCATGGTGGTGGCAGCATCATGCTTTGGGGCTGCTTTTCTTAAGCTAAAACAGGGGCTTTAGACAAGGTAGAGGGAATTATGAACAGTTCCAAATACCAGTCAATATTGGCACAAAACCTTTATGCCGTGTACACAGGACCGGACTTTTCGACAGCAAAGGTCCGACAGGACGAATCTGCCGGACAATTCGATCATGTGTGGGCTTCATCGGACCTTTGCTGTCGAAAAATCAGACGGACTTTAGATTTAGAACATGTTTCAAATCTTTCCGATGGATTTGAGTCCGGTTGGAAAATCCATTCGTCTGTATGCTAGTCCGACGGACAAAAACCGACGCTAGGGCAGCTATTGGCTACTGGCTATGAACTTCCTTATCCTAGTCCGGTCGTACGGCATCACGTTCAAATCCGTCGGACTTTGGTGTGATCGTGTGTAGGCAAGTCCGTTGCGTCGGAACTTCGTCGAAAGTCCGTCAAAAATTCCTTCGGAGTTCAGTCCGTTGAAAGTCTGCTCGTGTGTACACGGCATTAGGCTTCTGCTTGAAAGCTGAACATGAAGAGGAACTTTATCTTTCAGCATGACAACGACCCAAAGCATACATCCAAATCAACAAAGGAATGGCTTCACCAGAAGACGATTAAAGTTTTGGAAGGGCCCAGCCAGAGCCCAGACCTGAATCCCATTGAAAATCTGTGGGGTGATCTGAAGAGGGTTGTGCGCACAGGAGATGCCCTCGGAATCTGACAGGTTTGGAGTGTTTTTGCAAAGAAGAGTGGGCAAATATTGCCAAGTCAAGATGTGCCATGCTGATAGACTCATACCCAAAAAGACAGAGTGCTGTAATGAAATCAAAAGGTGCTTCAACAAAGTCAACAAAGTATTGGTTTAAGGGTGTGCCCACCTATGCAACCATATTATTTTAGTATTTTATTTTTACTTCCCTCCACCTAAAAGATTTCAGTTTGTTGTTCAACTGAGTTGTACAGTTTATAGGTCACAATAAAGGTGGGAAAAAAATCTGAAATGATTTATCTTATTTTTTTACATCACAGCAACCTGACATTTTAATAGGGGTGTGTAGATTTTTTATATCCACTGTACGAGGAGGATGACCAGAACTACTTTAAGTAAAGTTCCACTTTTAAGTAGGACTAAAGGAAAAACTTTTTTCTTCATTTTGGAAAGGGTAAGGGAGGGTCATAACCCCTATAAGGCTCGGTTCACACCTATGAGTTTTCTTTGTGCTTTTTGCTGAAACACACGACAGTTTTTAACCACTTTCTGCCCGCGCTATAGCAGAATGACGGCTACAGCGCAGATGTTTCGTCACATATGGCGACCTATCACATTGGGCTACCCGCATGCGCTACGCCGCCATATGCGTTCCAACACTGTGGCGATCTGCGCTTGCACAGAATTTTGTGGCTACACCCCTGAGTCCAGGTTCAAGCCCCACCATCCAAGTGGACATAGAGTCAGATTATAATTATGCCAAGCGAAGCGCGGCTGTGCCCGAAGCGTGGCGAGCGAAGCGAGCCCGCGAGGGGCCCTGTGGCAAAGTGGTCTTACAACGGTGTTGGAACGCATATGGCGGCGTCGCGCATGCGCACTCCAGCGGGTAGCAAAAATGTGATGGGTAGCGGAATGTGACGAAACACAGGCTTCCAGTGCTGTGATCACGCTGCTCTGTAATCGCAGGGTCCTTCAGACC
The DNA here is from genome assembly GCA_037952835.1 of Lithobates septentrionalis. Lineage (NCBI taxonomy): Eukaryota > Metazoa > Chordata > Amphibia > Anura > Ranidae > Lithobates > Lithobates septentrionalis. Next base: position 286,090 of record JBBDGP010001366.1, read on the forward strand.
CGGATGACCACAGAACAGGGTAAAGGACCAATCACAGCTGGCCCTTTACCACGTGAATAGCTGTCAGCCAATGACAGCGGATCACGAAAGTAAACAGAAGCCAGTTATCAGCTTTTTTTCTCCTCGCGATCAGCATGAGGAGAAAAGAATATGGGCTTCTGTTACAGGGACATCGGTCCCTGCCTTGGTGCCTACCAGTGCTGCTAATTAGTGCCACCTAGTTAATTGGGAAAGGTGTAGGTGTGGCGCTATTACTCTTATGGTTGCTTAATGTTGATACTTAAAATATAATAAAAATAATCAACTGTGGATGTGTCCTTAACACTAGGATTAGTTTTATTCCCTTTCCTGACACCCCGCACTTTGAGGAGGGTGTAACACACAAGCACCTATCACTTGAAACGAACGCCTCTTTTTTCATCTTTTTTCTTTTTTTCCAAACTGGGTTCGCAGTAAATGTAGCACTTTGAGAACATCTTTTTCATTGCAAGCTCTGCTAGGGAAGAGGGTGAAACACATAAGCACCCATTACCTCAATTATATATATTTTTTTCTATTCACCTTTAAGGGCATCTTTGAACTGCACTTTGTAGTAAGTGCTAATTTTTTAGCACCTCTTTCTCAATACACTTTGAAGTCTTTTTTAACATTTGATTCTATTTATTATATTTTAAGTATCATCATTAAACATCCATAAGAGGAATAGTGCCACACCTACACCTTTCCCAATTAACATACCTTTACTCCATCTAGGTTACAGTGTTATGTAGAGGCAGCAATTCTTCTCTCTTTTTTGTTTACCAACTTTTTATTTATTATACTTTTGTCTCCTGCTTTGTATATTCCGCGGCGCAGTATCATACACTACTTTCTAGTGCCACCTAGTGCCATCTATCAGTGCCCATCAGTGCTGCCAATCAGTGCCCATCAGTGCCTCATCATCAGTGTCACCTATCAGTGCTGCCTACCAGTGCCTATCAGTGCCCATCGATGCCACCTATCGGTGCCCATCAGTACCGCCTATCAGTGCCACCTATCAGTGCTCTTCAGTGCTGCCTATCAGTGCCTCATCATCAGTTTTAGCTATCAGTGCTGCCTACCATTGGTGCCTACCAGTGCCTATCAGTGCCGCCTCATCAGTGCCCATTAGTGCAGCCTCATCAGTGCCCATCAGTGCCGCCTCATAAGTGCCTACCAGTGCAGCCTATCAGTGCCCATCAGTGCAGCCTCATCAGTGCACATCAGTGAAGAAGAAAAATTACCTGTTTGCAAAATTTTTAACAAACTATACAAAATAATTTTTTTTTTTTTGTCTTTTTTTGTTTCTTTAGCAAAAAATAAAAAACCCAGAACCCAGTGGTGATTAAATACCACCAAAAGAAAGCTTCATTTGTGTTAAAAAAACAATGATAAAAAGTGGGTACAGTGTTGCATGACCGCACAATTGTCATTCAAAGTGTGACAGCACTGAAAGCTGATAATTGGCCTGGGCAGGAAGGGGGTAAAAGTGCCCAGTAGGCAAGTGGTTAACATGGTTTCCTATGAGACACGCTCGCATCTATGCTTTTTTAAGTCGCTGCAAGGGTCAGGGACTTTGCATTTTACGTTTTTTATTCTGCCTGCCCAACAACAAATCGGCCAAAAAAAGGCATAAAAAATGCAAAACGCAATTCGCTGCAAAATCATGGTAAAATCATATGTGCAAATTGCACAGCAAAAAGCACAACAGAAATGGATCAAAAGCAAACTGCATAGGTGTGAACCGACCCTTAGCCCCTGTTCACATCAGCATGATTTGACATGCGATTTGACAGGTGAAATCGCATGTCAAATCGGAGCCTAAAGCCGGCTATAGGAGAATCCCAATCGGTGCGACGCTAACTTTGCGGCGCAGCACCGATTTCCAAAAGTAGTTCCTGCACCACTTTTGGCAACTTTGGGGGCAATTTCAATAGACATCTGTGCATGAACCCACACAGATAAGAGCTAAAAGGGAGTTGGGACTTTGAATGAAACAATTGGATAGTGGAGGTATTTACACATTATAGAAATTTTATTAAATATTTTTAAAACACATAGTTTATCTCATATATGTACATGGAGCGTGCACACGGCCTAAAAATGATGTATGGGAAAGTACAAGCAAAACGACATATAATCAAGGTAGTAAACATAAATATCAAATGGCAATAAGCCTAATGTTGGCAAATGCATCCACATGGTATATGTGCATCCACTAAATGAATATAGTTAACAAAATAGAGTAAAAGAGTTGTAAACGAGTAAGTATCAGTCCGTATAAGGTGTAGTGGCATCAAATATAGCTCGACGCGTTTCGTGGGTTATCCCACTCGTCAGGAGTGGATGCGATAGACATACCTACAAAGTATAAGTGAAGATGTAATAAATCATACTCTAGAAAAAATGTTTTTATCAAAATTAATTTTTTGTATAAAAATAATAGACCAACCACACTCACCCATCTAGACCGTAAATGCAGTGCGGGGGAGCGGGCGCCGGGTCTGCCAAGGACACAACCCCGCCTCAGGAGCTGAGGCGGCATAATGCAGGGATGCAACATTGGGCAATGTGAAAGCGTGTATGGTATGATTGGAGTCTCCATATAACAAAAGATGGTGTATGTTTCATGAAACAGGAGTATCTGGGAACAAAATATAAATATGTGTATAAGTCTGACAATATATGTTGTGAACAATGATAATATACCTAGATGGAGAACCCAGTGTAGTTTCATGAGAAATAATAACAACGATATAGAGGTGCCAAAGGTTATTAAAGTATCTGTGTTTAGAAATGGTGGACAGTTACATAAGTGTCAAGAAGTGTACACAACTTGCAAAAGTGCCAAGTGAAAAGAGAAGCAAAAAAAGAGATGAAAAGCTGCACCACCAAAAGAAGGGGAAGGAAAAGAGGGAAAAAAGGAATCTAGACCAAAAGCAACAAGAAAGACTTACCCCAATGTTGCATCAAAACACCACCAGCAAACCAGCATAACTGGCGTGCAGTAACCCCAACAGGCGACCGGTCAATATGAACAGCTCACCTGAAAGGGGGGGGGGGGGGGTTTATGCCGCCAACGCCATGCACAGAGGACCAATGGGGGGAGGGGAGCCGCACCTGAACCGAAAGACCGCTCAGCAACAGGCGCGGAAACCTCCCCATATGGAGACACAAGATGTTAAGGCCTACACAGATGTCTTTCAAGTCGCCCCCGAAGTTGGACTAAAATGCAGCTTTGAAATTGTGCGAGTTCAGATGAACTTGCATGATTTCAAAGTCATGTTCAGTGTGAGCGAGGGCTTAGGCTCAGTTCACACCTATGCATTTTTTGGTGTTTTTTGCAGAAACGCACTGCAGTTCATTTAACATGGTTTCCTATGGGACACGCTAACATCTATGCTTTTTTCAGCCGCTGTGTTTTTGGAAAGGTTCAGGGACTTTTTAAAACGCAAAACTGAGATTTTTGTTAGCTTTTTGGTTCAATAGACTTCAATGGAGAAGCTGCAGAAAAGCATGTCCCTATTTTTGCTGCAATTTGCGTTTTTCATTTTTTAATCACTTCACCCTCGGAAGGATTTGTCCCCTTCCTGACCAGGCCATTTTAATTGACATTGTGCGACGTTGTACCCAAACAAAATTGACGTCCTTTTTTCCCCACAAATAGAGCTTTCTTTTGATGGTATTTGATCACCTCTGCGGTTTTTATTTTTTTGCGCTATAAACAAAAAAAGAGTGACAACTTTCTGCTATAATACATATCCAAAAAAATATCTAAAAAAAATAATTTATTCATCAGTTTTAGCCAATATATTCTTCTACATAATTTTGGTGAAATAAATCACAATAGGCGTATATTGATTGGTTTGCGCAAAAGTTTTTACGTCTACAAACTGTGGGATAGATTTAGGGACTTTCATTTTTTTGTTATTGTTTTTACTGGGGTGACTGCGACATTGCGGAGGACAAATCTGACCCCAAATTACACTTTTTGGGGACTAGTGACATTACATTGATCAGTGCTATAAAAATGCACTGATCAATGTATAAATGACACTGGTAGGGAAGGGGTTGACACTAGGGGTGATCGAGGAATTAACTGTGTTCCCTGGGTGTGTTCTAACTGTAGGGGGGATGGGCTGCCTGGAACACCACAGAGATCACTGTTCCTGATGACTGGGAACAGCAGATCTCCGTGATTTTGCCGAGATTTGCGTAATGCATTTTTTATGGGCAATTTGTTGTTGGCAGTTGCGTTGTTAGGTGGGTGCGGGTGGTGCGGTCCGCACCCGGGTGACACCCGCCAGAGGGGTGACACCCGTAGGTAGTGGCACGCACCGCTAACACTGCCCGCTGACCTGAACTGAAGCCGCCTCCCTCTCCTCTCTGTTTACATCCACATAGGAGGAGGAGGAGCCCGAGGGACACATGGCTGTGTGTATCGTCCGCGCTTTTCTGAGGTCTGTAAAATTTATGTATATGTGGGTTGACATGTGCAGGGGGGATTCTATATTAATGAGGGTTCTGCACTGAGGGGGGATTCTATACTAATGGGGGCTCTGCACTGAGGGGGGATTCTATACTAATGGGGGCTCTGCACTGAGGGGGGATTCTATACTAATGGGGGTTGGCACTGAGGGGGGATTTTATACTGATGGGGGTTTGCACTGAGGGGGGTTCTATACTAATGGGGGTTGGCACTGAGGGGGGGGGGATTTTATACTGATGGGGGCCTGTACTGAGGGGGGATTCTATACTGATGGGGAAGTCTACACTGAGGGGGGATTCTATTTTAATGGGGGGGGTCTGCACTGAGAGGGGGATTCCATACTGATGGGGGTCAGCACTGAGGGGGGTGTATGTACTGATGGGGGGGTCTGCACTGAGGTGGGAGGTTGATACTGATGGAGGGGGGTCTGCAGATTCTGCACTGATGGAGGGTGTCTGTACTGATGGAGGGTCTGCAATAAGGGAGGGGAGTCTGTACTGAGGGAGGGGGTCAGTACTTAGTGGGGGGTCCATACTGAGGAAGGGGGGTCTGCACTGAGCGGGGGTCTGTACTGATAAAGGGGGGTCTGTACTGAGGGAGGGGAGTCTGTACTTAGTGGTGGGGTCTATCGTGATGGAAGGGGGTCTGTACTGAGGGAGGGGGGCTATATTGATGGAGTGGGGTCTGTAGTTAGTGGAGGGGGGTCTGTACTGAGGTAGTTGGTGGAGGAGGGGTTGACACCGATTTTTTCGGCACCGGGTGACACCAACCCTAGTGACGCCACTGGTTGTTGGGCAGATTAACCGCTTCCCGACCACCCGCCGCAGTTATACTCGTAGGTGTACGTCGGTCCATGCATGTGATACCGCGGGTGCAGGTCCGGTTGTCTCGATATCAGCCTGCGACCCACGATCGCAGTACACAGAGGCAGAACAGGGATCTGCTTATGTAAACAAGGCAGATCCCCATTCTGACAAGGGACATGATGGAGATTAAGGATGAGCTAAGGCGTGTTCGCAAGTCCACATGCCCGCGCCCATCAGGAAGATGATCACAGGTAGTGAGACATTTCCCGGTCTGTGCAGCCGCGGATCGGGAAATGTCTCACTGCCTGTGATTGTACAGGGTCACTGTCTTACACATCAAGTACCATTACTAGAACAGACAACTGACTTGAATAAACTCTCTTGATGTACTAAACATCACCACAGTTGCTTGCGCATTTAGAAGTGACACAGAGAGCCAACGCCCTCCTCACCTGTCCAGCGTATCACCGCTACCTCACTCGCAGTAACGGTATGGGGTCCCGCCGTGCACCTAGCATGGACTCCATGTATGCACTTCACTTAACTCTTTCTTTTCCGTACTTGTGTTCAGGACTAGGGCCCCGGCGGTTGCAGATCTTCTCCCATTGCTATGGGAGATGGATTGCTGCTGGAGTGCCAACAACATCTTCCTGGCTGCATGAGGCTACCTCACCTGCCACATGTAGACGCTTAATGACAGGCTGCTAGAGAGACCTACATTACCCTTGGTAACCACTTGTATTCTTCACACTCTAGTAACTCTTGTACCATTATCATCATACCCCAATGTGTTTTTTGACCCGAGCTGTAACTATATGTGCCCCTTCAGTAACTTCAGACCAGGCGGGGCAAAGTTTCAAATGCTTTATTTAAATGACTTATTATGATGACAAAAACAGTCGACAGTCCAGAATAAAGTGCAAACATTCCCCTAATGTACTTAGTACCTAACTCAGGCTTGTGGCTGCCCCAGCGTACCTGCACAGTAAAGAGTCCAAATTTGGCATAGTCCACAGCTGGCGTTTTCAGAAGGGACTGCAAGCCCCAGCAATCCTCCTTGGCAGTGGGAACTCAAAATTTGGCATATCACTGGATATCCAGACTCCGGTGGCAGCAGGGACAAATCTGGCGAGACCGAAATGGTCAGGACCAAACCAGCAGAACAGCAACAGGCGGTGCAAGGGTCCAGGTCTCTGTCCCTTTTTTATAGGAAACAGGACCAGGTGGGGGTGGCTTCAGACCCCAGGAAAGCCAGACAAGAAAAAACTGGGAAACACAGTTAACTCTCAACTTCCTGGCTTGAGCAGCAATAACCACTACCTGCTTACAAGTGTGTAATCATTCTGCCAGTCCCACTTGATGCCACATATGCCTGTGTGGACCCTACACTGAGGTTGGGCCTCCAGGTAGCTGCCTTTGCCCTATTACCCAACTACTTGTGCCCTCTGTTCTCCTTGGCTCCCAATCCGTGCCCAGTGCTCCTCTCCCTTTCTCTCTTTTGACCCAGTGGACATTAGGCCTAGGACCTGCCTCCACAGACCCTCTAAAACCAGCCATCTGTCAACCAGATCAATTTACCAGTAGCCCGGGACCATTAGGTGTCCTTAGTGTGAGTTCCTGAACATTCCTGTCTCCCCTTTGCTGTACTACAACCACCATTGTTGCCGGGTGGACTGTTCTCCTTTTCCTGTGCCATGTTTCCACTCCCTGGACTGTTAACCCCTGCTGTGCGATTCTACTGCCCAGAGGATCACCTCCCCTTGATGTGGCATTTTTCCTCACTGTGCCTTATTGTTGCCCTGTGGCCTGTTTCCCTTTGCTGTGCCATATTTTTACTCCATGAACTGCTAGCACTTGCTGTACCCATTGCCACCCTAAGAATCATCTCCCCTTGTTATGCCATATAGCTACCTGTGAACTGTTTATTCATGCTGTGCCCATGAACTGTTTGCTTGTGCTGTGCCCATTGCTACTCCATAAACTGTTTATCTGTACTGTGTCATATCGTTACCCCATGGCATGTCTCTCTGTGCTGTGTCCTAACACCTGTACACATACATGTACATATAACATACAGAGATTGTCGTTGGTCTAGTAATCACATTTAAGGTTGAAGAAGTGTTCTGTATCTCAATACATTTCGATTAATGCTTCTTCAGGAGAGGGGTGTTCTAGGACAAAAATCAAGGGAACAGAGGCAATGCAAATTTGTGTGGGGATCTTCACAAAGTACATTTACAAACTTCAATATTATTCAAATTAATAGGAGCTAGAAAAAATTGAAGTACAATGTGGAAATCAATATAACGATTTTACATTCTGACCATACATACACTTTAAAAGCACATACAAGTGAAATGACAATATAGCAATTTGTAGTCCAACTGATTACAAAAACAATGCTAACAAGCTATAAAATCAAGAATATTCAGTGGTACCCAAATAAAAATAGATAAAATCCCTAGTATATATATATATATATATATATATATATATATATAGATATAAATGCAACTTATCCTATACTACAGAAAGTATTGTAATATTGACGAGAGTTATATAACTACAGTATAGTTAAGGTCCTGGCAGGTTTTACAGAAGTTAAATCCACTTCCTCATAGGAGTCAGCAGCGGTTGCTACCAGTTAATCAGGAGTAAATAATAAACATCTAGTATTAGTGTGAATAAATACTATTTCCACCCATTCACACTAGGGTGTTGCTGCATCACAAGGTAATATTTGTTTGCATTCCAGAATGATTCATTGTAAATGGATTCTAAACTCAGTGTACAATAGTGGCCATTGCATATTGCGCATTAGGGTTACATTGTAAAATAAAAAAGGATTGTGCATTTTTTTGTCCATTGTCTACCTTAACGCAATGCATGTTAATGCATGTCTTATTGTGTCCAGTGGAACACTTAAGTGTCAATCTGCCTTAAAGGGCCAGCCCTTCCAAAACTTGATAGTTCAATCTTTGGTAGACATTGCAGAGTTAATCCTCCCGAATATTTCACATATCTCTGCAGTTCCTGGGTTCCCAGACCTACTGTGGGCATTATTAGGGGTTCCCTCTTTCCCTGTTAGATTTGTATGTTTTTTATATTATAAAGGACATAACAGAAGAAGCCGAAACACCCAGAACTCCGAAATAGACATATACATTGAGGAATATGGCAAGGAGATCTCATTTTTGGAGTATCCAAAGACAAAGACTCAGCCCGGTATATTCCACCAATAAATCAAACAATTATCAAACACCCCATACATTTGACATGGGTTTGTCATACATTCAGTAAGTCATACATTCGGCAATTTTGACGCCTGTTAGAAGCTGGATACTTTGACAATTGTCTTCAGATGCAGGAAAATTGAACTCCCCAAAATTCTTAAACACTTTTCAAAGGCTACACAATAAAAAATATTTGGAAAGTGTCTGAGAAATGTTCCAGTTGACTTCTATAACAGGTGTGAGGAAGTGTCCATAAGCTTTAACATCCATCAAATGCCCAGCAATGCAATGCAATGTATACTAAGGCTGGGTTCACACGTGTGGGATGCGAATTTCAGGTGCGTTTTCACAGCGAATTTCCAAAGTACAGTATCTCAAAAAGTGAGTACACCCCTCACATTTTTGTAAATATTTTATTATATCTTTTCATGTGTCAACACAGAAGAAATTACACTTTGCTACAATGTAAAGTAGTGAGTGTACAGCTTGTATAACAGTGTAAATTTGCTGTCCCCTCAAAATAACTCACATGGGCATTAATGTCTAAACCGTTAGCAACAAAAGTGAGTACACCCCTAAGTGAAAATGTCCAAATTGGGCCCAAAGTGTCAATATTTTGTGTGGCCACCATTATTTCCCAGCACTGCCTTAACCCTCTTGGACATGGTGTTCACCAGAGCTTCATAGGTTGCCACTGGAGTCCTCTTTCACTCCTCCATGGCGACATCACGGCGCTGGTGGATGTTAGAGACCTTGCGCTCCTCCACCTTCCGTTTGAGGATGACCCACAGATGCTCAATAGGGTTTAGGTCTGGAGACATGCTTGGCCAGTCCATCACCTTTACCCTCAGCTTCTTTAGCAAGGCAGTGGTCATCCTGGAGGTGTGTTTAGGGTCGTTATCATGATGGAATACTGCCCTGCGGTCCATTCTCCGAAGGGAGGGGATCATGCTTGGCTTCAGTATGTCACAGTACATGTTGGCATTCATGGCTCCCTCAATGAACTGTAGCTCCCCGGTGCCGGCAGCACTCATGCAGCCCCAGACCATGACACTCCCACCACCATGCTTGACTGTAGGCAAGACAAACTTGTCTTTGTGTGGCAGCCATTATTTTCCAGCACTGCCTTAACCCTCTGGGCATGGAGCTTCACAGGTTTCCACATGAGGATATCACGGAGCTGATGGATGTTAGAGACCTTGCGCTCCTCCACCTTCCGTTTGAGGATGCCCCACAGATGCGCAAAGGGTTTAGGTCTGGAGACATGCTTGGCCAGTCCATCACCTTTACCCTCAGGTTCTTTAGCAAGGCAGTGGTTGTCTAGGAGGTGTACTTGGGGTCATTATCATGTTGGAATACTGCCCTGCGGCCCAGTCTGCGAAGGGAGGAGGTCATGCTCTGCTTCAGTATGTCACAGTACATGTTGGCATTCATGGTTCCCTCAATGAACTGTAGCTCCCCAGTGCCAGCAGAACTCATGTAACCCCGGACCATGACACTCCCAGGTGAGACACACTTGTCTTTGTACTCCTCATCTGTTTGCTGCCACACACGCTTGACACCATCTGAACCAAATACGTTTATCTTGGTCTCATCAGATCACAGGTTCCAGTAATCCATGTCCTTAGTCTGCTTGTCTTCAGCAAACTGTTTGCGGGCTTTCATGTGCATCATCTTTAGAAGAGGCTTCCTTCTGGGACGACAGCCATGCAGACCAATTTGATGCAGTGAGCAGTGTATGGTCCGAGCACTGACAGGCTGACCTCCCACCCTTTCAGCCTCTGCAGCAATGCTGGCAACACTCATACGTCTATTTCCCAATGACAACCTCTGGATATGACACTGAACACATGCACTCAATCAACTTCTTTGGTCGACCATGGCTAGGCCTGTTCTGAGTGGAACCTGTCCTGTTAAACCTCTGTATGGTTTTGGCCACCGTGCTGCAACTCAGTTTCAGGGTCTTAGCAATCTTCTTATAGTCTAGGCCAGGCCCGGACTGGGACAAAAAATAGGCCCGGGCATTCTAAGCTGAGCAGCCCATTTTTTTAAAAACCAAATTACAAATAATGGCAACCAGTTTCTCGATGTATTTTAGTTATATTTAGCCTGCTTCGGTCACTGTAACTTGTCAGTTATTTGGAATTATCTAAATATATGATAATAAATGATAGACATGAAAATGAAACATCTTTAATGAACGATTCAATACAATAACAAATAGCAAAATATATTACATTTTTTGGCATATATTTTTTTATATTCAAAATCACAGAACAAAATAACTGCACTAAGGATTTAGCAAGTTTCGTAGAAGTTCACTGGTTTCTGCAACTTTGTCAATGACATCATCAGAATCAAGGTTCATTAGTATATCCTTTTCGATTGCCATCAGCATCAAAGAGCTCAAATGCTCTTGAGATACAGAACTTCTTAGACGGGTTTTAATAAACTTCAATGTGGAGAAACTTCTTTCACAGGCGACTTGAGTAAAAGATAGTGTAAGCAAAAATTTGTAGGCTAAACCAATGACATTATAGGCATCAGTTAACAAATTATAGCGCTGCAGAATCTTATAGCAGCAAATGGCACAGTTCTTACATGCCATGCAAGATTTGTTGACCAGCTCTGTTTCTGTTAATTTGCTTTCCTGGTTTTCCATAGATACATCTTCTACAATACTAAATTCTTCAAGAGGTGATGATTTCAGCCTGTCCCACTGCATTGCAAAATTTGCCAGTTGGGAACGCAAATTTTCTGATGTTGCTCCCTCATCAAATCTAAATAATCGTTTGCTGAGTTCTTCCATTGCTGGTGCCTGAAGTCCAGATTTTTTTATATCAGAAAAGCTGTTTGGCTCCAAGCAAGCTAAGTCGGCATAGAGGGTCCCACAGGAGAGAAAGCGGCGATTCATGCTCTCTGTGACCGTATCCAAGATTACATTGTGCACACGGATTTTATAAGCTGAAACAGCATCAGAAACTGCTACATCGTCAACAGTCTCATCAGCCATTCGCTTTCTTTTTCTTATTCTTTTTTTAGGCAAAGTGGTCTGTACTTCTAGGTGGTAACTTTCTTCTTCTTGAATCTTGTCATTTGCCCACTTAACAAACTTATCAGCAGTCATTTGTATGGAATCAAAATCTCGTGTAATTGTTTTAAGTTTTTCATAAGTTCCCTGTACCATTTGAATAGCTTTTGAGATATCCATCTGAGTTGTTTGTAGATATTTGGACAATGGTGTTGTCAATTCAAATATTCTCAGAAAAATTTGAGCTGTAAGAATGGTTTCATACTTGAGTAAGGATTCTGCATAAGATTTTGCTCTAACACGCACCTCAGGTTTCGATGAGACGCTGTCTTCGATTCTGCTCAAAGTGTACAGTAGACTAGGAAACAACGCAGAATCAGGATTTGAAAATTCTCCAAACACTTTTCTTAGAGCAGCATCTTTTGACCACCAACGCGTTTCCCCAATTACTGAAATTCTTCGATGGTGAGGGTCCTGGCTAACTTGTTCCCAGGTATTCATGCGCTGATAAGAATCACGAATAAAGACAGCAATGTCATTCAACAAACTGAATAGTGATGCACTTTCAACTATCACCTTTGTTGTATCTGCAAGTACTAAATTCAGAATGTGTGCATAGCACCAGATGTGAATTTGCCCTGGTGATTCAGTTGACAGCCAGGAAGAGAAACCATTGTATTGGCCTTGCATATTTGCTGCTCCATCCGTTGAATTGCCAATGCAATTAGTAATATTAAGATTGCATGATTTTAAGACTTCCATTAGCAACTTAAAAAGGTTTTGCCCTGTTGAAGATTCACATTCAACAACTGCAAGAAGCTTTTCATTGATACAATCAGTCACATAGCGAACAATTATGGAGCATTGATCTTTTGAAGTGATGTCTTGAGTTGTATCAATCTGAATTGAAAACATCCCGGCTTCCCTTACTTCTTTTGTGATATTTTCCTGGATAAGCATCCGAATAGCATGTATTACTTTGTTCACAGTCGTTTTTGAGAGCAAGGTTATCAAAGATCCTCTTCCTTTTCCTCCAGAAGACTGCAGTTTTTTGCTGTTTTCAATACATTTGTTTACATGATCTTTCAGACAAATGTCATACTTGCTGACGAGAAGAATGAGCTCTAAAAAATTTCCATGGTCTTTCGTTATGTCCTCTAAATTATAGGCAGCCTCATCTTTATCTCCCCTATAACTCAAACCTTGCTTTCCTATAACTTTTATTACATCTACAACCCGCTGTAGTACTTGCCGCCTGGTTCTCACTTGTTCTCGCCTTACAGACATTTGCTTATACAAAAGTAGATCGTCAACTCCAGCACTGCTGGATTTCACAAAAAAGGCTTCGGCACACAAGTTGTGCATTACACTCTTCTCATGCTCTTCGATTCTTTGATGAACATGACGCTTATCTGTCATTCCTTCAATAAAAGAATTAGTTTCCTGAGACTTTGAAAAAGCCAGACAAACAGAGCAAAACATCGATTTTTTTTCATTGCAGTAGGTGAGCCATTTGCGACTTGTTCCATCTTTACGTTTTGTAGCCTTTTTTAACACTGGATCTGGAATATCCTGCCGTGGATGATATTTGAAAAAGACAGCAAGCTCATTTTTATTTGGACGAGCAAAATAATTAAATGATATATCTGTGTCTTCAGTTTGACACTCTGAAACATCCATAATAACTGTTTTACTCGGTAATTCAGTGTGCCCCAATTCTCTATGTTCTTCAGTGGATAATTCTGATGTTTCAGCAACAGATTCCACTAAATCACCTTCTATTGTTATTTGTTCTATGTTTGTTGCCTCTCTACTGGGCCCTGCCATGGGATCACTGGAACTCTGTGCATGAGGACTGAACATATCCGAAATTTTAGCACATTTCTGAGCATCAAGTTCCAAAGACTTCTTATGCTTCTCTCTGATTTTTTCTGCTCCTCCTTTTTGCTTTTTTGGAGACATCTAAGTAAAATATAAAATCATAAAGAAAAAAAAGTGTCACTAATTCTGGGCAGTCGGCAGGAGAGATAATTCTCACAAACTTACTGTGAGAGGAGGACCAAGCCCCCTGCCAGCTTATTGGAGGGCAGCAGACCAGCACAGCACCAGAGAATAAGAATAAAGACAGTATCTGGCTGCACTCATAGTGTATTCTAAGCACATTGCATATCCTACCTGATACATCTTTATTCCTCCTCCAAAGGGTTGCCAGGACTAGCAGCCTACTGCCCCTCTCTGAACGCTGGCATCTCTATTGAGCGCCACGAGAGGTGACCCACTACAGCGGAGCATTACTCAAACAAAGTAAGTTCCTTCCCTGGAGGCCCGCACCAGACTCACTATAGAAGTATAAAACAGAACCTGGCTATGCACATCGCGTAACAGATTCTGTTTTCTGTCTTCCACCACCGGATTTTTACAGGCAGCTACCACTAAGCGGTGTCATCATGTTCTGTGGTGAGGCCAAAGGGAGAACCAGTCCGGGAGGTCGGTGTCACTTCATAGATTCCCACTTGGTTTCAGCAGACAGAGACCCGTGGGTGAGAGCCAGGTGCATGATGTATACAATCTAATTACATATTTTATGCTGCGGTTCTCACCCTCTGGAGCTCTCTGTCACATTCAGGGTTGTCTTCAATGTTGATTGGGCCCTGGGCAAACATTTTCTTGGGGGCCCCCCAACCGCTCTTAGACAGATAACAAATAGCAGTAAGACTCAAAATCAGTTTACTGCAGCAGATCAGGCAGCACCTGCAATTGGTTGCCAGAGGATACAGCATATTATTACCGATCACTGACTGGTTGTTAAAGGTTACAACACATAATTTCTGCTTCCTCATTCTTTGCTAGAGGTTACTGCACATCATTACTGCTCACTGCGAGACGTACTACATGAGATGACCAGAGACTGCGGATCTAATACAGGAGATGACCAGAGACTGCGGATCTAATATAGGAGATGACCAAAGACTGCAAATCTAATACAGGAGATGACCAGAGACTGTGAATCTAATACAGGAGATGACCAGAGACTGCAAATCTAATACAGGAGATGACCAGAGACTGCGAATCTAATACAGGAGATGACAAGAGACTGCGAATCTAATAGAGGAGATGACCAGAGACTGCAAATCTAATACAGGAGATGACCAGAGACTGCAAATCTAATACAGGAGATGACCAGAGACTGCGGATCTAATACATGAGATGACCAGAGACTGCGGATCTAATACATGAGATGACCAAAGACTGCGGATCAAGTACATAAGATGACCAGAGACTGCGGATCTAATACAGGAGATGACCAGAGACTGCAAATCTAATACAGGAGATGACCAGAGACTGCGGATATAGTACATGAGATGACCAGAGACTGCGGATCTAATACAGGAGATAACCAGAGACTGCGGATCTAATACATGAGATGACCGGAGACTGCGGATCTAATACATGAGATGACCTGAGACTGCGGATCTAATACATGAGATGACCAGAGACTGCGGATCTAATACATGAGATGACCGGAGACTGCGGATCTAATACATGAGATGACCAGAGACTGCGGATCTAATACATGAGATGACCAGAGACTGCGGATCTAATACAGGAGATGACCAGAGACTGCGGATCTAATATAGGAGATGACCAAAGACTGCAAATCTAATACAGGAGATGACCAGAGACTGTGAATCTAATACAGGAGATGACCAGAGACTGCAAATCTAATACAGGAGATGACCAGAGACTGCAAATCTAATACAGGAGATGACCAGAGACTGCAAATCTAATACAGGAGATGACCAGAGACTGCGGATCTAATACATGAGATGACCAGGGACTGCGGATCTAATACATGAGATGACCAAAGACTGCGGATCAAGTACATGAGATGACCAGAGACTGCGGATCTAATACAGGAGATGACCAGAGACTGCAAATCTAATACAGGAGATGACCAGAGACTGCGGATATAGTACATGAGATGACCAGAGACTGCGGATCTAATACAGGAGATAACCAGAGACTGCGGATCTAATACATGAGATGACCGGAGACTGCGGATCTAATACATGAGATGACCTGAGACTGCGGATCTAATACATGAGATGACCAGAGACTGCGGATCTAATACATGAGATGACCGGAGACTGCGGATCTAATACATGAGATGACCAGAGACTGCGGATCTAATACATGAGATGACCAGAGACTGCGGATCTAATACAGGAGATGACCAGAGACTGCGGATCTAATATAGGAGATGACCAAAGACTGCAAATCTAATACAGGAGATGACCAGAGACTGTGAATCTAATACAGGAGAAGACCAGAGACTGCAAATCTAATACAGGAGATGACCAGAGACTGCAAATCTAATACAGGAGATGACCAGAGACTGCAAATCTAATACAGGAGATGACCAGAGACTGTGGATCTAATACATGAGATGACCAGGGACTGCGGATCTAATACATGAGATGACCAAAGACTGCGGATCAAGTACATGAGATGACCAGAGACTGCGGATCTAATACAGGAGATGACCAGAGACTGCAAATCTAATACAGGAGATGACCAGAGACTGCGGATATAGTACATGAGATGACCAGAGACTGCGGATCTAATACAGGAGATAACCAGAGACTGCGGATCTAATACATGAGATGACCAGAGACTGCGGATCTAATACATGAGATGACCAGAGACTGCGGATCTAATACATGAGATGACCAGAGACTGCGGATCTAATACATGAGATGACCAGAGACTGCGGATCTAATACATGAGATGACCAGAGACTGCGGATCTAATACATGAGATGACCAGAGACTGCGGATCTAATACATGAGATGACCAGAGACTGCGGATCTAGTGCAGGAGAAGACCAGTGACCAGAGTACAGGAGGTGATAAACTAAGTAACCATTTTAAATTTTTTTTTATATATATACCCAAAAGGTGTCAGGAAGTTGGACTGCATTGCCGGTTTGAAATCTGAACTCGCACGATTTTAAACCGGCAATGCAGTCCAACTCCGGGGGGTGATTTGACAGACATCTATGCAGGTTCATGCACAGATATCTATTGAAATCGCCCCCAAAGTCGGCAAAAGTAGTACAGGAACTACTTTTGGGAATTGGTGCGGCGTCGCACTCATTCAGATGGTACTATTGCCGGAAATACCCGCTGATTTGGCATGCGATTTGACATGTCAAATCGCATGCCATATCGGCCCAATGTGAACGTGGGCTCAATGCAGGAGACCTTTTGGGCACAAGAACTGTTCCTCTCTCACACAATGTTTGACTGATGCCAGGCCCATCACTTTGACCCCTTTCACACTGAGGTGCTTTTCAGGCATTTTAGCGCTAAAAATTGTGCCTGAAAAGCGCCTCTCAAGCCTCCCCAGTGTGAAAGCCCGAGGGCTTTCACACTGGGGGCGGTGCGCTTGCAGGACGCTACCACCTGCAAAGTGGCGCTGCAGCACCGGTAAAGTGCCGCTAAAACGAGCGGTGCTTTAACGCTACCACGGGGAGGTCTAGGTGTGAAGGGGTCCATCAACCTTTGTTTAGCATCACTCAAATTGTGTAAGACCCCTTTCATACTGAGGTGCTTTACAGGTGTTTTTGCGCTACAAAAAGCACTTGTAAACTGCCTCTTCTGCGCTTTCATGCTGGAGCGGTGCGCTTGCAGGACGGGAAAAAAAGTCCTGCAAGCAGCATCTTTGGGGCGGTGCGGGAGTAGTGTATACACCGCTCCTCCACCGCCCCTGCCCAGGGTACCGCTTTCAAAGCGACTTAAAAGCGCTTTGAAAGCAATGCTAAGCGGGTGCTTTTAACCCCTTCTGGGGGGTCAAAAGCGCCTGCTAGCAGCGCCAAAGCGCCGCTATAACTACAATAAACGCCCGCACCGCCCCAGTGTGAAAGGGATCTGTAAGAGAGACTGACCACTTTTATTTTTTATTAAGATCAGTTTAAAACATTGGCAGGGGTAGGCATGAAAAAAAACATTATCAGCTAAGATACAAAAAAAACCCCAAAAAACACTGGGCTGGCAGGCATGGTAAAAAAAATACATTACAAAAAAAAAAAACACACTGGGCTGGCAGGCATGGTAAAAAAAATACATTACTGGCCAAGATACAAAAAAAAAAAAAAAAAAACACACTGGGCTGGCAGGCATGGTAAAAAAAATACATTACTGGCCAAGATACAAAAAAAAAAAAAAAAACACACTGGGCTGGCAGGCATGGTAAAAAAAATACATTACTGGCCAAGATACAAAAAAAAAAAACACACTGGGCTGGCAGACATGGTAAAAAAAATACATTACTGGCCAAGATACAAAAAAAAAAACATACTGGGCTGGCAGGCATGGTAAAAAAATATATATTATTGGCCAAGATACAAAAGAAAAAAAAAATATATATTGTCAGGCTGGCATAGTGTTTGTCACACTTACCTTTCTAGCAGGTCCTTTTACGACACCAGGCAGAGAAGGTCTGATCCAGCTCCTCCCCCTTCACAGTCACATGACCTCCCTCTTCATTTCCTCCTATTAGGAGGCTCCTAAGATCAATAGAAGGCTGGATGGACGGCCGCGGAGGTGGCCGTGGAGCCGGCCGTGGTGAGCGGCGCTGGCACAAGGAGCAGCCAAGCCCGCTCGCTGCCTTTATAATGGGGACGGCAGGCCCGGCCGGGACTCTGCCAAAAAGAAATGCGGCCGTCTCCTCGGAGTCGGCCGCGGATTCGGCCGTGGAGCTTGTCCAGAGAGGAATGAGCAGGGCCGGTCAAACAGCTGCAGAGTGGGGAGGGATGTGACATGCGGCCCAGATGCCCCAGCCCACCGGGCATATGCCCGGTATGCCCTATGGCCAGTCCGGGCCTGGTCTAGGCCATCTTTATGTAGAGCAAAATAAAAAAATTTCAGATCTTCAACCTTCAATCCACACACCTGCTCCCCATTCTTACCTGAGACCCTGTAACACTAAAAAGTCACATGACACCGGGGAGGGAAAATGACTAATTGGGCCCAATTTGGACATTTTCACTTAGGTGTGTACTCACTTTTGTTGCCAGCGGTTTAGACATTAATGGCTGTGTGTTGAGTTTTTTTGAGGGGACAGCAAATTTACACTGTTATACAAGCTGTACACTCACTACTTTACATTGTAGCAAAGTGTAATTTCTTCAGTATTGTCACATGAAATGGCCGCAGCGGGCTGGACTTTGGACATGCCTGCTCTAGGGCAAAAAGATTGAGAAAGGCTGTTCTAGACGATCATCCTGAGGACAGCTTATGGCTCTGATTTTTGGCTGCACTTTTAAATGTAACTCTGACATTTCATTGTGTATAAGTGACATCATTCTTTGTGTTATTTACAGAAATATGGTGCAATGTGGTTGTTTTTTTTCACCTTTTTTAAAACCACCTCTAGACTGCAATACGTATATAGATGTCAGTTTTGAAGTGCAGCTTCAGCTGTCAGCCATAACCCCAGTATTAAAATTTTCAGTCAGTGATTCCCTTTCTGCTAAAAGTTATCTGTGCGCCCGATTAGTCACTGGATCGCTTTTAGAATCAGCAGGAGGGGTCGTCCAAAATTCCCTTCCCTTCCCATCGCTCTCCGCTACGGTTATCCTGTTTCCTGGGCTTGCCTATCTTGCCGGGAGCCAGGATCCGATCTGGAGGTTGATGCCTCTTATTTATATGCCTGCTTCAGTCTTGAGGTTCACATAGCTATAGGGTATACAGTCCTTGCAAAAGTATTCACCCCTTTGGCATTTTTCGTGTTTTGTTGCCTCACAACCTGGAATTAATATGGATTGTTTGAGGATTTGCATCATTTAATTTACAGAACATCCCCACAACTTTGAAGATGTTTTTTTTTTATTGTGAAGCAAACAACAAATGGGACAAAATAACAGAAAAAGTAAATGTGCATAACTATTCACCCCCTAAAGTCAAAACTTTGTAGAGCCACCTTTTGTGGCTATCACAGCTCCAAGTCGCTTTGGATAAGTCTCTATGAGCTTGCCACATCTTACCACTGGGATTTTTGCCCATTCCTCCTTGCAAAACTGCTGCAGCTCCTTCAAGTTGGATGGTTTGCGCTTGTGAACAGCAATCTTTAAGTCTGACCACAGATTTTCTATTGGATTGAGGTCTGGGCTTTGACTAGGCCATTCCAACACATTTACATCTTTCCCCTTAAACCACTCAAGTGTTGCTTTAGCAGTGTGTTTGGGGTCATTGTCCTGCTGGAGGGTGAACCTCCATCCTAGCCTCAAATCACACACAGAGTGGTACAGGTTTTGCTCAAGAATATCCCTGTATTTAGCACAATCCATCTTTCCCTCAACTCTGACCAGTTTCCCAGTCCCGACTGCTGAAAAACATCCCCACAGCATGATGCTGCCACCACCATGTTTCACTGTGGGGATGGTGTTCTGTGGGTGATGTGATGTGTTGGATTTTCGCCAGACATAGCATTTTCTTTGATGGCCAAAAAGCTCAATTTTAGACTCATCAGACCAGAGCACCTTCCTCCATACATTTTAGGAGTCTCCCACATGCCTTTTCGCAAACTCAAAACGTGCTATTTTGTTTTTTCTGAAAGTAATGGCTTTCTTCTGGCCACTCTGCCATAACGGCTTATTGTCGTCCTATGTACAGATACTCCAGTCTCTGCTGTGGAACTCTGCAGTTCCTCCAGGGTTACCTTGGGTCTCTGTGCTGCCTCTCTGATTAATGCCCTCCTTGCCCGGTCCGTGAGTTTTGGTGTGTGGCCGTTTCTTAGCAGGTTTACTGTTGTGCCATGTTCTTTCCATTTGGTTATGATAGATTTGATGGTGCTCCTAGAGATCATCAAAGATTTGGATATTTTTTTATAACCTAACCCTGACTTGTTCTTCTCAACAACATTGTCCCTTACTTGTTTGGAGAGTTCCTTGGTCTTTGTGGCAGTATTTGGTTAGTGGTGCCTCTTGCTTAGGTGTTGCAGCCTCTGGGGCCTTTCAAAAAAGTGTGTATTTGTAATGACAGATCATGTGACACGTAGATTGCACACAGGTGGACATCATTTAACTAATTATGTGACTTCTGAAGGTAATTGGTTGCACCAGAGCTTTTTATGGGCTTCATAACAAAGGGGGTGAATATATACGCACATGCCAATTATCAGTTTTTTATTTCTGAAAAATAGTTTTATGTATATATTTTAAAATTTAACTTCACCAACTTAGACTATTGTGTTCTGATTCATCACATCAGATTAAAAAAATTTAACTAAAGGCTGTAATGTAACAAAATAGGTAAAAAGCCAAGGTGGGTGAATACTTTTGCAAGGCACTGTATGTCAGAGATTTACTTCCAGACGTTTGGCAGATAGAAACGCACATGCACAAAGAATGGCTAATAGAAATGCCCATGCACGCAGAATTCTCAGCAAAATGGTGACCAATACACACATGATTGCACACGGGTGCGCGCACAAGCACGGGTGCTCACTCAATGCATGTTGGCGCCAGACAGACTACTTAAAGAGGCTCGTGTTCATGCTCCAGTGCTGACTGGTCTTTCAGCTCTTCCCTGCATCCTGTGTTCTTCCTTTGTGTTTTCCCTTGTTGACCTGCTGACCTGGCTAGCTCTTGACCTGATCTTGGATCCTGATTTGTAGCTTGATTACTGACCCTGGCTCTGTTCCTGACTTTGGCTCTGCTTATGATTCGGTACCTCGCTACCCACCTGTTGATGACCGTGGCTATTCCTGTGACCACCCTGCTACCTCTGATCCTGGCTGTGCTTCCCGCTCAAGTGCTTGCCTAGCTGTCCATTGCAACTGCTCTGCATTTCGCTCAGATTTCTTACAAGCCACGTATCCTGAACAAGCAGCGCCAGTGGAGTGCCCCTGTAATCTCAGATGGTTTCCTGGGCTTGACTATTGTTCCTGTCCTGATGGTCCACCTGCTTCCCAGGACCTCCTACTCCAGCTGCAAAATCTCCTATCAACACCTGCAGGCACTCGTGTTCCTCCTGTCCTTCGGTAGCTTCTGTTCCACTCTCAGTGGGGCCAGGGCTGGAGAGATAAGAGAGGCTGACCTCATCATATCAGTCTTCTTTTAGGTACGTGACAGTATATATGTAGTATTACCCTAAATTTATGTACAGTAATTGAGCGCTAAGAGGGCACTTCTATTCCTTTATTTTTATAGAGGTGATCAAGGACTGGAACATCCCCGTTCCACTCTATGGTCTAGGACAGGGATATGCAATTAGCAGGCCTCCAGCTGTTACAGAACTACAAGTCCCATGAGGCATAGCAAGACTCTGACAGCCACAAGCATGACGCCCAGAGGCAGAGGCATGATGGGACTTGTAGTTTTGCAACAGCTGGAGGTCCGCTAATTGCATATCCCTGGTCTAGGACAATGGTCTCCAAACTGCAGCCCAGGGCCAGATTTGGCCCTTTGCATGCTTTTATCTGGCCCTTGGGGCACTATCTCATCCACTGATACCAACAATGGGGCTTAATTTTCCCCAACTAATGCCCATGAAGGGATACAATTCCTCCCAATGCTACCAATGATGGGGCACAATTCCTCCCAATGGAGCCAACAATGGAGCCTAATAACACCAATGATGGAGTACAGGTCCTCCCACTGACACCAATAATGGGGAACAATTCCTCCCACTGAAACAAGTGATGGAACATTATTTTTCCCCACTGATGCTGGAACTTTTTCTACTCCCAATGGCCAGTCTGGCCCCCTTAAAGTCTGAAGGACAGTAAACTGGCCCTTTGCTTAGGTTTGGTGACCCCTGGTGAGACCGGAAGCGATGAGTATTTCGCCCCTGCCGGTTAGGGAAAATGTAAACAAGGCCATTTTTTTTTGTTGGGGGGGGGGGGTGTCTTCATAAAGAGGTCCTGTCATGCTTTATTGCTATCTCAAGGGATGTTTACATTTCTTGTGATAGCAAAAAACGGGATTTAAAAAAAAAATTTGCGTAAAAATTAATTTTTTAAAATAAAAATTATATATATATATATATATATATATATATATATATATATTGAAGTGCCCCCATGCTCACAGGCAGAGGGGAAACAAACTATTACAAACTTGTAATTCCTACACCGTTCACCTGATTTGGATGTAAATACCCTCAAATTAAAGCTGAAATTCTGCAGTTAAAGCACATCTTGTTCATTTCAAATCCATTGTGGTGGTGCATAAAGCCAAAAAAAATTAGAATTGTGTCGATGTCCCAATATTTATGGACCTGACTGTAAATGGTGTTCGCACCACACATGTGAAGTATCGCTGCGAATGTTATAGCAAGAGCAATAATTTTAGCTCTAGACCTCCTTTGTAACTCTAAACTGGTAACCTGTGAAAATTTTTTAATGCGTCACCTATGGAGATTTTTAAGTATTGTAATTTGTCGCCATTACACAAGCGTGCACAATTTTAAAGCGTGACAGGTTAGGTATCTATTTATTTGATGTAACATCATCTTTTATATTGTACCAACAAAAATGGGTTATATATTGTGTTTTTGAGCATTAAAATTCATTAAAGTGTATTTTCTCCCAAAAAATTGCATTTGAAAAACTGCTGCGCAAATCCCGTGTGACATAAAGAAATTGCAACGACTGACATTTTATTCTCTAGGGCCTCTGCTAAAATACACTGTTTAAAAAAATTAAAGAAACACTTTTTAATCAGAGTATAGCATCAAGTCGATTAAACTCCTGGGATATTGG
Organism: Lithobates septentrionalis; assembly: GCA_037952835.1. Taxonomy (NCBI): domain Eukaryota; kingdom Metazoa; phylum Chordata; class Amphibia; order Anura; family Ranidae; genus Lithobates; species Lithobates septentrionalis. The sequence continues at coordinate 309,433 of JBBDGP010001366.1, forward strand.
TCTGGTCAGTTAAATAGCAGAGGGGGTTGTTAATCAGTTTCAGCTGCTTCGATGTTAATGAAATTAACAACAGGTGCACTAGATGAGTAACAATGAGACGACCTCCAAAACAGGAATGATTTTACAGGTGGAGGCCACTGACAATTTTTTTACCTACTCATCTTTGTGACTGTTTTTCACTAGTTTTGCATTTGGCTAGGGTCAGTGTCACTACTGATAGCATGAGGCGATACCTGGACCCTATAGAGTTTGCACAGGCAGTCCAACTCCTCCAGGATGGCACAGCAATACATGCCATTGCCAGAAGGTTTCCTGTGTCTCCCAGCACAGTCTCAAGAGCATGGAAGAGATTCCCGGAGACAGGCAGTTACTCTAGGAGAGTTGGACAGGGCCGTAGAAAGTCCTTAACCCATCACCAGGACCGGTATCTGCTCTTTTGTGTAAGAAGGAACAGGATGAGTACTGCCAGAGCCCTATAAATTAACCTCCAGCAGGCCTCTGGTGTGAATGTCTCTGACCAAACAATCAGAAACAGACTTTATAAGGGTGGCCTGAGGGCCCGATGTCCTCTAGTGGGCCCTGTGCTCACTGCCTGGCATCGGGGAGCGCGATTGACATTTGCCATTGGAAACCAGAATTGGCAGGTCTGCCACTGGCGCCCTGTGCTTTTCACAGATGAGAGCAGGTTCACCCTGAGCACACGTGACAGATGTAAAAGGGTCTGGAGAAGCCGTGTAGAACGTTATGCTGCCTGTAACATCGTTCAGCATGACCGGTTTGGTGGTGGGTCAGTGATGGTCTGGGGAGGCATATCCATGGAAGGATGCACAGACCTCTACAGGCTAGACAATGGCACCCTGACTGCCATTAGGTATTGGGATGAAATCCTTGGACCCCTTGTCAGACCCCAAGCTAGTGCAGTGGGTCCTGGGTTCCTCCTGGTGCACGACAATGCTGGGCCTCATGTGGCGAGAGTATGCAGCCAGTTCCTGGAGGATGAAGGAATTGATACCATTGAATGGCCCCCCACGCTCGCCTGACCTAAATCCAATAGAACCCCTCTGGGACATTATGTTCTGGTCCCTCCGACGCCACCAGGTTGCAGTACTGTTCAGGAGCTCAGTGATGCCCTGGTCTAGATCTGAGAGGAAATACCCCAGGACACCATTTTCTATTATTCTATTTGATGATTCTGACTGATGTAGGTGTCTGTATCAAGAGCAGGTACATTTATCATGAAATATTAGGTCCATATATTAGTTGCTAGTGAAGATACACTAAAGCCTCATACACACGATCAGATTTTCGGACGACCGTTCGTCCGTTTTTTGTTGCATGCTAGCCTCATGTCGAAAGTGAAGAGGTTACTCACCATACGAAAATTCTCGACAGAATACAACTTCAGAAGTGTTGTAATGTGTTGAATAGTTTTGTATGTATTCTTTCGTTTCTGAGCATGCGTAATCTTGCTCTTACGTTTTTTTCGGACAAAAACCAAAGTGATTAAATGAAAATCGGACGTTGAGTTCACGTACGACAAAAAGGTTATAGTCTGCACATCCAGCTTTTGTCGGATGAAAAACCGGAATCGGCTGTCAAAAGCACCATACTAATGATTCGATAATCGACAGATCATTCGTCAGACAAAATTTTACTTCCGATTTGCGTATCGTGTGTTTGGGCCTTAAGAAGGACCAGGTAAGCTTGCAAAGTATATAAATGGGTAATCTGAATAATAAACCGCCCTTTATTCAAAATTACCCCCACTGGGCCAATGGATAGAGCGTAGAACGATAAGGAATGAGGTCCAGTGAATGGCCCACTCAATAATGAAAAATTCAAAACTAAAAGTATAAATGTGTAAAGAGAGCTGCCCCTTTAAATGACTGCAAACCTAAATGTTATCTGATCTCATATATCTACTCACCCAAACGAACCTTCTCTTAGATATATAAGAGCAAATAAGAGGCACTCATATCCCCAGTGTTAGAAATCACATATGCTGCAATTCTACCAAAAAATAACTATATTGGTTGCAAAAATTAATGCATATAATGGATGGTGTGTATACACCCTAATTACAACCGTGCATAGATTAATTAATGTGACAGTGAATTAAAACTGTGCAACAAAATAAATATTAAATTAATCATATAACATGAAATCACCAATTAATGTGACATAAAAAAGTTCATTACTAAAAGTGCAAAAAGGTAAAAAGCATGAAAAATCAGTCCTTGAAAATCTTGTGACAAAGAATACGTGATTTGGTTTGTGACAAAAAAATCCACACAAATCTTCCAAAAGTGCAGTGATCTTGTTGGTGCTAAACTCCACGTGTCTTTCACCTCACCAGCGTGAAACGTGAATCCACTCCCCAAAAGAACCTCACTCACCGATAGATTTTGCCAGCACTCTCATGCACGGCAAAAAACGCTTGTTAACCACACTCCAGGGTGATCCAAAATGTACTTATTCCACAGTGTTTTGGATCAATCTTCAATAGCAGCTGCTATTGAAGATTGAAGAAGAACCTTCATGTGCACCTTGGAGAGGGTGTAAGATGTTTATCAAACTGGTCCTGGTGCTGTCCATAGCAGCTGCTATTGAAGATTGATCCAAAACACTGTGGAATAAGTACATATCGGATCACCCTGGAGTGTGGTTAACAAGCGTTTTTTGCCGTGCATGAGAGTGCTGGCAAAATCTATCGGTGAGTGAGGTTCTTTTGGGGAGTGGATTCACGTTTCACGCTGGTGAGGTGAAAGACACGTGGAGTTTAGCACCAACAAGATCACTGCACTTTTGGAAGATTTGTGTGGATTTTTTTGTCACAAACCAAATCAAGTATTTTTTGTCACAAGATTTTCAAGGACTGATTTTTCATGCTTTTTACCTTTTTGCACTTTTAGTAATGAACTTTTTTATGTCACATTAATTGGTGATTTCATGTTATATGATTAATTTAATATTTATTTTGTTGCACAGTTTTAATTCACTGTCACATTAATTAATCTATGCACGGTGGTAATTAGGGTGTATACACACCATCCATTATATGCATTAATTTTTGCAACCAATATAGTTATTTTTTGGTAGAATTGCAGCATATGTGATTTCTAACACTGGGGGATATGAGCGCCTCTTATTTGCTCTTATATATCTAAGAGAAGGTTCGTTTGGGTGAGTAGATATATGAGATCAGATAACATTTAAGCTTGCAAAGTAGACGTGTCCTTCTCATCCACTTGTGGTTTCCAACAGACAGACTGTATGAGATCAGATATGCAGTATATACTTAGGATATGAGGTTTGGCTTATTCTGAGGGCAAAGCCTAGAGAGATGAATTTTATTCTCAGGTTGAATGTTGGCAACCACACTGTCTTTGTAACATGGACCAAGATTAGAGACAAGACCACAACAATGATTCTCCATTAAAAAAAAAAAAACTGGACCCAAAGAAAACCAAATTCATTACACAATGGATAGATGAAAGAAATGTTTATTTACTATTTATATTAATGACTGCAGAACTACAATTAGGGTGCCGGAGAGCAGATTTTATCCTCAGTGTGCCTTTGTGCTTGTTCATGACGGTGACCAGAAAATGAGTGCCTAGACCTAGTGATGTCCAGTGGCACACAAGCAATATATGTGTGGAATGCTCTGAAGTTTGTACTATCATTACCAATCCCTCTGTTATCTCCATTCACATATAAACAATAAAAAAGCATTACTAGACCACAAGTGACTTATGGGTTCCCTAAAGCGGACATACATATTAGTCATCATGTCTGTAGGCTGTGAGTGTACATTCACAATCATAATATCTATTTCATAATCATAGTTCAGTTGCCTATCCATGGCGTCACATCTATCTATCTATCTAACTATCTATCTATCTATCTATCTATCTATCTATCTATCTATCTATCTATCTATCTATCTATCTATCTATCTATCTATCTATCTATTTAGAAATGTAATGAGCATATTATAATCCTTTAAATGTGCAGTAAACATGATGGTGCAGCAGGTTAAGGCTTCATAGTAATCACTAAAAAAAAACAAAAAAAACAAAACAATACTTGCTCATTTGAATACAATACATGTTCAACATAACCTTTGGCTGGTGGATATAACACTGGCTGTATTATAATTATAGCAAATGTTACAGAGATGGGAAATCCAAATTTCAGGTGAATAACAGTGAATGTTACTCACTGAGGAGGATGCAGGCAGCAAATTTACTTTACAAGAACAAGTCTTGGCATGGGGAGGCATTCACTCTGACCACCGCAGTGTGTTTATCAGCTAGAAGCACTTTTCATGCTATGAAATCTTCATGGAAAGCCATTTTGGCGTGGAAAGTGTGCAGTTTTCTCTTGTGAACTGTGCCATATTTCACATGCTTGTGATATGCCTTTAAATGTTATATGTATTATTCTGTCCCTGGTCCCTCCCTTTCCTGTATCTCAGTTTATTCTGTATAGTTAACCCCACCCTTCTCCCAGTAATGCATTTCTGCACACATGTGGACTGGATCACATTATGATCTTTTGACCTATCCGATGTTCATTGTTGTAAGATCCTCACAGTTTATGGATTAAACTTCACAAGATCAACAAGGTGTTGTCTGGATCGAGTCACTGTCTGTTTATCCAAATAAGATTGGGGTTATAGACATCTCAACATAACTAACTGTAAGTTACGGAGATCACACTTTCAATGCTTAGATTGGAGAGACAGAACAGTCAAAAGATCGTTAGAAAGATCAGTCAAAAGATCGTTAGAAAGATCAGTCAATACATCCTTAGAAATATCAATCAAAAGATCTGATCCTTGCTAGCACTGGAACCACTGTGAGATGTTACATGGACACTGGAAATAGCTATCAGTCAGTGCAGCCATTAATACACAACACAAGCCTGTATGTGTATCTGCAATCAAGTCTCAGCATAGCACTCATCAGCAACAGGACAATATTACTTCTGTGAATGTTCATACAAACAGCTTATACACTGCCTCTGTATGCATCAGCACTAGGGATGAGCCGAACACCCCCCTGTTCGGTTCACACCAGAACTTGCGAGCAGGCAAAAAATTTGTTCGAACACGCGAACACCGTTAAAGTCTATGGGACACGAACATAAATAATCAAAAGTGCTAATTTTAAAGGCTTATATGCAAGTTATTGTCATAAAAAGTGTTGGGGACCTGGGTCCTGCCCTAGGGGACAAGGATCAATGCAAAAAAAAGTTTTAAAAACGGCCGTTTTTTCGGGAGCAGTGATTTTAATAATGTTTAAAGTGAAACAATAAAAGTGTAATATCCCTTTAAATTTCGTACCTGGGGGGTGTCTATAGTATGCCTGTAAAGGGGCGCATGTTTCCCGTGTTTAGAACAGTCGGACAGCAAAATGACATTTCAAAGGAAAAAAATTAATTTAAAACTACTCGCGGCTATTAATGAATTGCTGGTCCGACAATACACATAAAAGTTCATTGATAAAAACGGCATGGGAATTCCCCACAGGGGAACCCTGAACCAAAATTTAAAAAAAAAATGACGTGGGGGGTCCCCCTAAATTCCATACCAGGCCCTTCAGGTCTGGTATGGATATTAAGGGGAACCCCGGCCAAAATTTTAAAAAAAAATGGCGTGGGGTCCCCCTCAAAATCTATACCAGACCCCCCAGGTCTGGTATGGATTTTAAGGGGAACCCCGCACCAAAATGTAAAAAAAATGGCGTGGGGTCCCCCTAAAAATCCATACCAGACCCTTATCCGAGCACGCAACCTGGCAGGCTGCAGGAAAAGAGGGGGGACGAGAGAGCGGCCCCCCTCTCCTGAACTGTACCAGGCCACATGCCCTCAACATTGTTGATGAGGACAAGGGCCTCATCCCCACAACCCTGGCCGGTGGTTGTGGGGGTCTGTGGGCGGGGGGCTTATCGGAATCTGGAAGCCCCCTTTAACAAGGGGACCCACAGATCCCAGCCCTCCCCCTGTGTGAAATGGTAAGGGGGTACAAAAGTACCTCTACCATTTCACAAAAAAACTGTCAAAAATGTTAAAAATGACAAGAGACAGTTTTTGACAATTCCTTTATTTAAATGCTTCTTTCTTCTTTCTTCTATCTTCTATCTTCCTTCAGTTTCTTCCTCCATCTTCATCTTCTTCTTCCTCCAGTGTTCTCGTCCGGCATCTTCCTCCGCGGCGTCAGCGTCTTCTTCCCTTCTTCTCCTCGGGTCGCTCCGCATCCATGATGGCATGGATTGAGACTCCCGCTGTGTGACGCTTCTCTCTTCATCTTCTTCTCTTCATCTTCTTTTCGGGCCAATCCGCATCCATGATGGCATGGAGGGAGGCTCCCGCTGTGTGACGCTTCTCCTCTTCTGACGGTTCTTAAATAATGGGGGGCGGGGCCACCCGGTGACCCCGCCCCCTCTGACGCACAGGGGCTTGACGGGACTTCCCTGTGGCATCACGGGGAATGCCACAGGGAAGTCCTATCATCATGGATGCGGAGCAGCCCGAAAAGAAGATGAAGACAAGAAGATGAAGACAAGAAGATGAAGAGAGAAGTGTCACACAGCGGGAGCCTCCCTCCATGCCATCATGGATGCGGAGCGGCCCGGAGAAGAAGGGAAGAAGACGCTGATGCCGCGGAGGAAGATACCGGATGAGAACACCGGAGGAAGAACCAGAAGAACGAGAAGAACCAGAAGAAGATGGAGGAAGAAAGAAGATAGAAGAAAGAAGAAGCATTTAAATAAAGGAATTGTCAAAAACTGTCTCTTGTCATTTTTAACATTTTTGACACTTTTTTAGTGAAATGGTAGGGGTACAAGTACCCCCTTACCATTTCAAACAGAGGGGAGGGCCAGGATCTGGGGGTCCCCTTGTTAAAGGGGGCTTCCAGATTCCGATAAGCCCCCTGCCCGCAGACCCCCACAACCACCGGCCAGGGTTGTGGGGATGAGGCCCTTGTCCTCATCAACGTGGGGACAAGGTGTTTTGGGGGCTACCCCAAAGCACCCTCCCAATGTTGAGGGCATGTGGCCTGGTACGGTTCAGGGGGGGTGCTCTCTAGTCCCCCCTCTTTTCCTGCGGCCTGCCAGGTTGCGTGCTCGGATAAGGGTCTGGTATGGATTTTTGGGGGGACCCCCATGCCGTTTTTTTTTTAATTTTGGCGTGGGGTTCCCCTTAAAATCCATACCAGTCTGGTATAGATTTTGAGGGGGACCCCACGCCATTTTTTTTTCATTTTGGCCGGGGTTCCCCTTAATATCCATACCAGACCTGAAGGGCCTGGTATGGAATTTAGGGGGACCCCCCCACATCATTTTTTTTTTATTTTGGTTCGGGGTTCCCCTGTGAGGAATTCCAATGCCGTTTTTATCAATGAACTTTTATGTGTATTGTCGGACCGGGTAGTTTAAATGACTTTTTTTCCTTTGAAAATTCATTTTGCTGTCAGACTGTTCTAAACACGGGAAACATGCACCCCATTTACAGGCATACTATAGACACCCCCAGGTACGAAATGTAAAGGGATATTAAACTTTTATTGTTTCACTTTAAGCATTATTAAAATCACTGCTCCCGAAAAAAACGTCAGTTTTTAAAACTTTTTTTTGCATTGATCCATGTCCCCTGGGGCAGGACCCAGGTCCCCAAACACTTTTTATGACAATACCATGAATATAAGCCTTTAAAATTATCACTTTTGATTTCCCCCATAGACTTTTAAAGGGTGTTCCGCGGCATTCGAATTTGCCGCAAACACCCCAAATTGTTCGCTGTTCGGCGAACTTGCGAAGAGCCGATGTTCGAGTCGAAGCTCATCCCTAATCAGCACATGGCTTTTTGTCTGTGTAATCTTATAAGAAAGTCAGAGTAAACCTTTCTTAAACTGCAGCCTAAGAAACCTGATCTCAGACACAGCAAATTGATACATTTCTCTGCTGCTGAAAAGTGTACTATAAACCCCCTCCTTGTTAACAATATGTTTCAGCAAGACAATATGAAATCTGGGGATGCACAGCCAGGTTTAGTACTCCTTCCTAGAGATGTAAAATTTCCGTAAATTTTGAAGCTCGGAAAAAAACACTTTTTAAAAAAAAAAATTTGGGGAAAAAACTGAAATTTTCGGAAAAATTGAAAAAAATGCTACATTAGCACTTTTTTGTCTTTTTAAGATTGAAATGTAATTCTGTTGCATTGTCATCATTGTTGTCCTCTTCACTTCGATCCATGAAGGATTTTTTAATATCTACAGGACACTTGTTACATACAAGAATGTGTTTTGTCATCCTGGTTTGGAAATGCATATTTCATCTGACAATATTTGCAAATCACATTTTTCTTTTCAGAAGAACTTGTAATGTGAAAATGCCTCCATATGCTAGATGTTGGTCTCATTATTTTTCTGAGGGGGGGGGGGGGGTAGGAAATAAAAACAAGAAAAAATGACTACTTTGCAAGAAGACACTAATCTATGGTTGTGTGTGGGGGAAGAACCAGATTACTGGTAATTAGATTATTATTTACACAAAAGTTTAGAAAGATAAACTAATGTAGCTAAATAATTCAGTTTTCTGGATTCAGAATCAGATAAATGTAAACTCTTACCTTTTTTTTAATTAAGTATATACTTTCAGGTTTTGTTGCTCTGTATTTTCTTCCAATGCTCTTGAGGCCTAGTGAAGAGGACAGAACAAACCAAACACACCTACTAACATGCAAAAGCAAAACTGAAACCTTTTTCTTGTTACAATAGCAGCACAGCACCTCCTAAAGGAAGAAATGCATACTGTTCTTGCATTGGAGGGTTCAGTTTGTTACCTAGGACTTGCTTGTCCTCACTCAGTGCACAGAAATTAGAATAATCTGATATCATACATTTTTTTTAGAAATGATTTGGAAAATATTTGAACACCCTGTCTTAAAATATTTAATTCATCATGTTAAAATAAAATATTCCACAATTTTTTTTTCTTTTTTCAATTTTTCCAATTTTTGGGAAAAAACAAAAAAGCTTTCAGGAAAAAAACGGAAACAAATTTTTTTTTTCCGAATTTTTTTGTTTTTTTTTCCGGGCCTTCACATCTCTACTGCTTCTAGATGTAGAATTAAACCCTGAATCAAACCAAAGGGAAATACGCTTAACAAAATCAACCTGGAAAGTGCAAGAGAATCTTAAAGCTGACAAAGAACTGCTGTTTAATATCAATGACTTATGATCTAATACTGTTAGATGCATGTCTGCTCTCTCCCAACAATCTCATGAGCCATTACAACTAGAGGACGCTATCAAGCAATAGAATGTTGCTTATGAAAGTTATCAAAGACTGTGTGTTAAATATACTGACCTCTTAAAGGGGTACAACACTCAAGGGTCAGTGGAAGAATTAAAGGGATTTGAGGAGCTCAATCTTGAAAGAGACAATTTAGTGGTGCAAACAAAGAAAAAGGCAGAAGTGAGAATAACACGGCTTCATGAATCCAGATCTTATTGCTCTGCATCTACTAGACACTCCACAAGATCTTCCAAATCCCTACAATCAAGATCTTCTGCATTCATTGAACAACTCATAAAGGCCTGTGCAGACGCTGAAGCTTCTAAAATTCAGGCATTTTTCGTCAAAAAGAAAGCAGCGATGGAAATGGAAATGGAAACCAAAGCTGCACACCAGAAAGCTGAAGCTGCATGCCAGAAAGCAGAAATAGATGTTTTGGAAAAACAATGTGAGCATGCCACAACAATGGCAAGGTTAAGGATCTTAGAACAAGCCGCTAGTGAAAGCGAAAGAGACAACAGTTGCAGACACTCAGTTCTATCTTATGCCTCAGATTCTTCACATACCTCTCCAGAACGCCAACTCCCTGTCACAGCAACCAAAGCACTCAATCAAAGTCTCTTATCTGCACCTACTGTACCTCAAGACAATTTGCCTTTATATCTTCCAGTACACCAGACCATCCAGTACACCATCTCATCAAGCAGCAGACACTGGTATGCATATAACAGACTGTCCACCTTACTTTGGCAGGCACTAACCAAGTACCTCCTGGCAAGCACACAAATCTACAGCTACAGACCAACATGTCAATGAACTTTAAGCCAGTTCCAGCTTTGAATACCTTCACACCAACGTTCCCAAGTCACTTAATGTCAATGCACCAGCCATCACAACATACTCTGTTCCACCTGCAGTCATGCATCTAAAGTCTGAGAACAAGGACATGTCACAGTTTGCTAAATACATGCTCCGCAGAGAGCTCACTAAGGCAGGCCTCACCAAGTTTGATGACAAGCCTGAAAATTACAGAGGCTGGAAATTCACCTTTAAGGCCACAATGAGTGACCTAGACATCAATGCCACAGAGGAATTAGATCTGCTCATCAGATGGCTAGGGCCCCAGTCCACTGAACGCATCAAGAGGCTCAAAGCAGTTCATATTGACAACCCCACTATAGGTCTTAACGATGCTTGGGACAAACTTGAATGTACCTTTGGCAGTGCAGAGGCCATTGAAGATGCCTTATTCAAAAGGTTGCAAAGCTTCCCAAATATTTCTTCTTGAGACAATCTAAAGTTTAAAGAACTCAGCGATGTTCTATTAGAGCTTCAACTTGCTAAGGTGGACATCAACTTACCTGGTTTCAGCTACCTTGACACCGCTCGTGGCATCAAACCTATTGTTCTCAAGCTAACATATGGCATTCAAGAAAAATGGGCAGCGCTTGGATCAAAGCATAAGGAAACTCATAAAATTGCCTTTCCTCTTTTTTCCTACTTCTGCGAGTTCATCAAAAGAATTGCAGACACTAAGAATGACCCAAGTTTCTCCTATGGTGACTGTAACCCTCTCAGTTCACATTCTCCAAGACCTATGAATACATGTATGACACACAGAGACCATAGAGGTTCAGTGTTATTGAAAAGGACTAATGTTCTACCTGCACTTGCTACAGTTCTCGAAAAGACTGATCAAAACAAGAAAATTGAGAACCCAAATCGCCAATGTCCGACACATAACAAACCACATCCACTTAAGAAATGTATCGGCTTCAGAAAGAAAACCCTAAAAGAACGTAAGGAACTTTTAAAGAAATTTGGAGTTTGCTACAAATGCTGTGCCTCCACAGTACACTTTGCTAAGAACTGTAAAGCTATCATCAAATGTATAGAGTGTGACAGTGATGACCATGTGCAAGCTCTTCATCAATATCCACACAACTCTACTACACTCACAATCTTCCTGAGGCAAAGCAAGGCGGGGAGCTCACAGATCAAACAGCATCTTCCACCCAAGTGTTCTCTACATGTACAGAAGTCCGTGGAGTAGGACTCTGCGACAAATCCTGTGCGAAGATTTGCTTGGTTCGTGTATACCCCAAAGGTCAACCTGAAAAGGCCATAAGACTGTATACTATTCTGAACGAGCAGAGTAACAGATCTCTTGCAAGAACACAGTTTTTTGAACTGTTAACCATAACAGGAGATGCTTTACCTTATACCCTGAGCACTTGTGCCGGCACTACAGAAGTCTTAGGTAGGAGAGCCAACGGTCTTGTAGTTGCTCCCCTGAATGACAATGTGGAAATATTCTTGCCCACTATCACTGTGCAACCAAATCCCAACCAACAAAGAGGAGATCCCTACTCCTGAAGCTGCCTTTCACCATTCTCACTTGAAGGACATAGCCGACCAAATACCAGCCCTCGACGAAAGTGCTGATATTCTGCTGTTACTTGGCCAAGACATCTTAAGAGTGCGCAAGGTTCATCAGCAAATCAATGGTCCACATGATGCACCATATGCTCAGTGTCTGGATCTAGGCTGGGTCATCATAGGCAATGCCTGTCGAAACAAAGGCAAAAGGTCTTACTAAGTCTCTTTCTTTAAAACACAAGTCCTGTCAAACGGATGGACTACTTGTTCTGCACAACGACCACATCAATATAATGTGAAAGATAGACTGTTTGAAAGAGGTGCACAACGGCACATCATACAAGATGATAAGAAAGCCCTTAATGTCTGGGATGACAACATCGGCAACATAGTGTTTGAAGTAACTACTAAAGACCAGGAGTTGGCAGCTACCATGGAAGACAAAGGATTCTTGAAAACCATGAGTGAAGAGTTCTACCAGGATGATTCCAACAGTTGGGTAGCACCTCTACCATTTTGTATCACAAGAAAGAGACTACCAAATAACAGAGTGGAATCATTAGGAAGTTCTCCAAGCCTGAACAATGGCACTATGTTCCCACTAACCTCAACCCGGCTGATCGCGGCAGTCGTGCAGTACCTACTACTGCATTTATGGACACATTATGGCCATCATCATCTCCACCAGTACTCTTGAATGATAAACTCATCTCAAGTTCTAGAGATTCTCATCGCAACCATTGGCCTATGGGTCTTATTACAAATACTATGCCAAGCATTGATGGAAAAGTATGGAAAGTAGAAGTTAAGGTAACAAAAGAAGGTTCTGCACACTTTTACTTCAGGCCTATGAAGGAACTAGTACTTCTTTTGCCCAAAAAAGAAGACAAGTCATCAACCTGATTCAAAGGGAGGTACGAAGGATTGATGCATGTTGCTGCCTTCCCATCTGAAGATGGATATTTCCTTGTTATTGCCTGGACCTTCGAGACCAACATCTGCAAGTATATGTTAATGTTTGCATTGTTTCCCTCTTGTTTTGGAGGTGTTCTTGAAAGGAACTTCAGTACTTATATTTGGACTTGGACTAAAGTTTGTTAATAATAGAAATCATAGATTTCGACGCGGAGTGTCATGTTTCATATGCTTGTGATATTCCTTTAAATGTTATATGTATTATTCTGTCTTTGGTCCCTCCCTTTCCTGTATCTCAGCTTATTCTGTATAGTTAGACCCACCCTTCTCCCAGTAATGCATTTCTGCACACATGTGGACTGGATCACATTATTTTTTTTTTTTTTTGCCACTTCAGCAGACAGCATTAAGGGACTTGAGTCAGCCTTGCAGTTCATCTTTTCCGTCCCTGTCATTGTCACATCATCGTAGCAGTTTTAGAAGTAACAAAATTTACCAACAATTTATTCAACCTGAACAAACTAAACACAATACCCAATGTACCCCCTTTGACCCTACCCCAATAAACCCTTCCCACCTCTGCTATCCCAACAGTCGCTAAATTAAGACCTATGCCGGTCGAGTCCTTGCCAAAGGTCTTACAATCTCAATTCCTGGGCGTAACTCCATGTCTTTTTAAAAGCTATCCATCCCTCCCATTTTGCCGTGGCTCTGTTGCTTTCCTCATCCATTTTACTTCCCCAGCATTCTATTATATATGTTTCCTCGACCACATCTATCCACTCCCAGATTAATGGGGTTTCCTTCTTTTGCCAGTTCTTAGGTATAAGTCTCTTAGCGGCGTTTAAAAGATGAGGGGTCAGGGACCTTTTATACTGCTTTATGTCACCCACCCCACCATGGAACAACACCACCCAAGGGTCTTCCACTACTTCTTTTTTTGTAATCTCCTTGATGAGTTGCAGAATCCTTATTTTTTCTCCCCACCCCCTAATTTTAGGGTAGTCCCACCACAGATGTGTCATGGACCCAACCTCTTTACAGCCTGTCCAAAAATCTGTTGATGTATTGCACTGAAATTTGCTTATTTTATCTGGGGTAGCGTACCATCTTACTAGGCACTTATAGTTCATCTCTGCTGTTCTGCTGTCCACTGCCGAGGCATGGGCAAGGTTCAAGATTTTTCCAAAAAGGTTCTTATATCGCATTGTCCCCAATTCCCTCTCCCATTTTCTGATGAATGGCGGTATCTCCGCTTCGTCTGCCCTTAATAATACTTTGTACATTTTTGATATAGTATTTCTCGGATCCTTTTCCACGAACAGTCGTTCAAAAATGGAGAGGTCTTCTCCGGATCTAATAGGTTGAGGTAAATTTTTAACAAAATGATTCAGCTGGAGGGACCGCCATTCAACCATCCCCCGTACTAGATTGTTGTGCATCAAATCCTGTGTAGGAATCATTTTTCCTTTTTTATTATATCCCTTAATTGTGTAACACCCTTTTTTAACCAAACTCCTCCTATACTATTCATTCCTGGTGGGAAGTATTCATTATCTAACAGTGTAATTAAAGGTGAATTGTATTTGCCATTAAGCCGTTTATATATCCCATCCCAAATTTTAAAGACATTATGTGTCAGTGTATCAGTGTTTTCGTCTAATCTTCTGTATTGTGGGAGTGTCAGGATATCTAATTGACCAGGCTGTGTGGACTGCACAGAGGAGACCAGAAACACATGTAAGTGAAATGGTGTTTATTAACAAGTGATAAGTGACAGGAACAAACAGTGCAAAAACCCACACAACAACCCACTACAAACAACAATGTATATATATATATATAAGTAAAGGGAGATACCGTAATCGTAAACAAGCCAAGCCAAGGTCATACACAGGGAAGTCAGCATAAGGGTAAGGACGGGAACCTGAACAGGACAAGGAGAGGATGGATGGATGGGGTTCAGGGCAGGGATCCAAGGGAGCCAGGAACAGAAGGGACAGGACTAGGAAGGCCTCAGGATAGGGATAGGATCAGATCAGGACAAGGCAGATAGCAGGCTCAAGGTCAAACAGGCAGCAAGGTCAGAACGCAGGGGGAGAGAGAGATACCAAGGCAAGCCTATGAGGGCTTGCCGGGTATTTGTAAGGCTGTGGTAATTGACCTCACGTTACAGCTGAGCGCAGTGTGACCTGTTTGCTCCACACTGCCAGAGTGCACCCGCTGGTTGACGCCGGTACTACGGCCCGAGGATGCAACAGTGCCACCAGCAGGAAAGACCTCTTACTGCAGGTCCTAGGTGTTGGAAGACACCTGCTGATGGACACTGGTACTGCGATCCAAGAGACCGATAGCGCCACCAACGGGTAGACCTTCTCATGACAGTACCCCCCCCTAAAGGAGCGGCCTCCGGACGCTCCAACAAGGTGTATCTGTTCAAAGTTCATGGCCTTCAACTGGACAGGTGAGGGCACATCAGGCCGGGCATCGGGTACATCAACCTGGACAGTGGGTACTGCTGGCATGTCAGAGTCATTAAGCTGGGCAGCAGACGACAGGAACCACTTGAGCTGGGCAGCAGACGACAGGAACCACTTGAGCTGGGCAGCAAACGACAGGAACCACTTGAGCTGGGCAGCAAACGACAGGAACCACTTGAGCTGGGCAGCAAACGACAGGAACCACTTGAGCTGGGCAGCAAACGACAGGAACCACTTGAGCTGGGCAGCAAACGACAGGAACCACTTGAGCTGGGCAGCAAACGACAGGAACCACTTGAGCTGGGCAGCAAACGACAGGAACCACTTGAGCTGGGCAGCAGACGACAGGAACCACTTGAGCTGGGCAGCAGACGACAGGAACCACTTGAGCTGGGCAGCAGACGACAGGAACCACTTGAGCTGGGCAGCAGACGACAGGAACCACTTGAGCTGGGCAGCAGACGACAGGAACCACTTGAGCTGGGCAGCAGACGACAGGAACCACTTGAGCTGGGCAGCAGACGACAGGAAACACTTGAGCTGGGCAGCAGACGACAGGAAACACTTGAGCTGGGCAGCAGACGACAGGAAACACTTGAGCTGGGCAGCAGACGACAGGAAACACTTGAGCTGGGCAGCAGACGACAGGAAACACTTGAGCTGGGCAGCAGACGACAGGAAACACTTGAGCTGGGCAGCAGACGACAGGAAACACTTGAGCTGGGCAGCAGACGACAGGAAACACTTGAGCTGGGCAGCAGACGACAGGAAACACTTGAGCTGGGCGGCAGACGACAGGAAACACTTGAGCTGGGCGGCAGACGACAGGAAACACTTGAGCTGGGCAGCAGACGACAGGAAACACTTGAGCTGGGCAGCAGACGACAGGAACCACTTGAGCTGGAGGGCAGACACCCGAACATCAGGCTGGAGGGCTGGAACATCAGACTGGAAAGCTGGAACATCCGACTTGGAAGCTGGCACATCAGACTGAGAAGCTATCTTCGAGGCATCAGGCTGAAAGGCAAGCTGCAAGACATCAGGCTGGGAAGCTGGGACAGCAAACTGGGAAGCTGGCACATCAATCTGGGAAGCTGGCACATCAATCTGGGAAGCTGGCACATCAATCTGGGAAGCTGGCACATCAATCTGGGAAGCTGGCACATCAATCTGGGAAGCTGGCACATCAATCTGGGAAGCTGGCACATCAATCTGGGAAGCTGGCACATCAATCTGGGAAGCTGGCACATCAGACTGGGAAGCTGGCACATCAGACTGGGAAGCTGGCACATCAGACTGGCAGGTAGGCATCAAGACATCAGGCTGGAAGACAAGCTGCAAGGCATCAGGCTGGGAAGCTGGCACATCAATCTGGGAAGCTGGCACATCAATCTGGGAAGCTGGCACATCAATCTGGGAAGCTGGCACATCAGACTGGGAAGCTGGCACATCAGACTGGGAAGCTGGCACATCAGACTGGGAAGCTGGCACATCAGACTGGAAGGCTGGAACAGCAGACTGGAAGGCTGGAACAGCAGACTGGCGAGCTGGAACGTCAGACTGCAAAGCTGGAACATCAGACTGCAAGGCTGGAACAGCAGACTGGAAGACTGGAACAGCAGACTGGAAGACTGGAACAGCAGACTGGAAGGCTGGGACAGCAGACTGGCGAGCTGGAACGTCAGACTGCAAAGCTGGAACATCAGACTGCAAGGCTGGAACAGCAGACTGGAAGACTGGAACAGCAGACTGGAAGACTGGAACAGCAGACTGGAAGGCTGGGACAGCAGACTGGAAGGCTGGGACAGCAGACTGGAAGGCTGGGACAGCAGACTGGCGAGCCGGAACGTCAGACTGCAAAGCTGGAACAGGTTGGGTTACTGGCAGGATGGTATGGGTCGGGAAGAATTTTTGCTTCTTCTTTGGTTTAGCCCGTGCAGTTTTGTATGTAGGTGCAGGGCTGTAAGCAAAGAAAGTAGCTGGATCGAAGGAAGACCAAGGAACTGTAGCTAGAGAGGGGTTTTGTGGGACTGTTACAGGTGGAGGAGAAGAGACAGGTGAATTGAAAGCAGGATAGGTGCGACACTTGGAGACTGGGTGGTAGTATTTGGTAGGGAGCTGATTAAACTGGGTTGTAGCTGAGGTTGCCATAGGTGACGGGGAGATAGATCTTTTGGAAGGCAGATGATTAATGGCAGGGCTGGAATGTTGTGGCTTAGCTAAAGACAGGAGGTCTGACCATGCCTGCAGCAAAGGTTGAACAAACGCTGATTCACATACAGCCTGACTAACCAGAGATTGTACTGAATAAATGCAATCGGATAACACCTGCTGGGAACAAGCGGAATAATGTTCATCAAAGTAAGCCGGATCATCCTCTAACAACCATACCAGGGATTCCACCTGGTCAAAACTGAAAGGAGGGGAGTAATCGTCACTACCTTCGGGAGTGCATGACAAGGCTGACTTTATACATAATTGAATCAAAGGCTGAACATCCTCAAATAACGCATGACCTTGATCTACAAATAAATGGGCTGTTTGTATCGTTTCCAGCAGTTGGTCACGGGTCCAATCTTTAAGAGTCTGGCAACAATATTCATTATCCTCTTCCGCCAGCAGAGAATAATAGACAATTTCATCAAAGTCCATTTTGCACACCCACCGTAACAAGACGGTTTCTCAGTGCAGCCACGTCTGGTCAGGGATGGCCTTGGTATACTGTCAGGATATCTAATTGACCAGGCTGTGTGGACTGCACAGAGGAGACCAGAAACACATGTAAGTGAAATGGTGTTTATTAACAAGTGATAAGTGACAGGAACAAACAGTGCAAAAACCCACACAACAACCCACTACAAACAACAATGTATATATATATATATAAGTAAAGGGAGATACCGTAATCGTAAACAAGCCAAGCCAAGGTCATACACAGGGAAGTCAGCATAAGGGTAAGGACGGGAACCTGAACAGGACAAGGAGAGGATGGATGGATGGGGTTCAGGGCAGGGATCCAAGGGAGCCAGGAACAGAAGGGACAGGACTAGGAAGGCCTCAGGATAGGGATAGGATCAGATCAGGACAAGGCAGATAGCAGGCTCAAGGTCAAACAGGCAGCAAGGTCAGAACGCAGGGGGAGAGAGAGATACCAAGGCAAGCCTATGAGGGCTTGCCGGGTATTTGTAAGGCTGTGGTAATTGACCTCACGTTACAGCTGAGCGCAGTGTGACCTGTTTGCTCCACACTGCCAGAGTGCACCCGCTGGTTGACGCCGGTACTACGGCCCGAGGATGCAACAGTGCCACCAGCAGGAAAGACCTCTTACTGCAGGTCCTAGGTGTTGGAAGACACCTGCTGATGGACACTGGTACTGCGATCCAAGAGACCGATAGCGCCACCAACGGGTAGACCTTCTCATGACAGGGAGGTTCCAAATAATACTACCCAATTGTGCTTTACTTAGTGTTTTCTCTATACTAACCCATTTTTTCTCATTTTTTTCCTTGACCCATTCTACTACCAGGATCACCATTTTTATAATATTAATCCGTCCCAGCCAGGATAGTGACGTTCCGAGGAATTTTATACAGTCAGACCTGACTTCATCTAATAGGGGAATATAGTTTATTTTGCAGATCTTCTCCCGTGTATTTGCTAATTTAATTCCCAGATATTTTAGATCTTTTGTCCAAGTAAATTTAAACTCATTTTTTAATATTCTTTCTTCTGTCTGGCTTAAGTTGATATTTAATATTTCAGATTTTGCGAGATTTATTTTAAAATTGGAGACTTCCCCATATTGTTTCAGGGTATTTGTTAAATTGCGCATTGTTCGTGACATAAAACTGTATGTCGTCTGCAAAAGCGGAGAGTTTATGTTCTTCCTTTCCCAGCTTAAAACTATATATGCTAGAGTCATTACGTATCGTGGCCAGAAGTGGTTCCAAGGAGAGGACGAATAGCATCGGGGACAGGGGGCACCCCTGCCTCGTCCCATTTTTCATCTCAAAAGGGAGAGACACTAGACCGTTTACTTTTACTGAAGCAGTTGGGTGGTGGTACAATGATATAATCCAGCCGATCATTCTTGGGCCGATGCCCATAGTCTCCAGAGTCTGGATCATGAACCCCCAGTCTACCCTGTCGAAAGCCTTTTTGGCGTCGATCGACAGTAGCAGTCCTGGGGGGCCCCTCTCTTTTATCATTTGGAGTAAAAGTACAGTTTTTACCCCATTATCCCTCCCTTCCCTTTTTGGGGTAAAACCGACCTGATCCGGGTTTACTAGTATGTTCATTAATTCCTTCAGCCTCCCAGCCAAGACTTTGGCGAAAAGTTTTATGTCAGTGTTAAGTAATGAGATTGGCCTGTAGCTAGAACACAACGTCCCCTCCTTTCCTTCTTTTAAGACGACGGTGATAGCCGCTGATAATACATCCTTACTGATATTATGCTCTACCCCCAGGCTGTTCATATATTAGCAAAGCTTTGGGTTTTTTTCAGGAGCAGTGATTTTAATAATGCTTAAAGTGAAACAATAACAGTGTAATATTTCTTTAAATTTCGTAGCTGGGGGGTGTCTATAGTATGCCTGTTAAGGGGCGCATGTTTCCCATGTTTAGAACAGTCTGACAGCAAAATGACATTTCAAAGGAAAAAAAGTCATTTAAAACTACTCGCGGCTATTGCATTGCCGGTCCGACAATACACGTAGAAGTTCATTGATAAAAACGGCATGGGAATTCCCCACAGGGGAACCCCGAGCCAAAATTTTAAAAAAAAATGACGTGGGGGGTCCCCCTAAATTCCATACCAGGCCCTTCAGGTCTGGTATTGATATTAAGGGGAACCCCGGCCAAAATTTAAAAAAAAAATGACGTGGGGGTTACCCCTAAATTCCATACCAGGCCCTTCAGGTCTGGTATGGATATTAAGGGGAACCCCACGCCAAAATAAAAAAAAAGGCGTGGGGTCCCCCCAAAAATCCATACCAGACCCTTATCCGAGCGCGCAACCTGGCAGGCCGCAGGAAATGAGGGGGGGATAAGAGAGCGCCCCCCTCCTGAACTGTACCAGGCCACATGCCCTCAACATTGGGAGGGTGCTTTGGGGTAGCCCCCAAAACACCTTGTCCCCATGTTGATGAGGACAATGGCCTCATCCCCACAACCCTGGCCGGTGGTTGTGGGGGTCTGCGGGCGGGGGGCTTATCGGAATTTGGAAGCCCCCTTTAACAAGGGGACCCCCAGATCCCGGCCCTCCCCCCTTTGTGACAGGTAAGGGTACCCCTACCATTTCACTAAAAAACTGTCAAAAATGTTAAAAATGACAAGAGACAGTTTTTGACAATTCCTTTATTTAAATGCTTCTTCTTTCTTCTATCTTCCTTCATCTTCTTCTTCTTCTGGTTCTTCTGGCTCTTCTGGTTCTTCCTCCGGTGTTCTTGTCCAGCATCTCCTCCGCGGCGTCTTCTATCTTCTTCTCCTCCGGCCGCTCCGCACCCATGGCATGGGGGGAGGCTCCCGCTCTTCTCTTCATCTTCTTCTCTTCTTCATCTTCTTCTCTTCTTCATCTTCTTCTCCGGGCCGCTCTGCATCCATGCTGGCATGGTGGGAGACTCCCGCTGTGTGACGCGTCTCCTCTTCTGACGGTTCTTAAATAACGGGGGTTGGGCCACCCGTGACCCCGCCCCCCTCTGATGCGCGGTGACTTGACGGGACTTCCCGGTGGCATTCCCCGTGACGTCACAGGGAAGTCCCGTCAAGTCACCGTGCGTCAGATGGGGCGGGGTCACTGGGTGGCCCCGCCCCCCGTTATTAAAGAACCCTCAGAAGAGGAGACGCGTCACACAGCGGGAGCCTTCCACCATGCCAGCATGGATGTGGAGCGGCCCCGAGAAGAAGATGAAGAAGATGAAGAAGAGAAGAAGAAAAGAAGATTAAGAAGAGAAGAAGATGAAGAGAAGTGCGGGAGCCTCCCCCCATGCCATCATGGATGCGGAGCGGCCTGAGGAGAAGAAGGGAAGAAGACGCCATGGAGGAGATGCTGGACGAGAACACCAGAGGAAGAACCAGAAGAAGAAGAAGATGAAGGAAGATAGAAGAAAGAAGAAAGAAGAACCATTTAAATAAAGGAATTGTCAAAAACTGTCTCTTGTCATTTTTAACATTTTTGACAGTTTTTTAGTGAAATGGTAGGGGTACCCCCTTACCATTTCATACAGGGGGGGCCATGATCTGGGGGTCCCCTTGTTAAAGGGGGCTTCCAGATTCCGATAAGCCCCCCGCCTGCCGACCCCCACAACCACCGGCCAGGGTTGTGGGGATGAGGCCCTTGTCCTCATCAACATGGGGACAAGGTGTTTTGGGGGGCTACCCCAAAGCACCCTCCCAATGTTGAGGGCATGTGGCCTGGTACGGTTCAGGAGGGGGGGACGCTCTCTCGTCCCCCCCTCTTTTCCTGCGGCCTGCCAGGTTGCATGCTCGGATAAGGGTCTGGTATGGATTTTTGGGGGGGACCCCACGCCGTTTTTTTTAAAGAATTTTGGCCGGGGTTCCCCTTAATATCCATACCAGACCTGAACAGTGGCGTCTCCAGCTTTCATATTTAGGGGGGGCACATGGGGGGACAGGGACAAAAATAGGGGGGCAATATAAAATGCAATATATATATATATATATATATATATATATATATATATATATATATATATATATATATAATATAATATATATAGATAGATAGATATATCTATCTATCCTGGGGCCCTTTACCCCTTTACTACGATCCCACAACGGCCCTTTCACATGTTCTGCAGTGAGCTCCCTTCCTACTGTATTGGGGCTCGCCCCAGGGTGACAGAGAACAAGAGATATATGTCACCAGCATACCAAGAAAATATAAGGGTCCAAAGCAGTGGGAGAACTATCAGGGTTGCAAAGGTTGTCTTGCCACCGGGCCCTGGTGTTCTGCCACTGTGGGGTTCCCCAGCCTCCTCTTGCTGTCCTGCCCCTGCCCTCAGTCTGTTTTTTCAGTAACTGAGAGTCCTGGTGGAGTCCTTCCTGCAACTCGCTCTTCTCCCTGCCAATGAGGATGCAGGGGAAGGAGCAGATCGGGCGGCCGTGGTTGTGTGAGCGCTCGCATTATGCAGTGTCAGCGAGCAGAGGGAGGGGGGAGGAATCACCCACTGGGGACCTTCTCCCTCTCAATAGAGACTGTGTTACCCCAGCGGTGGCCCGAGTAAGATGCGGCACATCCGATATGAATACAAACAAAAAGAAATTGCCTTTTTGTAAAAAAAAAAAAAAAAAAATTAAAAAAAAAAAAAAATTTTTTTTGGGGGGGGGGGCACATGGTGGGGCCCAGCATAATGTTGGGGGGGTCAGGGCCCCCTCTGGCCCCCCCCTAGGGTCGCCATTGGACCTGAAGGGCCTGGTATGGAATTTAGGGGTCCCCCCACGTCATTTTTTTTTTTAATTTTGGTTCGGGGCTCCCCTGTGGGGAATTCCCATGCCGTTTTTATCAATGAACTTCTATGTGTATTGTCGGACCAGCAATGCAATAGCCGCGAGTAGTTTTAAATGACTTTTTTTCCTTTGAACTGTCATTTTGCTGTCAGACTGTTCTAAACACGGGAAACATGCGCCCCTTTACAGGCATACTATAGACACCCCCCAGGTACGAAATTTAAAGGGATATTACACTTTTATTGTTTGAATTTAAGCATTATTAAAATCACTGCTCCCGAAAAAAGGGCCGTTTTTAAAACTTTTTTTTTGCCTTGATACATGTCCCCTTGGGCAGGACTCGGGTCCCCAAACACTTTTTATGACAATAACTTGCATATAAGCCTTTAAAATGAGCACTTTTGATTATTCATGTTCGTGTCCCATAGACTTTAATGGTGTTCGCGTGCTCGAACGAACTTTTTTCCTGTTCGCATGTTCTGGTGCGAACCGAACAGGGGGTGTTCAGCACATCCCTATTCAGGACCATCTTAGTTTCATGGTCTAATAAAGCCTTTAGCTCAGCTATTTTATTTATTCCCTTTTTAAATAAGTCTTGATGACGGGCTGGAAATTTTTTATGTTCTTGTTCAGCTTTGCCTAGTTCATCCATAAGTATACGTATTTTCTCAGTTCTCTCCTTTTTTTTACGTGATCCTAACTCGATCAAGATCCCCCTGATGTAGGCCTTATGGGCCTCCCACAAGGTTGACCCCGTTACTTCTCCTGTGTCATTTAATGAAAAATAATTTTTAAGTTCCCTTGCTACCAATGCTGAGCCTTCCTCATCTCGAATCAACTCTTCATTCAAGCGCCATCCGACCCGCTGGCCTAGTTTTCCTGATCCTGACATTTTCATCCTCACCGGGGCATGATCCGATAGTGTAGAAATTTCAATATTAGACTCCATCACCTTATCTATGTCCCTATGTTCTACAAAAATGTAATCTATCCTAGAGTAGGACCCGTGCACGGGGGAGTAAAACGTAAAATCTTGTGTTTTAAGGTGTTGAATCCTCCAAATGTCAACCAATTGGCTGGCATACAGTTTTTGTTTAGCCTCTTTCAATTGAACGTAAGTAGTCTCCCGCGCCCGGGTCCTACTGTCCAGGCCGGGTGTCATACAGAAGTTCAAATCTCCCATCATAATCTTATACCCTTTCCTGAAATCCCTCAGCTTTGCCAAAATACTTTTAAGGTATTTCATCGGATTTTTATTGGGAGTGTAGATGTTTGCCAGTGTATATTCCTCGTCGCCTAATTTCCCTTTTAAAAACAGGAATCTACCCTCAGGATCGGTTAACCTATCTTCCAGTGCGAAACGGGTTCCATTCGCGAACCCAATTGCTACCCCCCTCGCTCTTTTGGTAACTGTTTCCCCATAAAACCATAACGGAAAATCCCTAGATGACAATTTGACATTTGATTTGTGGGAAATATGTGTCTCTTGAAGAAAAACCACTTCTGCCCCGTACCGTTTGAGCTCCTTCATTATCATGTGTTTCTTGCTGGGAATATTCAGTCCCCTGACGTTGTAGGTCAAAAAATTCATTGTTGTCATCTCTTTAATCCAAAATTCCTATCTAAGGCTTGTTTTATTGATCTATAGCTAATTACAGCTGTTTTAACGGACGGTATAGCAGAGGAATCCCCCCTCCCCACCCACCCCGTTCCTCCCATCCACCCTTCTCCCCCCCACCCCCAATCCCCCCTCCTATCCCCCCCAGCCCCTATCGGGCCCTTAGACCCTCGAAGAACACATTGTCTCATGTTCCTCAGAAGATCTCCAACTCCAGAGGTGGAACTCTTGGTGTGCCCCATCTTCCTCCCCATCCATTACAGAGTAGGTTTTTGGGGAGGTTGGCCGGCCACCCGTCGTGCACCCCTCTCATGACTATTTAACCTTTCTTCTCTATGCTCTCCCATCCCGTCACCCCCCTGACCCCACCCGTCATTTTGCTGACATACTGTAGTTCTAACCAAGTCCCAAAGCGCACCCCTCCTCCCACTCATTAAACCATTCTGGCAGCTGTGGATCATGTATTTCTAGTTTTTTACAGAAGTCCCCAAGTTCATCAGGAAATCTTAGCCTAGCTGAACTCCCATCTTTTGACCCGATGAGGCAGGCAGGAAAGCCCCAGCTGTACTTTATGTTCTGTGTCCTCATCTGGTCTAAAAGAGGTTTTAGCATACGTCTTCTAGCCAATGTCTCCGGAGCCAAGTCCGAAAAAACCTGGATTTCAGTGCCCTCATACTGCAGAGGGGTTTTTCCTCTTAAGTTTGCCCAAATCCTGGCTTTATCCTCATAAAATCTAAATCTTGCTATAATGTCCCTTGTTCTATTGGGCCTGTTAGCGTCGGATCTCCCCACCCGGTGTACCCGTTCGATGTTCGGAAAGTCCTCCACGCCTACACTGAGAATTGGGGAAAATATTTCTCCAATAACCTTCCTCAGATCTTCCCCCTTCTTTCCGGTACCAAGCGTATTCTCAAGTTCTGTCTTCTGTTTTTGTTTTCTTGGTCCTCTAACCTATAAACGAATTTGGCCTGGTTATGTTGTATATTTTTAACTCGATCTTTGAGCGCACGGATCTCCAGGGCTTGTTTGTCCAATGTGTCTTCTGCCATCTCTATTCTAGCCAGCAAGTGTCCCAGGTCAGACCTCAGCATGTTAATCTCAGTTTTAATGGAATGTTCCAGTCTCGTGAACATTGCCAGAATATCTCCTTTTGTGGGGAATTGGGCCTCAGTCCTTTGATCTTCTAGTCTGGTTGATTCTAGTTCGCTTTAGATTGCTAAGTCCTCTTTAGACTGGTTTGAGGTACCTTCTTTCCTCTCCTCAGATCCCTTCTTCTTATCCGCTTTACCTTGCTTTGGGGGTGCTGAATTGCTGTTATTTGGGCTAAGCCCCTGGGCCAAGTACTGTTTAATTGTACTTCCCGAGGTGTTATCCCTTGGGGTTTTGGGTGCCCCCCCCCCCCCCGGGTGCCCCCCCCCCCCCCCCTAGCGGCTTTAGATGAGGATTTACTCATGATGGGTCAGCAGACCCCCCCTGCAGTATAGGTGTCCGGTCCTGATATTTTTTTTTTCTTTATAAATACAAGTTTAATAAACTCTTTATTTCCTTATACTAATAACCGCATTCCTCTACGCGAGGGTCCTATTCAAGGCCTACCCTTGCCTCCTTTACTATCTACAGACCCCTCCAACTTCCCCCTGCAGAGAAACCAGGTATAGTGCTACTGATAGAGGGTTGCAATGAATCGAAAGTTCATAAATAATTCAAAAGTAATTCAAAAGTTCAGCAAGTCAGCAAATCCAGCTAAAAGTGTTCAAGCAATCCTCCCCTCAGCCCCCTTCAGTTAAGTAGCATACTCCTGAGTACTTTCAGTGAAACCACATCACCAGAGTGGAGCTACGACTTACAGCATATACACTTCCTAGGCGCACAGTCATATCTTGATCTTCACACTGTGGGGTGCTCCACTCTTACCTCTCTCTCCAGGGGTGTTGGGCATCAGTGCTGTACTTACGAAGAACCTTTCGGTGGAGCTAGGGAGTTTCTCATTCCGTAGTGCAGTGGTTAACTATTCGTCCTATCCTCCATGCTCAGCCTCCACACTCCACGACAGAGCCGCTGTGGACGAGGATCCAGGGGGGGGGGGCGTACGCCAGACCCACACTGTGTGTCTTGCCGCCCGGGCTGCACAGTGCCAGCCCCATGCTCCACTGTGCGGATAGGCGATTCCAGCGCCTCAGAGAGCTAGAATGTTTCCGACGAGATGAGGTCTCGGCCCTGGGTTCTCTCTTCCCCTTCTCATTCCCACGGCTGCATCCGTGTCGACGCTCGCCGGCCTACACACCCAGGCTCCTCCCTCCCCTATCCGATGTTCATTGTTGTAAGATCAAACAATGAATTATGGATTAAACTTCACAAGATCAACAAGGTGTCGTCTGGATCGAGTCACTGTCTGTTTATCCAAATAAGATTGGGGTTATCGACATCTCAACACAACTAACTGTAAGTTACGGAGATCACACTTTCAATGCTTAGATTGGAGAGACAGAACAAACTTGGTCTAATCATGGTTATTAATGCCATGGCTGTGGTGGTATTTAATTATGAGGCAACTGCTCTCCCAACGGTCTTTCTCAAATTCACTCAAACTTGGGGTGCATGGGCACCTGGCTCTATAGAGAGATTCTGTGTGGCAACAGCATCGGACAAGTCAGACCATTATTATTGAAGACTGTTTTCCTTTTCCGAAAGGGACTTCTTGAATAGAACTGGATTCTAACTGGTTAGAATTTATTTTTTGTACTACCTTTTATTGCTGTGGACAAGCTGCGTATGTTATTGCATATTGGAAATACTGGTTATATATATATTTTTTTTTTTACAAAGAAGGCACAGTAAAGTTGTTTGCTGGCATTTCCAATCCGCCTGCTGTGTGAACTATCACTACCTGTATGAAAACCTCCCATTCGACTATGGCAAGAAAAGGCAAAAGCAAGACTGCTTGCATTACAGCTGATACATTACTAAACATCTGTGATCTTTAGGATTAGAGTGTGTCTAATAAGCAGATTATATGTTCATTTCCTTATGTCTTCTATTCATCTTCATATCGACCATCATAACTATCAACCTCACAGCCAAGTATTATGTTAGTCCTCACCATTAAGACATCATATGCTTTCTCTACATTGGCTAATCTTATGGTTCCTGTTAGTGAACGTGTTTTAATTGAGGCATATTTTTATACTGTAATTATATTTAAGCATTTACTTATTATGATCTCTTATAAATAATTAGGCTGTGTAATAGTACCATAAAAAATCGTTGGGCTATACAGGCATGATTGTTTCTGCATGAAATGGATTTGTGCTGTGTTGATATCAGTTTAGGCTTATTACAGCAGATTATTGCACACATACTATTTCTCTGTAGCACTAATTAAAACCACAGTGGGGCTGCTTTCAGCTGACTTACATTTGACTTTGGGAACTGATTTACAAAAACTGGAGCATCTGTGCACAGCATCCAATCAAGTTCAACAAAAAAAAAAATGGATTCAGGAAATTATGGGTAATTGATCCAATGGTTTTCTATGTTTTGTAAATCAGCCACACTGTCTTCAAAATGGTAAGTTATCCACATTTGTTAAAGGTAACATTACTACAATTCCTGTACATGGTGTATAAAAAAAATATATATATAAAGGCTCAACCGAAATTAGAAGGGAGTAACCAAAACATTCAGGTAATGTCATAAAATGTGCATGTAGGTAGCCTCCTCACATACAGTGTACACAACTGTGACAGGACAGTCTTGCTGGCTGAGAGTAGAAGTGGGACTACAATTGCATCATACTTAGGCCTCATGTACACTGATGCTGGTAAACAGATGTTTAGGAGCAGTTGGGCATTTTTTCAACTGCTCCCGAAGCCTCCTCTATGTTATCTTATCAGTACATGTGCACTGGTTCGTTTATAGTCATTTCTAGGCAGTTGTGTTTAGAGGCTTTTTTTGAAACCCAAAAAAATGCGTTCACAAGCTGTGTTTAGAGGCATTTCAAACGCCAAACACGGCTAAATGTGGCAACTCGCGTTTAGCCGCGTTTCGTTTACAGGCGTTTTTCATTTTTGACTATTTTGAAAAAAAATGTAAACTTTTTTTCAAACACTTCTAGACGCAAACGCGGCTAAAAGCGACTAAACGCGGCATGTGGAAAAGGTTAAACGGCCGTTTTTAGACGCTGGTTTCTAGCTGTCAAGTTAAATCTTTCAGGAGAGGTTCACAACGTCCCGTGTACATGAAGCCTTACTTCCTTATGCAGAAATGTCATATTATATTCAGAATGTGTTTGTGTTTCCTGCTGTTTTGTGAAATCCTGTTGAGGCTGTAACTTCTCTGAACTTGTCTCCAGCAGCCATCTTAGAGAAGCCTCATGTTCTGATTGGTACCAAGTTCTCTTGAGATTTTGTCCACCATTTTCTGTTAGCTTTCATATAAAAGAGGGCCCAGCCACCATTTTGAGGAGACATGTGTGTGGAATGAGGGGAAGGTGCACTGCTTGTGAGGGAAAGCTAGGTCTTACTCAGGGAGACTGTTCCAGCCTGTAGAGACAGAACAGGGATCATCAGGAGTCCTGCCTATCAGCACTGCTGCTGTGCTTGTGATAGAAGATCATCTAAGACTGTGTGTCTTCCTGTTAAATCATCTCTGCTGCATCTGTGGAACCTACTTATGGATACCAGCCTATGGCAAGTAATCAAAATGTGGACAAGCTGCGTATGTTATTGCATATTGGAAATACTGATTATATACATTTTTTTTTATAAAGAAGGCACAGTAAAATTGTTTGTCTGCTGTGTGGACTATCACTACCTGTATGAAAACCTCCCATTCGACTATGGCAAGAGAAAGCAAAAGCAAGACTGCTTGCATTACAGCTGATACATTACTAAACCTCTGTGATCTTTAAGATTATAGTGTGTTTAATGAGCAGATTATATGTGAACTTCCTTATGTTTTTTATTCTTCTTCATATCTAGCTGCCAGGGGAAGAACTCCTCCAGTGAGAGTGGGGGGGCAGCAAAGGGAAAGGAAAGACAGATTCTGGTGGTAGGGGACTCAATTCTTAGAAGGACAGAGAGGGCAATCTGTAACCAAGACCTGAAGCGCCGAACAGTATGTTGTCTACCGGGCGCTCGGGTTCGGCACATCACGGATCTTGTGGACAGATTACTGGGAGGGGCTGGGGAAGACCCGGCTGTCATGGTGCACGTTGGCACCAATGACAAAGTCAGAGGCAGATGGAGTGTCCTAAAGAACGATTTTAGGGACTTAGGAGCTAAATTGAGGAAAAGGACCTCCAAGGTAGTGTTCTCAGGAATACTACCGGTACATCGAGCCACACCAGAGAGGCAGAGGGAGATTAGGGAAGTAAACAAGTGGCTGAAGAGCTGGTGTAGTAAGGAGGGGTTTGGGTTCCTGGAGGACTGGGCCGACTTCTCAGTCGGTAACCGGTACTATAGAAGGGACGGACTGCACCTAAATGAGGAGGGTGCAGATCTGCTGGGAATGAAGATGGCCAAAAAGTTAGAGGGGTTTTTAAACTAGGCGATGGGGGGAGGGTCCAGAGACAGTGATAGCCAGCGCGGAAGATATTCCAGAGGGTAGTATTGGGGGCATTAGTGGTAGGTTAACCAAAGCACAAAAACACAAGGTGAGTATAGTAGCAAGTCCAAGTTGCAATCTTGAAACACCCAATACGAGGACAATATGCGACCGGTCTAAACTATGTGGCATGTTCACCAATGCCAGGAGCCTGGCGGACAAGATGGGTGAACTAGAGATACTGTTGTACAAGGAGGATTTGGATTTTGTGGGAATTTCAGAGACCTGGTTCAACAGCTCTCATGATTGGCTGGCAAACATTCAAGGGTATACCCTATACCGCAAGGATAGAGAGGGTAAAAAAGGGGGAGGGGTATGCCTATATATCAAGAATAATGTACAAGTGAATGTGAGAGATGACATCACTGAGGGGGCTAGGGAGGAGGTGGAATCTTTATGGGTAGAGCTCCAAAGGGATGAAGCTAAGGGGAAAATAATACTGGGAGTATGCTATAGGCCCCCTAACCTGAGGGAGGAAGTGGAGACGGATCTCCTATCACAAATTGGATTAGCAGCAAGGATGGGAAGTGTTATCATAATGGGGGATTTTAATTATCCAGACATAGACTGGGCGGAGGGAACCGCGCATTCATTTAAGGCTCGCCAGTTCCTTAATGTCTTGCAGGACAATTTTATGGGTCAGATGGTAGACGCACCAACTAGAAATAAAACATTACTAGATCTACTGATTACCAACAATACAGACCTGATAACAGATGTGGAAATACGGGGCAATTTAGGTAACAGCGATCACAGGTCAATTAGTTTCAGTATAAATCACACAAATAGGAGACATGAAGGGAACACAAAGACACTGAATTTCAAAAGAGCCAACTTCCCTAAACTACAAACCTTGCTAAAAGGCATAAATTGGGATAAAATATTAGGAACAAAGAATACAGAGGAGAGATGGGTTTGCTTTAAGAGCATATTAAATAAGGGCATTAGCCAATGTATCCCATTGGGTAATAAATTTAAAAGAGCGAACAAACATCCTGGATGGCTTAACTCCAATGTAAAAATGCATATAAAAGCAAAGGAGAAGGCCTTCAAAAAATACAAGGTTGAGGGATCATCCACAGCATTCAGAATTTATAAAGAATGCAATAAGAAATGTAAGGGTGCAATTAGGATGGCTAAGATAGAACATGAAAGACACATAGCGGAGGAGAGCAAAAAAAATCCAAAGAAATTCTTTAAGTATGTAAACAGTAAAAAAGGGAGGACAGACCATATTGGCCCCATAAAGAATGAGGAAGGACATCTGGTTACAAAGGATGGGGAGATGGCAGAGGTATTGAATTTATTCTTCTCCTCAGTCTTCACGAGTGAATCGGGGGGCTTCAGTAACCAAAACTGCAGTGTTTATCCTCATGACACAACACAGGAAGCACCTACATGGTTAACAGAGGACGGAATTAAAATTAGACTTGAGAAACCTAACATTAATAAATCACCGGGACCAGATGGCTTGCATCCGAGGGTACTTAGGGAACTCAGTCAGGTGATTGCCAGACCGTTGTTCCTAATTTTTACAGACAGTCTATTGAGTGGAATGGTACCAGCTGATTGGAGAAAAGCCAATGTAGCACCAATATTTAAAAAGGGCCCAAAAAACATCCCTGGGAATTACAGACCAGTTAGCCTAACATCAATAGTATGTAAACTCTTGGAGGGGATGATAAGGGACTATATACAAGATTTTAGTAATAAGAATGATATCATTAGCAGTAATCAGCATGGATTCATGAAGAATCGTTCTTGCCAAACCAATCTATTAACCTTCTATGAGGAGGTGAGTTGCCATCTAGATAAAGGAAGGCCCGTAGACGTGGTGTATCTGGATTTTGCAAAAGCATTTGACACAGTTCCCCATAAACGTTTACTGTACAAAATAAGGTGCGTTGGCATGGACCATAGGGTGAGTACATGGATTGAAAACTGGCTACAAGGGCGTGTTCAGAGGGTGGTGATAAATGGGGAGTACTCAGAATGGTCAGGGGTGGGTAGTGGGGTCCCCCAGGGTTCTGTGCTGGGACCAATCCTATTTAATTTGTTCATAAACGACCTGGAGGATGGCATAAACAGTTCCATCTCTGTATTTGCAGACGATACTAAGCTAAGCAGGGCAATAACTTCTCCGCAGGATGTGGAAATCTTGCAAAAAGACCTGAACAAATTAATGGGGTGGGCGACTACATGGCAAATGAGGTTCAATGTAGAAAAATGTAAAATAATGCATTTGGGTGTCAAAAATATGAATGCAATCTATACACTGTGGGGGAGAACCTCTGGGGGAATCTAGGATGGAAAAGGACTTGGGGGTCCTAGTGGATGATAGGCTCAGCAACGGCATGCAATGCCAAGCTGCTGCTAATAAAGCAAACAGAATATTGGCATGCATTAAAAGGGGGATCAACTGCAGAGATAAAACGATAATTCTCCCGCTCTACAAGACTCTGGTCCGCCCGCACCTGGAGTATGCTGTCCAGTTCTGGGCACCAGTCCTCAGGAGGGACGTACTGGAAATGGAACGAGTACAAAGAAGGGCAACAAAGCTAATAAAGGGTCTGGAGGATCTTAGTTATGAGGAAAGGTTGCGAGCACTGAACTTATTCTCTCTGGAGAAGAGACGCTTGAGAGGGGATATGATTTCAATTTACAAATACTGTACTGGTGACCCCACAATAGGGATAAAACTTTTTCGCAGAGGAGAGTGTAATAAGACTCGTGGCCACTCATTACAATTAGAAGAAAAGAGGTTTAACCTTAAACTACGTAGAGGGTTCTTTACTGTAAGAGCGGCAAGGATGTGGAATTCCCTTCCACAGGCGGTGGTCTCAGCGGGGAGCATTGATAGCTTCAAGAAACTATTAGATAATCACCGGAATGACCGCAATATACAGGGATATGTAATGTAATACTGACACATAATCACACACATAGGTTGGACTTGATGGACTTGTGTCTTTTTTCAACCTCACCTACTATGTAACCTACTATGTAACTATATCAACCATCATAACTAATAACCTGACAGCCGAGCATTATGTTAGTCCTCACCATTACAACATCATATGCTTTCTCTACATTGGCCAATCTTGTGGTTCCTGTTAGTAAATGAGTTTTAATTGAGGCATATTTTTATACTGTAATTATATTTAAGCATTTACTTATTATGAGCTCTTATAAATAATTAGGCTGTGTAATAGTACCATAAAAAATCGTTGGGTTATACAGGCATGATTGTTTCTGCATGAAATGGATTTGTGCTGTGTTGATATCAGTTTAGGCTTTTTACAGCAGATTATTGCACACATACTATTTCTCTGTTGCACTAATTAACCCCACAGTGTGGTTGTCTGCTTTCAGCTGACTTACATTAGACTTTGGGAACTGATTTACAAAAACTGAAGCATCTGTGCACAGCATCCAATCAAGTTCAACCAAAAAAAATTGTTTCAGGAAGCTATGGGTAATTGATCCAATGGTTTTCTATGTTTTTGTAAATCAGCCACACTGTCTTCAAAAAGGTGAGTTATCCGTTATTAGTTAATTAGTTATTTGTTAAAGGTAACATTACTACAATTCCTGTATATGGTATATAAAAAAAAAATATAAAGGCTCAACCGAAATTAGAAGGGAGTAACCAATTCATTCAGGTAACGTCCTATAATATGCATGTAGGTAGCCACCTCACAGTTAACTGTGACAGGACAGTCTTGCTGGCTGAGAGGAGAGGTGGGACTACAATTGCATCATACTTACTTCCTCATGTAACAATGTCATATTATATTCAGAATGGGTTTGTATTTCCTGCTGTTTTGTGAAATCCTGTTGAGGCTGTAACTTCTGCGAACTTGTCCCCAGCAGCCATCTTGGAGAAGCCACATGTTCTGATTGGTATCAAGTTCTCTCGAGATTTTGTCCACCATTTTCTGTTAGCTTCCATATAACAGAGGGCCCAGCCACCATTTTGAGGAGACAAGTGTGTGGAATGAGTGAGGGGAAGATGCACTGCTTGTGAGGGAAAGCTAGGCCTTGCTCAGGGAGAGTGTTCCAGTCTGTAGGGACAGAACAGGGATCCTCAGGCGTCCTGCCTATCAGCACTGCTGCTGTGCTTGTGATAGAAGATCACATCATCTAAGACAGTGTGTCTTCCTGTTAAATCATCACTGCTGCATGTGTGGAACCTACTTATGGACACCAGTCTATGGCAAGTAATCAAAATGTGCCTTGTATACCACTGATGTGCCTGAAGAGAGGAATAACTACAGTGCCAGTTTTACTGAGCTGCATTCTGTATCTTTGGTGAATGGACTATGAATCTGTGCCTTATATGCTAACAAGAGAACTATTTACTCCACTTTTGTAAATATCAGTTTCCACTGCTGCTTATCTGGCAATTAAAGATACTTCATTTACAATACCACACAGTGTGTTTCCCTCTGCAATACAGCTAATCCCCCCCGCTTATATTTTGGCGTAGTCAGCAGTATGTCAGAACCATCATCCACGGTGGCGGGAGTGGCTAGAGGGTTAACCATGGCACCTTATGGAGCAGCTCTGGCACTGATCCCTAAATTTACTGGCACAAATATCTCCCTGGCAGACTGGGTGGAGAGATTGGACAGCTCAGCCCGCTTGTTCTAAATACCCGCTGAGCACTTTGCAGATTTGGATATTAATGCACTAGAAGGTGAAGGCTGTGATGGTTCTGCCAGAAAAGGACAGAGACAGCATAACAGCTATTGTGGTTCGTCTGGAGAACTTGTATGCTCAGAGTACACCTATAGCTGAACTCCGGAGGAGATTATATACCCGGAGCCAGAATGAACAAGAGACTATGTTTCAATATGCTGTTGCCCTGCAGGAAATCTGGTGCCAGCTGGAGAAACAAATGGCACCCACTGGAACAGGAGTATCTAACTGTGATCAACTCATCCGGGACCAGTTTCTCTTTGGGGTACGGTCCTCTTCATTAAAGAGAGCCTTAAGGGATAGATTAATAGATGTAGGGCTGATGACACAGTAAAGTTTGCCATTATTCTGCAAGAGGCCATTGAGCGAGAACAGGAGGAGCTGGAACATGAATAGGCTATTGCCAGACGCCAGGTTACCTCCACTCATGGAGTCAGATGGCTGTTAGAGCTCAAGGAAGTGACTGCTCCGTGCCCCTCATCAAACCCAGCTGCTGTGTTGTCCTCAGTAGAAAGAATTGTAAAGGACCTAGCTGATTCCGTGACCTCCCTCAAACAGGAAATGTCAGCTACTCGCTACCTAGAGCTACACGCAGCCCACTCTGGAGCTACCGGGATACAGGTCGCAGGTGCTGGCAGTGCGGATGGTCAGGCCACATTTCCAGGAACTGTGCGGGAAAGGGAGCAAAGATTGCCCAACAGCATCCTTTAACAGCTTGCTGACCAGCCGCCGTCCTTATACTGCTGCAGGTTGGCATGTTCCCGCGAACCATCGTAGCTGTTCATCGGCCCTTTAAGCGGGGATAGCAGGTGCGCACCCTCTGCACTGCGGGGGTGCGATGACTGCCGGCCATGTGCGATCGTGGGCATGAGAGCCAGAACAGGGACGTGTGTGTGTAAGCACACAAATCCCTGTTTGTGAGGAGAGGAGAGACAGATCGTGTGTTCCTACTAGCTAGGAACAATGATCTGTCATCTCCTCTAGTCAGTCTCATCCCCCTACAGTTAGAACACACACGAGTGAACACAGTTAACCCCTTGATCGCCCCCTAGTGTTAACCCCTTCCCTGCCAGTGACATTTACACAGTAATCTGCATTTTTATAGCACTGATCACTGTATAAATGTCAGTTTTTCCAAAAATGTGGCAAAAGTGTCCGATCTGTGCGCCATTTGATCACTGCCATTACTAGTAAAAAAATAAATAATAAAAATGCCATAAATCTTTCCCCTATTTTGTAGACGCTATAACTTTTGTGCAAACCAATCAATATACGCTTATTGCGATTTTTATTACCAAAAATATGTAGGAGAACACATATCGGCCTAAACTGAGGAAAAAATGTGCTTTTTATTAAATAAAATTGTGGATAATGTAAAAGGAGAAAGAAGCAGCACCAACCTAAGTGCAGTATTTAAAATATACACATTTATTACAGGTAGAAATGCACTCACTCAGAGTAGGATATAAACAGGCACATCAGGTAAGGTTAGTCCGGGTGGTAGGCAGCAGGGCTCCACAGGGGATGATCCTAAGTGCTGGGGTGTTATCCTCTTGTCCTGTCTGTCGGCGCCGGTGGTAACCAGTGTCTCAGGCTGGGGCAGGAGAGTTACAGCATGGATCCTCTGTTTGTGTTTCCCGGGTCCCGGTGACGCTATGGGCGTGCACGTGTTCAGATCATGCGTGCTCCTTCATCAGGCATAGCTGTCATCCATATTGGGAGTGGTATAAGAAGGGCAGGCGTGTCAATCAGGTCGTAGTCCCGCCTGCCTCGTAATGGGCTTCAGGGAGCCGTGGGAGGGATTGGATAAGTATTACACAGGTTCTATCAGCCAATAGTATTGTTGCCGGGTTGCAGAGTAAAGGAAAGAGAAGAAAAGGAGTATAGGGGACACGGAAAGATAGCAGAGGTGGTGATAGTGTGTGTGCAGGAGAGAGAGCGGCAGAGGGACAAAATACTTGGATGTTTGCTATCAAGGAGCACATAATATGAGACAAAAGAAGACGAGGGGTGGGGTGAGGGGTGGAAAATAATATATACATATATATACCTGGAAGGGGTATATTAATGGAGAAAGGGAGAAGGTGAAAAAAATGTGTAAAAAAAGAAAAGTAAAAAATTGGAAAATGATAAAAACTGATAAAAAATGTTTTTATTTTTTAACATATAAGAGAATTTGGATAAAAATAGAAAAAATATGTAAGGATGAAATGGGATAAAACAATTCTGATTTTTGGATGATTAAAACATGGGGATGAAAGTGGAAGGGTATTTGATGAATGAATGTAAAAAATATATATAATAATACATATAATAATAATAAAAAGTAATGCCAATAAAAATAAAAAGGATATAGATGAATATATAAAAAAAAGTGTGAAAAAAGGAATAAAGAAATATAGAAAAAATATATATAATAGGAATACTATTTTTTTTTTTTAAATTGTATATGTGTCCACCTAAATACCTATATACACACACACACACACACACATACGGATCATGGGTAAAGGACGTGAGGTTCATGTGTATGTATAGGCATAAAAAGCACATGTGTTCAGTGGGACCATAGAATGTATAGGCGCATGCTGAGATGGATTGCGGGTATCAGTGGATTGTATGGGGGGATAATAGGGGTATGTGAAGTTTTGGGGGGGTGGAGAAAGGGAAAGGAGCCAAGAAAAAGGTGAGAGGAAGGGAGGGAAGGCATGGGGGTATGGGGGAGCGTATGGTTGGGGGAGGGGGACGGGACGGGGGGAGGCAATTGTATGTGAGGTATATGTTAGGGCTAAAGGAGGGTGATGTGGGATGAGTTGGATTTTGACATGGTTAAGGATGGATTGTTTAGAGGACTGGGTTAATTTCTATATCCTCATTCAGGCCTCCAGGCTCAAGGGTGTCAAGGGTGTATATCCAAAAAGTTTCCCTTTCACAGAGGCGTTTGAAGCGATCTGCTGGGGGGAGAGTCCTGGGTATTTGTTCTATAACCCAGACCCGTATTCCATTGGTGGAGCCTTGATGGTATTCTTTAAAGTGTCTAGGGATGGTTAGGTTAAGTTTTTCTTCTATTGATCTGCAGTGTTCTCCAAATCTTTTCCTGAGTGTTCGGATAGTTCGACCGATGTAGAGTAGGTCGCAAGGGCAATGAATGCCATAGATTACGAATTCTGAGGAACAATTGAAGAATTCTCTGAGTTGATAGGTGTTTCCTTTTGTGGAAAAGGATTTTTGGCGATGGGGGACAAATTTGCAGGTGAGACATTTTAGCTTTTTGCTTTGGTACATGCCATTTAGTGTAAAGAATGTCCAGGATGGGGTTGGTCTGTTGTGTGTAGTTTTGAGCTTGCTTGGAGCGATAAAGCTTTTTATGTTTCTGGCTTTGCAGTATATGATCTTGGGTGCAGTGTTGATGGATGATTTTAACATGGGGTCCTCAAGTAGGATGTCCCAATGTTTTTTGAAGATTCTTTCCATTTTCTTATATTGGGAGGGAAATTGGGTGATAAACCTGGTGGTATGGAGTTGGGAGGGGGTGATGGGTTGGGTTTGTGGTTCTGTATGGAGGACGGGAAAGTCTTCATCCAAGAATTTGGCAAATGCTTCTTGTACTAGGGCTGGGGGGGTACCCTTTTTCCTCGAACTTGGTTTTAAACCGGTTGCCTTGTCTAATGTATTCAGGGTTATGGGTGCAATTTCGTTTCAGGCGGTTGAATTGACTTTTAGGGATATTAGAGATCCATCTGGGGTGGTGGCAGCTTTGGTAGTGTAGATATGAATTGCCTGCTGTAGGCTTTATGTAATTTTTTGCATAGATCATATTTTCTGTGTGACAGAGCTCAAGGTCCAAGAAGGCCAGACTATCTGGGCTGCATCATTGAGCAAAAAATGGTCTGGTCATTGAGCAGCCAAATCTCCTGGGACTGAAGTGGTTAAACTACAGGTTCCCATAGCAGAGGGGCAACTCATGGGAAGCGTTTATTCACAGCCCCAACAAGATCCTATGATGATATCCACATGCCCAGTAGTAGCTATGGCTTTCAACGACCAGCTGGTCAGCTGTTTAGTGGACACTGGATCAGAGGTCACTACCATCTACAAGCACCATTTTGGCAACACCCCAACTCAAGATCCTTCCTAGCTAAATCTGAAAGCTGCAAATAACCTGCCTACTCCAGTAGTAGGTGCCACCTGGATGTCCCTAAAGGTCTATGGGCAGACCCTCACCCAGGTCAGGGTGGTGGTGACCTGTGAT
This sequence comes from Lithobates septentrionalis, assembly GCA_037952835.1. Taxonomy (NCBI): domain Eukaryota; kingdom Metazoa; phylum Chordata; class Amphibia; order Anura; family Ranidae; genus Lithobates; species Lithobates septentrionalis. Next base: position 348,154 of record JBBDGP010001366.1, read on the forward strand.
TCTTTCCCAGATATTCCAGTGGTGTTGGGCATGAATGCCCTGAAGGAACTGGACTTAACCCGCCTTCTTCTGAAGACTTCTACACAGGGGTTTAAACTGCCAGAAACCCAGCTACAGAATCTGATTAATGCTTGTCCGGCTGTTCAGATATCATGTCACAAATATACTGAGAAAGTTGGGGTCATCCGCCTTCCCGCACGCCAGCGGGTTATTATACAACCCCATCAAGAGCTGGTGTGCCCCCTTCCTGTTGTGGCTAGAAGGCACATAGAAGGAGCCACTGTGATGGTAGAACCACAACGCAATCTATAAATAAAAGGTGGATGGTTAATAGCCAGGACTTCATCTGCTGTCCAGCAGGGACAGCAATTGGTGAAACTTGTTAACCTGGGGTCTGCCCCTCTCCTCGTACCCACTGACTTGGCTATTGCAGATGTGTATACAGTACCTAGAAACTGCATCAATAATCCTTGCCCTGGAGTGGAAGCTGCATGCCTGATTCCGAGGACTCTTATCTTTTCCATTTAGTAGCACAACTTGCACTTCCAGTTCAAAAGATGACTCCTGGTCAATTAACTAAAATACAGCAGTTGGTTCACAAACATATAATTGCATTCTCTCGGGGCCCGGAAGACTATGGCTGTACTACTGCTTTGGATCATCCAATCCACACTGCTCCCATCCGTGAAAGGTGTCGTAATATACCCCCTGCCCTTTGTCAGGAATTTAAAGACTTGCTATGAGGAATGCTACAATGCTACAAGGGGGGGGGGGGGGGTGATATGACAGAGTTGCAGTCCTTGGGCTGCTCCCATAGTTCTTGTCTGGAAGAAAGATGGAAATTTACATTTTTGTGTGGATTATCAAAGACTGAACTCATGTACGCATTGAGATGCTTACCCACTGCCATAGGTCGAAGAATCCCTAATAACCTTAGGCCAGGCTCAGTATTTTTCTACTCTAGACCTGGCCAGCAGATACTGGTAGGTCCCAGTAAAGGAAGACGACCGTGAAAAAACAGCCTTTATTACCCCTCTGGGACTACAAGTTCAATTGTATGCCTTTCGACCTGGCTAATGCCCCAGCACTTTCCAAAGGCCAATGGAACGTTGCTTGGGAGACTTGAACTTTGACTCCATTCTGATTTACTTGGATGATCTTTCTCCATCATCATCTTTTCCAAAACGATTGAGGACCATTTGAAGCATTTGGACCAAGTCCTCTCTGGGCTAGCTCAATAAGGACTTAAGCTCAAACCAGAAAAATTTCATTTTATGAAGACCATAATCCACTATTTGGGGCATGTGGTCAAGGCAAAGGGGTTGTCCCCAGATCCAGATAAAATTCAGGTTGTGCAGGCTTGGACCACTCCAAAAACGGTGACAGAGCTTTGCTCTTTCTTGGGGATTATGGGTTATTACTGCAGATTAATTCCGAAATTTACTAGTGTTGCAGCCCCACTCACCCAGTTGCTGTGTGGTCAACCTGCCCATAAAAAAGGAAAATTTTCCCCAAGTATTAATGAGAGTTGGGGGGCAGCACAGAGTGAAGCGTTTGAGACCTTCAGGGCAAACTTGACTTCTGCGCCCATACTGGCTTATGCTGACTACCGTAAACCCTTCCGGGTATACACCGATGGCAGTCTCCAAGGCTTGGGGGCTGTGCTTACTCAGGAGCAAGATGGGACTGAATGAGTGATAGCTTCTTTTAGTCGCAGCTTGCGACCTACAGAACGTAATCCAGCCAACTACAGCTCTTTTAAACTTAAGCTGTTAGCGGTAGTCTGGGCTATGACTGAAAAGTTTGCTGAGTATTTGGTAGGTCGACAAATGGACATCTATACTGACAACAATCCTCTTGCCTACCTAGAATCTGCTAAACTTGGGGCCTTGGAGCAACGTTGGGTGGCCCGGCTTGCCAAGTTCAACTATACTATTCACTACAAGCCAGGGCGCTCCAATGGCAATGCTGATGCCCTCTCGAGGTTTCCCCATGACCAGCCTCAGGAGGATAGAGATCAACAGCGTGAAGAGTATGAGGTTGTCCCCTCCAGGGTCAACCTGCGAGGGCAACGAGCATCCTCAGCTCTGCAAAGTGACCAAATCCCACAAAGAGGGCCAGAAATTCATACTCTTGAAGAGTGGATTAAACTTCAGTGGAAAGAACCCAACATTGGTCAGCTCATGAAATATTAGGACAGGAATAGAAAACCAGACTACATGAAGCGAAGAAGGCTCTCGTCAACCTTGTGTCAGCTTCTTAAGCAGTGGAATAAGTTGGAAAGACATGATGGACTCTTGTACCAAAAAAACACGCATACCAGGAGAACCACGGATTATTCGTCAACTGATCATCCCTCAGTCGGAGGCCTTAGAGGTCTGTCAAGTCTTTCACAGTACTGGAGGTCACTTTTGTGCCGAAAGGACAGAGGCTCTTGTTCGAAAGTATGTTTTTTGTCCTGAACTGACTAAGTCGGTGCTGAAGGTGTGTCAGGAGTAGGGATGAGCCCGATGTTCGAGTTGAACGTAAGTTCTACTCGAACATCGGTTTTCGCCTGTCCGCCGAGTAGCGAACAATTTGGGGTGTTCGCGGCAAATTCGAAAGCCGCGGAACACCCTTTAAAAGTCTATGGGAGAAATCAAAGGTGCTAATTTTAAAGGCTTATATGCATGGTATTGTCATAAAAAGTGTTTGATGATCTGGAAGCTGCCCAAGGGGACATGTATCAATGCAAAAAAAAGTTTTAAAAACAGCCGTTTTTTCGGGAGCAGTGATTTTAATAATGCTTAAAGTGAAACAATAAAAGTGAAATATTCCTTTAAATTTTGTACCTGGGGGGGTGTTTATAGTATGTCTGTAAAGTGGCACATTTTTCCCGTGTTTAGAACAGTCCCTACACAAAATTACTTTTCTAAAGGAAAAAAAGTAATTTAAAACTACTCGCGGCTATAATAAATTGTCAGGTCTCGGCAATACAGATAAAAGTCATTGAAAAAAACCACAGGGGATCCCCCCCAGTCCATTACCAGGCCCTTTGGGTCTGGTATGAATATTAAGGGGAACCATAAATCAAAATTAAAAAAAAAAAATAGCGTGGGGGTCCCCCCAAATTCCATACTAGGCCCTTCAGGTCTGGTATGGATATTAAGGGGAACCCTGCGCCATTTTTTAAAAAAAAATGGCATAGGGGTCCCCCTCAAAATCAATACCAGACCCTTCAGACAGCCGTTTTTAAAACTTTTTTTGCATTGATACATGTCCCCTGGGGCAGGACCCAGGTCCCCAAACACTTTTTATGACAATAACTTGCATATTAAGCCTTAAAATTAGCACTTTTGATTTTTCACGTTCATGTCCCATAGACTTTAACAGTGTTCGCATGTTCAAACACATTTTTTGCCTGTTCGCATGTTCTGCTGCGAACCGAACCGGGGGAGGGGGGGTGTTCGGCTCATCCCTAGTCAGGAGTGTCAGAGAAAACCACCCCTCTGGTGGTGAGCACAGGAAAGCCCTTTGAATTACCGATCATGGACTTTCTGACAGTGGCTGAAACATCTGGGTTCCGCTATGCCTTGGTGTTCGTGGACCACTTTTCTAAGTTTGCCATTGTCGTGCCAACCAAGGATCAGACTACAGCTTAACTGTTCTGGAAACATGTGGTGCAACCCTATGGGTGCCCCAAGAGGATTTTGTCTGACCAAGGCCCAAACTTTGGGTATCAGGTGTTTTTTGAACTGTGTTGCCTTAGTGGCATTCCAAAATCTCATAATCTCATACCACCCCCTATCATCCCCAAGGGAATGGTGTCTGTGAGCACTTTAATCGCACGCTATTGGGGTTGATTCGTACCTTGGAGCAAGAGCAACAAGAAAGATGGCCACAGTATGTTGGTGATGTTGTTTGGGCTGATAATCAGACAGTGCATGGAGCAACTGGTTATACTCCCCATTTTTTGATGTTTAGCCATTGCGGCCGTTTACATGTGGATTTATTATTGGAAACTCCAGAGCCCATAACTTCAAGGACCCCCGATTAGTGGGTCCAAGACCATTGGCATCGCCTAGCCCGAGCTAAACAAATGGTGCTGGGGAGGCATCGGGATCTGGCTGACGAAAGTACTGTCAACTTGCTGCCACTAAAACCAGGAGACAGGGTCTTTGTGTGCAGACACATTAGAGGCATCAAGCTGGAGCCCAAGTGGAAGCCCTGCCCATATTGAGTTGAAAAGCAACCTTTTCCTGGACGGCCTATGTATGATGTTGTGTCAGAGAAGCCAAATGGGCCTTGCAAGAGACTGCACCATAACCTACTTTGCCCATGTGTGTTCACTGCAGATTTACTGTTGGCTGAACCTGTTCCTGATTTTCCTCCATCTGCCAGATGGGACACCATACCTCCCAACTTTTGAATTTCAGAATGAGGGACACTTGAGGAAGGAAGTAACCTTGCATAGCGCGCCGCGGCAAATGTGGGAGTGGTCAAATTTCTGACAGTGAGAGGAGCTTAAGGGGCATCATTAACAAAACTCCTTGTACCTCCTTGTACCTATAAAACATGCTTTTATTATTGTTCTGCAAACAAGAGTCTCATGGATACATACAAACCCCAGCACATTCATTTAAATAAAGGATAAAAGCATGCAGGGTTTGGAGTGCAGTACGTACAGAGTGCAGCGGATGAGCTATGAACAGAGTGCAGGGTTCTGGAATGAGCTATATACACAGTGCAAGGTTCTGAGATGAGCTATGTACAGAGTGCAGGGTTCTAGGATGAGCTATATACAGAGTGCAGGGTTCTGGGATAAGCTATGTACAGAGTGCAGGGTTCTGGGGTGAGCTTTGTACAGAGTGCAGGGTTCTGGGACTGCGCTATGTACAGATTGCAGGGTTCTGGAGTGAGCTGTGTACAGAGTGCAGGGTTCTGGGATGCACTATGTACAGATTGCAGGGTTCTGGGGTGAGCTATGTACAGAGTGCCGGGTTCTGGAATGAGCTATGTACAGAGTGCAGGGTTCTGGGGTTAGCTATATACAGCGTGCAGGGTTCTGGGATGAGCTGTGTACAGGGTGCAGGGTTCTGAGATGAGCTGTGTACAGAGTGCAGGGTTCTGGGATGAGCTATGTACAGAGTACAGAGATCTGGGATGAGCTGCGTACAGAGTGCAGAGATCTGGGATGAGCTGCGTACAGAGTGTAGGGTTCTGTGATGAGTCAAGTACAGAGTGCAGGGTTCTGGAATGAGCTATGTACAGAGTGCAGGGTTCTGGAATGAGCTATGTACAGAGTGCAGGGTTCTGGAATGAGCTATGTACAGAGTGCAGGGTTCTGGAATGAGCTATGTACAGATTGCAAGGTTCTGGCATGAGCTATGTACAGAGTGCAGGGTTCTGGGATGAGGTGCATACATAGTGCAGGGTTCTGGGATGAGTCAAGTACACTGTGCAGGGTTCTGGGATAAGCTATGTACAGAGTACAGGGTTCTGGAATGAGCTATGTAGAGAGTGCAGGGTTCTGGAATGAGCTATGTACAGAGTGCAGGGTTATGGGATGAGCTATGTACAGGGTGCAGGGCTCTGGGATGAGTCAAGTACACAGTGCAGGGTTCTGGGATAAGCTATGTACAGAGTGCAGGGATCTGGAATGAGTTATGTACAGAGTGCAGGGTTCTGGAATGAGCTATGTACAGAGTGCAGGGTTCTGGGATGAGCTATGTACAGGGTGCAGGATTCTGGGATGACCTATGTATATGGTGCAGGGTTCTGGGATGGGCTGCGTACAGAGTGCAGGGTTCTGGGATGAGTCAAGTACACAGTGCAGGGTTCTGGGATAAGCTATGTACAGAGTAAAGGGTTCTGGGATGAGTTATGTACAGAGTGCAGGCTTCTGGAATGAGCTATGTACAGAGTACAGCGTTCTGGAATGAGCTATGTACAGAGTGCAGGGTTCTGGGATGAGCTATGTACAGAGTGCAGGTTTCTGGGATGACCTATGTATATGGTGCAGGGTTCTGGGATGAGGTGTGTACAGTGTGCAGGGTTCTGGGATGAGTCAAGTACACCGTGCAGGGTTCTGGGATAAGCTATGTACAGAGTACAGGGTTCTGGAATGAGCTATGTAGAGAGTGCAGGGTTCTGGAATGAGCTATGTACAGAGTGCAGGGTTCTGGAATGAGCTATGTACAGAGTGCAGGGTTCTGGAATGAGCTATGTACAGAGTGCAGGGTTCTGGAATGAGCTATGTACAGAGTGCAGGGTTCTGGGATGAGTCAAGTACACAGTGCAGGGTTCTGGGATAAGCTATGTACAGAGTACAGGGTTCTGGAATGAACTATGTACAGAGTGCAGGATTCTGGGATGAGTCAAGTACAGAGTGCAGGGTTCTGGAATGAGCTATGTACAGAGTGCAGGGTTCTGGGATGAGCTATGTACAGAGTGCAGGGTTCTGGGATGAGCTATGTACAGAGTGCAGGGTTCTGGGATGAGCTATGTACAGAGTGCAGGGTTCTGGGATGAGCTATGTACAGAGTGCAGGGTTCTGTTATGAGCTATGTACAGAGTGTAGGGTTTGGGATGAGCTAGGTACAGAGTGCAGGGTTCTGGGATGAGCTAGGTACAGAGTGCAGGGTTCTGGAATGAGCTATGTACAGAGTGCAGGGTTCTGGAATGAGCTATGTACAGAGTGCAGGGTTCTGTGATGAGCTGTGTACAGAGTGCAGGGTTCTGGGATGAGCTGTGTACAGAGTGTAGGGTTCTGGGATGAGCTATGTACAGAGTGCGGGGTTTTGGGATGAGCTATGTACAGGGTGCATAGTTCTGAGATGAGCTATATACAGGGTGCAAGGTTCTGAGATGAGCTATGTACAGGGTGCAGGGTTCTGAAATGAGCTATATACAGGGTGCAGAGTTCTGGGATGAGCTATATACCGGGTGCAGCAGAGGCGTAATTAGAACCTTCAGGGCCCTGGTGCAAGAAACCATGAAGGGCCCCCCCACCTCCGGCCTGGGCTATTCCCTCCGAGCCCAGAGCCCTTCCCACTGATCCCACGACCCTTCATGGTTCCAGAGTGGATCCCTTTCACATGTTGTGCAGTCCTGCCATCTTGGGCCTCGCCATGGTGGCAGAAGGCCAGGGCCCAGTCGCAAGTGCAACCTTTTCTGGTAGTTCCGCCAGTGATGTCAGTGTAGACTGTGAATGGTGTCAGTCAGTACAACAGTGGACGTGGTCAGTAGGGCAGTGGATATGGTCAGTAGAGCAGTGGACATGGTCAGTAGAGCAGTGGACATGGTAAGTAGAGCAGTGGACATGGTCAGTAGGGCAGTGGATAATGTTAGTAGGGCAGTGGATAATGTCAGTAGGGCAGTGGATATTGTCAGGGCAGTGGACGTGGTCAGTAGGGCAGTGGATACTGTCAGTAGGGCAGTGGACGTGATTAGTAGGGCAGTGGACATAGTCAGTAGAGCAGTGGACATGGTCAGTAGAGCAGTGGACATGGTCAGTAGAGCAGTGGAGGTGAGGTGGTCAGTAGGGCAGTGGACGTGGTCAATAGGGCAGTGGACGGTGGTCAGTAGAGCAGTGGACATGGTCAGTAGGGCAGTGGATGTGGTCAGTAGAGCAGTGGACGTGGTCAGTAGAACAGTGGATATTGTCAGTAGGGCCGTGGACGTGGTCAGTAGGGCAGTGGACATAGTCAGCAGAGCAGTGGACATGGTCAGTAGAGCAGTGGAGGTGGTCAGTAGGGCAGTGGAGGTGGTCAGTAGGGCGGTGGACGTGGTCAGTAGGGCAGTGGACGTGGTCAGTAGAGCAGCGGATGTGGTCAGTAGAGCAGTGGACGTGGTCAGTAGGGCAGTGGACATGGTCAGTAAAGCAGTGGACATAATCAGTAGACGTGATCAGTAGGGTAGTGGACATGGTCAGTAGGGCAGTGGACATGGTCAGTAGAGCAGTGAACATGGTCAGTAGGGCAGTGGACGTGGTCAGTAGGGCAGTGGACACGGTCAGTAGAGCAGTGGACAAAATCAGTAGGGCAGTGGACGGGATCAGTAGTTTTTAATTTTTGTTTTTGTTTTTTATTATTTTTAACCATTATATTTTATTTTACAATTGTATTTTTATAGTTTTGGTTTTTTTTACAATTTTTGATGGGGGTGTGGCAGTGGAGGGTAGTATGATGGGAGGGGTGGCAGTGGAGGGCAGTATGATGGGGTGGAGTGGCAGTGGAGGGCAATATGATGGGAGGGGTCGCAGTGGGCAGTATGATGGGAGGAGGGGTAGTGGAAGGCAGTATGATGGGAGGGGTGGTAGTGGAGGGCAGTATGATGGGAGGGGTGGTAGTGGAGGGCAGTGTGATGGGAGGGCTGGTAGTGGAGTGCAGTATGATGGAAGGGGTGGTAGTGGAGGGCAGTATGATGGGAGGGCTGGTAGTGAAGGGCAGTATGATGTGAGGGGTGGCAGTGGAGGGCAGTATGATGGAGAGGGGGTAGTGGAGGGCAGTATGATGGGAGGGGCGGTAGTGGAGAGCAGCATGATGGGAGGGGTGGTAGTGGGGGGCAGTATGATGGGAGGGGGGCAGTATGGTGGGAGGGGGGGTAGTGAAGGACAGTATGATGGGAGGGGTGGTAGTGCAGGGCAGTATGATGGGAGGGTAGTGGAGGGCAGTATGATGGGAGGGGTGGTAGTGGAGGGCAGTAAGATGGGAGGGGTGGCAGTGGAGGGCAGTATAATGGAAGGGGAGGCAGTGAGAGCAGTATGATGGGAAGGGGTAGTGGAGGGCAGTATGATGGGAGGGGGATAGTGGAGGGTAGTATGATGGGAGGGGGCCCGTGGAGGGCAGTAGGATAGGAGAACTGCTAGAATACGCCAGGCGCACACTTGTGCGCATGCGCGCGCTCACGGGCAACTGCAGATGCCCATAGGCACCAATGGGCATGTGCGCACGTGACAGACTGTTTGCACGTGCGGGAGTGTGTTCCTAGTCCCAATTGGCGCCAGACGGCCTATTTAAAGTGTGCCCTGACCCCTGATTGATGCTGACTGGTCTTCAACTGTTTCCCGATACCCTGAACCCTGCTGATATCCTGCTTGATACCTGTTGCTGAACTTGGCTTTCCTTGACCCTGCTGTTGGACTCTGCTACATTCCTGACTACTAGTTCTTGATCCCGACTTCCTCCTGACCTTGCTTATGCCTATCCTTGTGACCTCACTCCTGTTCCCTGCTTGGCTCAACACTGCCATCCGAGTGTCTGCGACTACAGTCCTGCCACCCGCTGCAATTTCCTGCTGCAAGCCTGCCAGAAAATCTACATCGCCAGATTCCAGTTCCGCAGTACAAGCAGAGTGCCTCTTTAACCGCAGCTGACCCATGGTGCACGGCTGCCCTTCATAATCTGATGGTTCTCCTGCTGTCCCAAGGTCGCATCCTCTGCTGCAAGTTTCCAGGTCTACACCTGCAGGCACTCATGTTCCTCCTGTCCCTCGGCTCCCTCTGTTCCACTCTCAGCAGGACCTGGGTTGCAGATACAAGAGAGGCCGACCTCATCATCTCAGTCTCCCTTCAGGTACGTGACAGCAGGGGGGGTAGTGGGGGGCAGTATGATGGGGGAGGAGGGGCAGTGGAGGGCAGCATGATGGGAGGTGTAAGAGAACTGTTAGAATACGCCCAGCATGCACTTGTGCACATGCGTGCACTCACGGGCGACTGCAGATGCCCATAGGCACCAATGCGCATATGTGTGCGCGACGGACTGCGTGCACACGCGGGAGCGTGTCCCTAGTCCTAATTGGCGCCAGATGGCCTATTTAAAATGTGCCCTGATCCCTGATTGATGCTGACTGGTCTTCAACTGCTTCCTGATACCCTGAACCCTGGAACCCTGCTGATATCCTGCTTGATACCCGTTGCTGAACTTGGCTTTCCTTGACCCTGCGGTTGGACTCCTGACTACTGGTTCTTGATCCCAGCTTCCTCCTGACCTTGCTTCTGCCTAATGCCTTGGCTACATCACAGGAGGGAGGTAGTGGAGGGCAGTATGTTGGGAGGGGGGGTAGTGGAGGGCAGTATGTTGGAAGGAGTGGTAGTGGAGGGCAGTATGATGGGAGGGGTGGCAGTGGAGGGCAGTATGATGGGAGGGGGGTAGTGGAGGGCAATATGGGGGGACTGTACAGCATGACTGGAGGAGGACAGTGTGTGGGAGGGAGAAGAGTGACCATGAGCGTCCTCAGGCATGGAGCATTTCTCCCACCTCTCTTCCAGTGGCAGGAACAGCCTGCTTCAGGCGAGACCCAGAGCTGGGGGGCGGAGTCAGGGCGGAGTCGGCAGTCCTAGGTACAGATGACTGTGGAGCTTAGGCGCGCAGGAGGAAGAAGTTAAATCCTCCTTCGACTTGCTCTGAATGCTGGGGCCCCGCTCTCCTCCTCGTCATGATGTCACTGGTTGCTAGATGCCAGGCGAGCCACGTCCAGCAACCAGTTGTTTGGGCAGTGAGCCAGGCAGTGCCTGGGGGTTAATAATAAAGTGGGTCTCGGCCAGCAGTACACCAGACAGTGAGGGACAGCGGTGGCATTTTTAGGGAGCATCAGATCTGCCCAGGGGGCAAGTTCGGGACATTGTATTGTCCCGGAATGTAGGTGCCCACTTTCACGGGCAATCCGGGACGGTTGGGAGGTATGGGAAACCAGCCTAACGATCATCAATAGTGATTCAGCAGAGTGTTACCTACGCCCTCTGCAACCAGTAGGGGAGGTATCCTCAGCTGAAAGAGCTACAGATAATCAGGCTTCCTCCACTCCTGTTGAAGCTGAGCCTTTTGTGGATGAAGTGTTCCTTGTTTGTTCTGATGCAGAGGAGGAACGGTGCCCTGTGTCCCCAGAGGGAGATGGACAGTTGCAAGTTCAGGAACCTCACTTACCCAGGCGCACTATGAGGGGACTGAAACCTGTCAAGTATTCTGATTATGTGACTTGAACTGTTATGACTGTTTGCTTGTTATGTATTGCTCTATTTAATTGCTTTTACCTAGGTCAATGCCGAGGACTGCATTCTTTAAGCGGGGGAAAATGTAGGTAGCCTCCTCACATACAGTTAACTGTGACAGGACAGTCTTGCTGGCTGAGAGAAGTGGGACTACAATTGCATTGTATTTACTTCCTCATGCAGAAATGTCATATTATATTCAGAATGTGTTTGTGTTTCCTGCTGTTTTGTGTAATCCTGCGGAGGCTGTAACTTCTCTGAACTTGTCTCCAGCAGCCATCTTGGAGAAGCCTCATGTTATGATTGGTACCAAGTTCTCTCAAGATTTTGTCTACCATTTTCTGTCAGCTTCCATATAAAAGAATGCGCAGCCACAATTTTGAGGAGACGTGTGTGGAATGAGTGAGGGGAAGGTGCACTGCTTGTAAGGGAAAGCTAGGCCTTACTCAGGGAGAGTGTTCCAGCCTGTAGGGGCAGAACAGGGATCCTCAGGAGTCCTGCCTATCAGCACTGCTGCTGTGCTTGTGATAGAAGATCATCTAAGACAGTGTGTCTTCCTGTTAAATCATCTCTGCTGCATGTGTGGAACCTACCTATGAACACCAGCCTATGGCAAGTAATCAAAATGTGCCTTGTATACCACTGATGTGCCCGAAAAGAGGAATACCTACAGTGCTAGTTTACTGAGCTGCATTCTGTATCTTTGGTGAATGGACTATGAATCTGTGCCTTATATGCTAACAAGAGGACTATTTACTCCACTTTTGTAAATATCCATTTCCACTGCTGTTTATCTGGCAATTAAAGTTACTTTTTCATTTACAATACCACGCAGTGTTTCCCACTATAATACAGCTAATTATACCCGCTTACATGCACACGCCTTATTTTTTAAAGGACAGCAGGAGCAAGATAAAAATGGCAAGTTATCAATTTGTTATCCATGTTATACTGTGTCTCCAGTGTTGGGAGGTGACTCTACAAGTCTATGAGGATTCTGTACTTGAGTGGCCAACCTTGAAGAGGGTTGTGATCAGGGTTAAAGGAGAACTACAGATAAAGCTTGTTTGGCTGTACTTCTCATGTGGATCACAAGAGTGTAGTCTGTTCTGCACTCCTGTGACCCGTTTTCAGCAGACAGAGGGCCGAAGCTCGCCGTCGGCTGACTTCACAGAGCCGGTCCAGGCTCAGGAAAGCTTGCGATCATATGGTCAGGATTCACCCACATGTCTGTACCGGCTCGGCCTCTCAGCGAGGGGGGGGCAGAGCAGAGGAGAGACGGTGACTGACAATCAGAGCACTGAGAGCCGTGTGTTCTCAGTCTTAGAGCCAGTGGGGGGAAGATGCAGCATTGGGTTAATGCTGCATCCACCTAGGTAAGTAATGATTCTGAAAAAAAACAAATTCCCATACTTTTCTTTTAATAGGATAGGTAGTAGGTAGGAGGTCAGGAAGACTAAAGACGAGGATGATCCTTCTGGTCCCCCATGCATGAAAATTTTTTTGTGGTTGTTCCTGTGCTGCTGCAGAATCTTGTTTCTCTTTTCCTCCTCCCCAGTCTGGGCAGTCCTCACAAATGCAGAAATAACAGCTCTGACATGATTACACCAGTGCTGTTCTCTAATCGAGTTCACTAGGAATGAAGGACACAGTAGTGACATGCTGCAATCACAGTATGTCCTCAGTCTTCCAGGTCAAATAATGCTGGTCCCAATTCAACTTGGAAGACTGAGGGCATCTTGTGGTAGAGAAGAGGTACTGTTGGGGACAGCTCCAAATTAACCACTTCAGCTCTGGAAGGATTTACCCCCTTCCTGACCAGAGCACTTTTTGCGATACGGCACTGCATCGATTTAACTGACAATTGTGCGGTCGTGCGACGTTGCACCCAAGCAAAATTGACATCTTTTTTTCCCACAAATAGAGCTTTCTTTTGGTGGTATTTGATCACCTCTGCAGTTTTTATTTTTTGCGCTATAAACAAAAAAAGAGCGACAATTTTGAAAAAAAAACCCAATATTTTTTACTTTTTGCTATAATAAATATCCCCAAAAAATATATAAAAAAACTAATTTCTTTCTCAGTTTAGGCCGATATGTATTCTTCTACATATTTTTGGTAAAAAATCCCTGCAAAAAGGGTATATTGATTGGTTTGCACAAACCAATGTTATAGCCTCTACAAAATAGGGTATAGATTTATGGCATTTTTATTATTATGGTGGACACAGACACTTTTGACACTATTTTGGGACCATTGTCATTTATACAGCGATCAGTGCTATAAAAATGCACTGATTACTGTGTAAATGACACTGGCAGGGAAGGGGTTAAACACTAGGGGCGATCAAGGGGTTAAGTGTGTCCTAGGAAGTGATTCAAATTGTGGGGGGGGGGATTGTCTCACTAGAAAATGACAGAGATCACTGCTCCCGATGACAGGGAGCAGTAGATCTCTGTCGTGTTGCTAGGCAGAACAGGGAAATGCCTTGTTTACATAGCATCTCCCCGTTCTGCCGCTCTGTGACACGATCGAGTCCGCGGGACGCACGGGCACGGTCACAGAGAACGCCCACAATGCCACGATTTAAAGGGGATGTACCTGTACGCCCATTTGCCCAGCCGTGCCATTGTGCCAACGTACATCGTAGCGCGCTGGTCGGCATGTGGTTAAAAATAAATATATTGAAGCCTGAGCTGCTTTTTTTTTAACACTGCCTGTTGGACCTCTTTTGAGAGGAAACTGTGCCCAAAAAGAGGCAGGCAGATGACAAATGACTAGTCACTATTATTGCCCGTGGTCTCGCTGCAGCTTATTTTTACCATTACTGAATTGCAATGCCTGGTTCTGCACTGTGTCATTGTATGGAAGCGGCCATCTTGGTAGAGGCAGATCCCTACTTTCTCATGTCAGAGCCTCCAGCTAGAACAAAAGTGAGCAGCACAGTAGTAACATCAACGAATCTTTCAAAAATTTCATAAGAATAGTAGTTGGAGGCATCAGTGGCTTAGATCTCACATTGCAGATAGCACAGAAGTGCCTAGGCACACATACCAGGAAGTGCACTACTATTTTTCAGGATGATTTCAAAACGAAAGGTACAATTTTCAGGGTATCGCTTAAACACAGTTGTCATTTCTAAATGTTACCTATAACAAAGCAAATCATGTATTCATTTTTATTTAAAAGCAGTATTAAACCCAAAAGCAACATGTACTATATTGCAGATTACAAATTCTTAGATGTGATGGCTGCATTAGTTTCCTTTTTAGGCTTTTTTTCTTCTATTGTCATCTGGTGATCGAGACAGTAAGAGAGATGAGACAAACCATTTAACACTGGGGTGCTTAAAATGATCAGCATTTAATTATCCATGTAAAACCTTTATCCCAAAAGGGAAAAAACTGTTTGCTGTAACTGATTATAAAGTATTACATGGAGTTCAGCTTTAATTTGTTAGTTTATTTAACTTGGACGCAAAAATGCGGCCTCTGGGCGGCCGGGCCTTGGCGCCAAGCAGCTGCATATTTGCATGCAATAGCGCCATCACGGCTTCGCCAAGAGTACCCGCCCTGCACGCTCCCGGCACAGTGACTGGCGGCTCATGGAAAGTTTACCAATCATGTGACCACCATGACAGCCAATCACGGTGGTCACATGGCCATAAGCTCCGCCCTGCCTCCCGGCAATCCAAACCCCTTAAAGAGCAGGCTGGAACCGGCGCCAAGGGGTTAAATCTGCCAGTACTTCTAACACACACCCCCCTCCCCAGACTGACAATGGTGCTGTCTAAATCTGCCTCCTGTGCTCCTTCATCCAGAGTGGAGGCACTCTAATGCAAGAGGTGTGTTACTGGTCAGATCACCAGGTGAAAACAGAGGGTAATAAGCCTGAAAAAAGACAACAAATGCAGCCACCACATCTAATGATTGGTAAGCTGCAACATATTACATTTTTGGTTTTGGGTTTAATACCGCTTTAAGAAAAAATATATAGCCAGGAGTTGTTGGGACTTGTAGTCTCTCCGCAGTTGGCAAGCATCAGAATGTCCATGTGCTTGTCGGGATCTTCATTACGATAACGTATGCGACCTCTGACACAGAAAGCGATCTCATTATTCACGACATGCTTCATAAACAGCATGCAGTATTGACTTCATCCTCAAAAGATAACTCCAATTAGAAAATCTAATATAAGTATTGTTTCAATTAAATTAACCAGGAATAAACCACCCTATGGAGGATATCCTTTCACAGAGCATGTGTCTGATATTAAGTACCCTTTAAAGGGTATTTCCAGGACACCAACTCTATTAACTACAAAAATGGGTCCCTACCTTCCTGTCAGGGGTCATGTTACATTATACAGTAGAATGAAATACAGTATCTCACAAAAGTGAGTACACCCCTCTCATTTTTGAAAATATTTTATTATACCTTTTCATGTGACAACATTGAAGAAATGACACTTTGCTACAATGTAAAGTAGTGAGTGTACAGCTTGTATAACAGCGCACATTTTCTGTCCCCTCAAAATAACTCAACACATAGTCATTAATGTCTAAACTGCTGGCAACAAAAGTGAGTACACCCCTAAGTGAAAATGTCCACATTGGGCCCAAAGTGTCAATATTTTGTGTGGCCACCATTATTTTCCAGCACTGCCTTAACCCTCTTGGGCATGGAGTTCACCAGAGCTTCACAGGTCACCACTGGAGTCCTCTTCCACTCCTCCATGACGACATCACAGAGCTGGTGGATGTTAGAGACCTTGCGCTCCTCCACCTTCCATTTGAGGATGCCCTACAGATGCTCAATAGGGTTTAGATCTGGAGACATGCTTGACCAGTCCATTACCTTTAAAGCAGTGTTTCACTGTCATAAAATTTTTTTTTTTTTTTTGCAAAATGACAATGTTTGATATATTAAAATATCTAACTTACTCGTTCCGTTTTTCGAGCTTACTGCTCTCTGTTTTCTCAGATAAAAAAAAGTTATATATTTTCCTTTTGCTGATTGTCATCTTGCCTGTGGGCATGTGAAGCCCACAGGCATCCTCTTCCGGGATATGGTGCTGCTGATCGACCAGCATGCACCGCCCATTCTATCCCCGATCTCGCACATGCGCAGTAAATAGAAATCGTAGCGCCGTCAACAGCTCAGGTTGAAATCACGCAAGGTTTCACGGAGGGTCTCCGCACTGACTCCTGCGATGAATGACACGAGATCCCAGGAGACAGTGCGGCGATCAGAGGAAATGATGCGAATACCTGTAAAATCCCCGCCCAAAGCCGCAGGGACCGAACACAGGCCGGGCCACTTATGGTAAGGTAGGATAAAAAAAAAATAATAATAAAGGTTCATATAGCAATCGGTGCTATATTTAGAAGCCACGGAGCTGAGGTTTAAAAAATGAGTGAAGATCCGCTTTAAGCTCAGCTTCTATAGCAAGGCAGTGGTCATCTTGGAGGTGTGTTTGGGGTCGTTATCATGTTGGAATACTGCCCTGTGGCCCAGTCTCCAAAGGGAGGGGCTCGTGCTCTGCTTCAGTATGTCACAGTACATGTTGGCATTTGTGTTTCCCTCAATGAACTGTAGCTCCCCAGTGCCGGCAGCACTCATGAAGACCCAGACCATGACACTTCCACCACCATGCTTGAGTGTAGGCAAGACACACTTGTCTTTGTACTCCTCACCTGGTTGCCCCCACACACGCTTGACACCATCTGAACCAAATAAGTTTATGTTGGTCTCATCAGACCACAAGACATGGTTCCAGTTATCCATTGCCTTAGTCTGCTTGTCTTCAGCAAACTGTTTGTGGGCTTTCTTGTGCATCATCTTTAGAAGAGTATTCCTTCTGGGAAAACAGCCATGCAGATCAATTTGATGTAGTGTGCAGCGTATGGACTGAGCACTGACAGGCTGACCCCCCCCCCCCCCCCTTCAACCTCTTCAGCAATGCTGGCATACGTCTATTTCCCAAAAACAACCTCTTGATATGACGCTGAGCACGTGCGCTCAACTTCTTTGGTCGACCATGATGAGGCCTGTTCTGAGTGGAACCTGTCCTGTTAAACCGCTGTATGGTCTTGGCCACTGTGCTTCAGCTCAGTTTCAGGGTCTTGGCAATCTTCTTATAGTCTAGGCCATCTTTAGGTAGAGTAACAATTCTTTTTTTCAGATCGTCAGTTCTTTGCCATGAGGTGCCATATTGAACTTCCAGTGACCAGTATGAGAGAGTGACATTTGGACATTTTCACTTAGGGGTGTACTCACTTTTGTTGCCAGCGGTTTAGACATTAATGGCTGTGTGTTGAGTTATTTTGAGGGGGCAACAAATTTACACTGTTATAACAAGCTGTACACTCACTACTTTATATTGTAGCAAAGTGTCATTTATTCAGTTTTGTCACATGAAAAGATATAATAAAATATTTACAAAAATGTGAGGGGTGTACTCACTTTTGTGAGATACTGTATATCTCTATTGGAGTAACAATAGGATATGCAAGTGTGCAGGCTGTACCCCAACTTGGCCAGAAAAGATGGCCTCTGATATCTAGAACAGTGAGGAGCCCCCTAGTTTGCTTCAATAAATTTGTGCAAAGAGACAGAAGGCAGAAATAGCATTAGCTGGATACTAAAGCAAATAGCATTATCGGTCCAGGTTTTTCTGGTTTCATTTAAAGTGAACCTGTTCTTTGTCCATCAAGGGTACAGCAAAATGCCTTGTACTTCAATGCCACCATTTCCAGCAGCACGTCCTGAACCCCCCCCCCCCCCCCCTTTTTTTTTTTTTTTACTGGAAGGAGCACATATCTTACCCCCATGGAACAGTGCTGGATGCTTGAGTGGCCATTCACCAAGCACCAGGCTATTGTGTGGAAGGAAGGGAAGACTAATTTTGCCATACCCAAAGGTAAAGGGTAAGTCATTTCCCTTCCCCCAGAGAACATATTGGAGGCAAAGTAAAGGGAAGGTAGGTTTAAGCTGCATTAAAGCTGAATTCATAGAATTCAGCTACTTTGCAAAAACTGCAGGCATAGCATTAGTTAAAGCGGACCTTCAGTCATTTTTTCAACTTTCCATCTATTATATCTTCTGCCCTTGTTGTTTTAACTTTGGATAGTAAAACATTTTTCTTCTGCCAGTAAATACCTTATACAGCCCACTTCCTGTTTCTTGTCTGGTCATTAGCCTAGGTTAATGACATCATGCACAGCTCTCTCTCTCTATTCTCTATTTTTCTTTATAAATAGCCTCTCTCTCTCTCTCTCTCTCTCTCTCAGAGAAGGGAGGGGGGGTGAGTCATAAGAGGGCCAATAAAAGCTGCAGGGCTGCAGAGATGGTGGTGTGCCTCTTTGTGTCTGTGAAAATCCAGGAAATGAACAGGCAGCGGCTTCAGCTGCCCACAGTTAAAATGGTTGCAGCCAGACTCAGTGGAGGGAGATTTCTGCAGCATATTTGGCAAGTACAGAATCACAGTATATATAAAATAATATGCAAAGCGGTTGGAGCGAAGCTTCAGAATGGCAAAGATGTTTTTATTACAAATTATGTGAGCAGACTGCAGTTCTTCTTTAAGTCTAAGGAGGTACCTGCTACTTCATAAATTTATCTCTATCATTCACATCTGACCAGTTTATTGTGCTCCAGGAAAATAGCTTCCGCAGCTCCAACGCTGCTCACTGTGGTCTCAGTTTCTTCAAGAGCAGAGTCGCTGGAACTGCTATGCCCGCTAATCCCCTCCTTCTGCCCATTCACAGAAGCCTTTGTATTATTTGAACTCATTCACAAAATACAAAGGCTTCTGTGAATGTGCAACAGAGAGAAGGGGTGGGCATAGCAGCTGTGCTTCTCTCCTCTCACAGCCAGAAAGAGTGCAAAAAACCTTTCACATAATAGAGATAAGTTCTAGAGGTGACATACACCTAATTCCTGGAATTCAGCTTTCAATCCCTACAAAGCAAAGCAACAGGTTTTACTTTAAGGCTGGCTCTACCAGCAGCACATACCTTCCCTTTTGTTCCACCATTCAACTGGTGGAGAAGAAGACAGTTGGCTCTGAGTTGCAACAAGATTGAGAACTGTCTTCCCATCCCCATGATACTGCAGAGGGTATCTAAGCATCCAGTCAGTGTAAGACAAGGGTTTCCAAACTTTTTTCAAAAAGAGCCAGATTTGATGAAGTAAACCTGCGTGAGGGCCGACCATTTTGCCTGACATTCTTTGAACCATTAAAATTAAATGCAAATTAACTATTTTATGCAAAGTTTATTGCCAACGGCATAGTTTTCATTTAGTCACACGGATGACAAATCTAAACAGGTGTTAAATCACTCTGCCTTTCATATCTGAAGGCAAGATGAAAAGAAAAATCCAGGAAGCTTAAATATATGTCAGGAACATTGTAAAGTACAGTGGAACCTCGGATTACGAGCATAATCCGTTCCAGGAGTATGCTCGTAATCCAAAGTACTCGCATGTCAAAGCGAGTTTTCCCATTGAAGTCAATGGAAACAAAAATAATTTGTTCTGCATTGACTTCAATGCGGGGGGGCGCCGGAGAGCCTCGGAAACGGGCGAAAAGGCCCGAGCACACTTCGGCTGACTTCGGCAAACCTCGGAAAGACTTCTTACCCGAGATTTGCCAAGGTCAGCAGTGCTGTCCTCGGGCCCTTCATCAGCGACGTTCGGTTCTGCTCGGCTCCGGCGCCCCCCCACCTCAGGCCAAAAGCGGTACTGCACGCCACTTTGGTCTGAATCGTGTTAGTTTTGCGAGACAACACTCGCAAACCGAGTTACGATTTTTAAAAATACAGTGCTCGTATTGCGAAACACTCGTTAACCGCGTTACTCGCAAACCGAGGTTCCACTGTACATTACATATTATTGGTAATAAAGGTTGTCTGTCAACTTTTAAGTTCAAACAATATGAACAGGAACATAACACCAAGTATACATGTGGTGTCCAAATATTATTATACAGGATTTATATAGCGCCAACAGTTTGCGCAGCGCTTTACAATATGAGGACAGACAGTAGACTTACAATACAATTCTATACAGGAGATATCAGAGGGCTAAATGTACAAATATATTTATAACTGATTTAGTCCAACTGACATTAACGGAGATTTTACAATGTATTCATCTCAATTGAAATTTTTTTTTGCCTGCACTAATGTGAAGGGTGAAACTGAGATCTGGATGGCAGCATATAGACTATGTCTGGTTGAAAGGCAGTGGTTTTGATGCGCAAAATGTCACGCAGGTGAGAGTCACTTAAAGCGGGGATCCACCCTAAAAAAAAAAATTACATAAAAATGCTTCTAAAAATCTGAAAAAAAAAATAGAAAAAAAAAAAATATTTTTTTCTTACCAGAAATGGCTGTTGCTAGGCAGATCGTCCTAATCTGCCACTTCCTACTCCGCGGTGATCTTCATTATTCTCCTCCTCGCGTTGTCTTCTGGGGAATGGGGCGTGCTGTGTTCTGGGAACTGTGTGTGTCCCAGAACGCAGCCGGCCATTCAGAAAGCGCCGTGCAACTCACGCATGCGCAGTAGGAAACGTGCAGTGAAGCCGCAAGGCTCCACTGCCTGTTTCCCTTAGTTCGACCCGGGACCCGATCCGATGGGCAGATTGGCCTCAGGCGGCCGACATCGCAGGCACCCTGGACAGGTAAGTGTCCTTTTTAAAAGTCAGCAGCTACAGCGTTTGTAGCTGCTGACTTTTAATTTTTTTTTTTTTCAGCTGGACCTCCGCTTTAAGCCTCGTACACATGGTACGATTGTTGGCCAATCGAGTGTCTCATTTTTGTTGCCAATTTTCAAATTTTCAATTGTCAAATTTGTCAAACACGAACGTAGTGACGTACTATGAGGAATTTCAGCTCTTGAGCGCCACCCTTTGGGCCCCTTCTGCTGATTTCGTGTTTGGAGAGCATTGGTTGCATTGGATGCAGCACAGGGAGAAGGAAAGCACCAAATCCCGCGACGCTTGAGAGAGTTCGCGAGAACGCAGACTGTGGATGTTTATCCTGAGATCCTAGGGGTCATGAACGGAGCTCAGAGAAGAGGAGTATGTGCAGCTGGTATGGCTGTCATTAGAGTAAACTAGACATGTGCGGTTTGTTTCATTTCGAATTAATATTCAGACAAGTTTTTCGTTATTCGGAGATTCGGATATTTTGGGAATACCCGAATTTCAATATAAACAAATTTTACCTGAACACTTCGACTAACTTAATGAAATTCGTACTGCAATTCGAATCGAATCTTACATTGAACTCCACTCAAATTCTCTGTATTCATTATGCTGAAATCAAAGACTGTGTGTGTTATTAGAGTACCATTTCGAAATAATGCGTTTTTTGTTAAGCCAAAGGTGATTTGAAGAGTCATTGTAATCATTTGATGAAGATTTTTCTTTTGTTTGTTCACTTTGCAGCATTCGAATTTAAAACAATATAACATTATCGTTTCAAACCGATTTGAAAATTTATTGATTTGATTGTTTCTAATCGAAAAAAAAATCTGTAAATTCGAAGAAAATTTGAAAATTCCGAATATGAATTCCGAAAACAAATTGAACAAATCAACCGAATTTAACTAAACAAAATAACTAGATTAACAAATCAAAACGAAACAAAACTAATTTTGTCATGCACATGTCTAGAGTGAACTTCTTGCATGGTAAATATTGCTGTAATCAGCATAGTGTTCACAAGCTAAGGTGAAAAAATGCCATGTGTTTAGGGCCAAAGGGCGAAGTCAGATGGGGGCTTTTAGCATTATTCTTATGTTGCTTAATTAAGAAATTCTGTTATGTGAAAAGTATCCAAGCCGTCATTGCTGACTCCACCTTCTGAAAGTGCTTTTGGGGTCTCTGATACAGAACAAGTGTTTGAAATTTTGGGTTCTTAAAGGGTATAGAGTTTAGGGGGCATTTAAAGAGGTTTAATTGTATGCTGGGAATTGTGGTTCAGTGATAGAAGTATAGTGTGCTAGGGTCTTGTAGTTCTGCAGAAGAAGAACAGTCTCTCTTGCGGTTTCAGGCACATTTTGTGTAGCGGGAACGCGTGTTCCCGCTCGTGATATTTTTGTGCGATTTACACACGCGTGTTATGGCAAACTTGAATGAGCTTTCCTATGCGAGTTTGTTGCACCAAAGAAGCTTATGCACCAAATTTTGGCACTGAGTCAGGCATGTTTTTTTCTTGCACCTTTTTTTGCTCATTTTGTTACATGACAATCATAGCAAAAACGCACTGCATTTGGGGTGCTATTAAGAATGCATTGCACCCAAATATGCGTCACACGTTTTGCTGCGATTTACAAATACAGGCAGAATCGCGGCTATTAACGGGCAGCAGACAAGTGTATTTATGGAGAGTGATTATCATTACCACCTTTCTATTATGATAAACAGAGTTACTCCATGCCTGCATTTTGCAGCCCATTCAAAAAATGCAGGCTGATGATTGGAGCCTGCAAGATGATTGCCAAAAATGGCCTCCTTGGGCAGCATCTGCCCCCAGCACAGCCCTGCATGTAATGATAGCATTAACTTTACATGCCCTTATTTTTCCCCACCTTTATATAGAGACCAAGCTATCCAATAAGTGACATTGACAGGAGTTTGGAAAACCTTAGTACATTGCCAGGAGTGCTTGAGCAGTTGCAGCAGCAATTTTCAATTTATAATGACTCATGGCATTCCTCTTTCTATTCCATTTAAACGTGTCTATTCATGTTCTTTTTTGTCCAAACTCTTTTATCACAGCTTTCTAGCAATCCCTAGATAGTAGCTGTGAAAATTCAGAATGGGTGCAACATTTTTTTTTCTTTTAAAATCTAAGGTCATGTGAATAGAAGAGCACCTTTGTAAGTACCCTTGCAGTAATGGGAACAAAATACACTATATTGTCAAAAGTATTGGGGCGCCTGGCTTTACACACACATGAAATTTAATGGCATCCCAGTCTTAGTCCATAGGGTTTAATACTGAGTTGGCCCACCCTTTGCAGCTATAACAGCTTCAACTCTTCTGGGAAGGCTGTCCACAAGGTTTAGGAGTGTGTCTATGGGAATGTTTGACAGTTCTTCCAGAAGTGCATTTGTGAGCATGAAATTGTCCAAAATGTCTTAGTATGCTGACGGTTTAAGAGTTCTCTTCACTGGAACCAAGGGGCCAAGCCCAGTCCCTGAAAAGCAACCTCACACCATAATACTCCCTCCACCAAATGATTTGGACCAGTGCACAAAGCAAGGTCAATACATAGGTCAAGACATGGATGAGCGAGTTTGGGGTGGAGGAACTTGACTAGCCTGCACAGAGTCCTAACCTCAACCCGATAGAACACCTTTGGAATGAATTGGAGCGGAGTCTGCAAGCCAGGCCTTCCCGTCCCACATCAGTGCCTGACCTCACAAATGCATTTCTGGATGAATGGTCAAGCATTCCCATAGACACACTCCTAAACCTTGTGGACAGCCTTCCTCCTTGTGATGTCCGCTGGGTTGTCCATTAAAAACATACTCATGCCCAGAAAATCCAGTGTTATCTGATGTAATGCACTGCTCCGCTTCTGCATGCTGGGTCTCACCATCTTCTCTTCCTACATCATCAGGGTCTGGCTGTCTCTTCCGGGTTTTTGCAGCCAGCCCCCTGATGATGTACTGCATTGCATAAGCAATGTGCTGTAGATCAGTGGTTCTCAAACCTGTCCTCTAATATCCTCAACAGGCCATGTTTTGGGACTTTCTCTTAGATAAAATAGCTGTCCAAAATACCAAGCCATTGATTCTGATTTAAAGCACCTGTGCAACATAAAGGAAAACCTGCAAAGGTGGACTGTTGGGGGTACTTGAGGACTGAGGTTGAGAACCACTGCTGTAGATGACCCCAAAGCCTCCTAGGATGATTGATGTAAGTATCCCAGGATGTCATTTTCACCTTGCTAAGACAGGAGGAAATGCCAACTTTTTTTATTTTTTTTTAAAAGGTAGTGATTATACAAAAATTGTGTACTGAGGAGGAAAGTAGCATTTTTATATAAAGAAGAAAAGGTGAGTGAAGGTCCACTTTAAGTTGGGGAGCATCTACAGAGACCAGTGCATTGTTCCATCAAGCTGTAATGGCTCATCTATAACTCAGCTGACAGATGAACAACACTTGCTGGAGTTTGGTTACGTAACAGAAGTATAAATAGCTGCATTAGATATGCCGCCAGTATGAGGCTTTTTCTCTATTCCATAATGTCTTCCTGGCTGCTTATCTCAACTATCAATTGCACAGAGAAGCTGGCAGTGCACCATTCACAGGAAACAGACATGAAAGGCAATCTGTAATAATTGTGGCATTAATTTGGTAGCAGCTTCCATTCCATCCCAACCCCCCTGTAGGAGACACCCTTCCACCTACGGCCGTGATCAGTATAACATCACTTGCAATAAAGCTAAAATGTCAAACTTTGTAGCAAGGAGATGGCCTCAAAGAATATCCTGGTATTTCAATGCACCACTGTTCTGTTTTATTAAAAGAAAAAGTAAAACGCATGCAACACCACCACATTTGAATTCTTAGAAAATCCTAATTTTTTTTTATACGCGATGAAGATGTGTAGATGGCAGACTATTACAGCTGTACTAAAAGGAAAATACAAAGGACAAAGTTATACTAGCAACAGAAAAAGTGCTCAGAAGGGCAACCAAACTGATAAACGGCCTGGAGGAGCTCAGCTATAAGGAAAGATTAGAGGTACTGAATGTATTCTCTCCTGAGAAGAAGAGATTAAGAGCAGGTATGATCAACACGTATAAATACATAAGTGGTCCATATAGTGAACTTGGTGTTGAGCTATTCACTCTCAGGTCATCACATAGGACAAGGAGGCACTCTTTACACCTGGAGGAAAAAAGATTTAATCCCCAAATACGGAAAGGCTTCCTCACAGTAAGAACTGTGAAAATGTGGACTAGAGTCCCTGGCCAGCTCAGTGGATAATTTTTTTTTAACAGCTGGATGCATTCCTTAATGCACAAAATATAACAGAATCTTAATATTTATAGATAATAAAACCAAGATTATTGATCTGGGGAATATTTGATTGCCTTCTGGGGGAACTGGAAGGAGTTTTTTTCCCACTGGAGCACATTGGATCATGCTTTATTTTATTTTTTATTTTTTTTACTTCCTCTTGATCCACAGTAGGTATAGGCTTCTGTATATAGGGGTTTTCTATTTTTTTATTTATTGGTTGAACTAGATGGATGTGTGTCTATCTATGTACCTCCAAATATATATATAGATCTATAACAAAGGTTTCTGTTTAAAGCTGTTAAAACATAAATAAAATGAATGCTACAATGTGTTCCTTATGCCACGTACACACGAGCGGGCTTTTCGACCGGACTGGTCTGACGGTCTATCCGACGGACTATCGGCAGACTTCCGACGGACTTTCCAAACAAAACGGACTTGCCTACACACGATCACACCAAAGTCCGACGGATTCGTACGTGATGACATACGACCGGACTAAAATAAGGAAGTTAATAGCCAGTAGCCAATAGCTGCCCTAGCGTCGGTTTTCGTCCGTCGGACTAGCATACAGACGAGCGGATAGGAACTGGGTCCGGCGGAGTTCCGACGTAAAGATTTGAAACATGTTCCAAATCTAAAGTCCGTCAGATTTTCGACCGAAAGAGTCAGCTGCAGGTCCGATGAAGCTCACACACGGTCAAATTGTCCGTCGGACCAGTCCGGTCGAAAAGTACGCTCGTGTGTACGCGGCATTAGACTATCCATAATAAGAAGGTATGGAGGCTGCCATTGCTTACTTCTGAAAATAGTAGTCACCTGGCTGTCATGCTTATCCAGAGGCTTCATCACAATCTCAACCACTGATTCAGGACACAACTTGGCAAGTGATATCACTGCATGCTTGTTGGGTTAGTAACTAACAAGGGAATAAAGACAACCAGGAAACTAACATTTTCAGGTGGTCAGCAATGTCAGGCTGCATATTTATTTCAGGACGGGTTTTCTTAAAGAGGTGCAGGCCCTTGAGGCAGTCATTCTGATCCCAGCATTGCCACCTTCATACATAGTAGCTCTTGGATTTCACAAGAGACTGCCTTGTGAAGAAACTTAAACCCACCCATAAGGTGAATCTTAAATGGTTTGGCATGCTTTCAAGGCAGGATATGGGGAGGAAATATGACACTGCCACAAAAAGTGATAAGAAGAACACCAGAGAAGCAAGAACAGGCTTCCAAAATAGTTTGTCCCCATGTAGCATAAGAGGAGGCTTTCCAAGAAAAAATTAGGGGGAGCCAAGGCAGACCTACAGCTGCCAGGGCCAAGGAAGAGTAGAAGGCTCAGTTCTGACAGTGGACATTGTAAGCGAGTAATCCCCTTGAATATAAAGGGCTCTGCATCGGCAAGACTACCTGAAGAAGGCTTCAGAGGGACAGAAGGTCATAGCGAGTAACAAAGAAGAGAATTTTTCTGGCAAAAAGAATGCACAGAAGTGCAAGAGCCAAAGTATTAGGAAGAGGATACACAGGGCTGAACCATGACATGCAGCATAGCAAGGGCAAATCAAAAGTTGCAGGATTAGGAATGAGAACAAGTTCTTGGATGGGGTTCCCTATCATCACACTAGGTAAGACCTACCTCACATGATAGATTGCAGAGTATGGGGGAAGTGATCCGCATGCTCCAAGGAAAAAGGGGCACCCAACCTAGAAGCAGGGATATGTCTAACTGGTAAATATCAGTGAATTATAGATGCTGAGAGATCTCTGGGGAGAGTCTGTAGAATAGTCATATAACTAAAGATGTTTGGTGAGAGAGACAGGCAGATAATCTGTGCTTTATTAGCTGCAGTGGAGGGCAGAGTAGATATTGGGAGTCTAACAGACCCCAGGTGTCTCCATTAAAATGACCTGTCAACTGCTTATGCCATTACATCAGGGGCTTGTTATCCCTTTGCCATAGCAATAAACTTAAGTTAAACAAAAAAAAAGTATTAAAAAAAAAGATAATTAAATAAAAATTATAAAGAAAAAAAATCAAATGCACCCCGTGCCCCCCTGTACACACCCCAATACAAAAGCGCAGCATAGGGTGCGCACGCGTATGTAAACATAAATAGTGCCACACATGTAGTATGGCTGTGAACATCAGAGGGAGAGCAATAAATCTAGGGCCATAATTTATGATTTATTCTAAACCGATATCCTCTAAAAGGTGTTTATAATGTCTCCTATGGAAAATTTTGGGTACCCTAGTTTTTTGCGATTTTATGGGCACATGCAGTTTTAAGACTTAACATGTTTGGTATCTATTTACTCGATGCCACCGCATCTTTTATATTTTACCAAAAATGTAGTTAAATATTGTTTTTTTGTACTTGTGTGTGTGTAATAACACCCCCCACCCCCCCACACACACACACACACACACACACACTTCCATCGCCACATGATATACAGTGGTGGCAGTAAAAGGGTTAAAGTAGTTTCAAGCAAAAAATGCAGATTTTATCATTTGTGAGCAAAAAATTACCCCTGTAAAAAAAGTTGGTAAAGGAGGGAATGCCCTCAATAGAAACAGTAGATTGATTATTTAGTGCAAAAAATGGTCAGGTCCAAAGTAGGACCATTTCTTTTTAAATTATTCTTTCATAGGGTGCAAGGCAGCAAAATTGCCAGGAGTGAATAATCTCTTGGAGTTGAGCCAATCTTTATATAAAGCCCAGTTGGCTTGATCAAGAATAGAGAAAGGGGTTCTAAGTATTGCCTTTTTTTTGTGCGCTTTGGGACATGTGGATGCTGTGCAGAACTAGGCATGTCTAGCCGGAGATTGGTATGCACTGCCTCACTTGATGAGTCTATGGTAGCCAGCATGTGGTGAGAAACTGAAGAATTACCTTAACTTTTGGCAGTGAAAAATCTTCAGCAAACTACGATATTTCAGTCCTTCTTACCGTCTGCAAATGTAAGTGCTAACCTGTGAATATAGTCAGGGGAAGGAAAGGAAAAAGAATGTTTATAGCTTTTGGCACCTACTGTTTTCAGTAGTGGAATTAGCCTGTGTAATAGATAAGACATAATGGCCGAGAAATCTGCTTTAGTTAGACAGGCCGAATGTTGCATGTCTGTAAGGGAGCCCGATGTAGGTGGCTGGGGTAGAAGTCAATACAGACGTAAAGCGTAAGGTAGACCGCTTGCCACACACAGAGTGAGCCTCTTTTCTGTTGATAGTGGAGATAAAAGATTTGAATAAGGAAGAATGGGAGATACCAGATAAGCGATCTACAGGGCAGAAATGCTTTGCAAAGCTTATTTGCTTGTACTAGCAGACACAGCTCTACGAGACACTCCCAGTGGTGGATGCTGCTCTTCACAGACTAGCCAGACATGTTACTCCGAGAATTCAGTGGTGTTTAAAGATCCTATAGATCACCGCATAGATGGAGATCCTTTGAAGTTCTATGTGACTTCAGGCCTACTCTGTCATCCGGTTTTGCCTTGACCTCGGTTTCTAAAACCTTAAAGACATGGATTGAAAACATAGAAAATGCTGTTAAATCAAAAAACGATTGTCACAGCATCGCACGAGGTGAAATTAGCTTTAGATTTTTTGGCTGCATCCTTGATAGACTTATGGGCCATTCTATAACAGCAAAGCGGGTGCTATGGCTCAGACACTGGGTGGTGGATTCTTCCTCCAAGCAAGCTTTGTGCTCAGTTCCATGCAATGGCTTATATGGTAAACTGCTCAAAAGAAGCCATAAAACAGGGTTTCTGGGAGAAAATTTGATCTTATTCCTCAGGGCAGGCGGAGCTGCCAGCAGCAGTATCTTTGTGCAAACAGGCGGCATTAAAAGGATTTTGAGACTCTAGAGCAGGGGTCTCAAACTGGCGGCCCTCCAGCTGTTGCGAAACTACAAGTCCCATGAGGCATTTCAAGGCTGACAGTTACAAGCATGACTCCCTCAGACAGAGGCATGATGGGGCTTGTAGTTCCGCAACAGCTGGAGGGCCACCAGTTTGAGACCCCTGCTCTAGAGCGTTTAAAGGATTGGATTTCGCTTACTCTCAATGGAGAGGAACCCACAATCTTTCCTTTGGAATGTTAATGAAAAAGCAGAACAATCCTCCCAAGTCCTCAGAAAAATCATACTAAAAGGTAGGAGAGCTCAAGCACCCCTAGTGGGTGCCAGGTTGTCCCTGTTTCTCTTGCTTTGGACATAGGAGACTGCAGAAGCTTGGGTGGTATCAATAACAAAAATATACTGTATAGAGTTCCCCTTCCCAGGATCAGTTGGTTAAAACCATAGTTTTCAAGACTCAGGGAAAGAAAGAGGTTCTGAAATACTATTATCCTAGTGTCGGTATGTGAACAGACCCGAGTTTTAGTCACAGATTTTTCTAGTAAAAAAAAAAAAAAAAAAAAGGCCTCAGGAGGTTTGAGGCAAATCCTTGACTTGAAGGATCTGAACAAGTTTAGCAATGTGGACAGCTTTTATATGGAGTCCTTGCAAAAAATGTCAGTAGCGCAGAAAAATGGGATGATTTTGATGGATCTTGCAAATGATCTTCAATCAACATTACCAGTTTACTTGGCTCCTTATTGGATTATCCACAACCCTGAGATCATTTTCAAAGGTCTTTGTGTTAGTGATAGCCCTTCTGCGCCAACTTAAGAGTATATCATTATCTAGACAATGTTCTGGTTTTAGAGAACTCCTATCAGGACTTGTTGAATCACAAAGTCTTATGCCCTGTACACACGATCGGACATTGATCGGACATTCCGACAACAAAATCCATGGATTTTTTCCGACGGATGTTGGCTCAAACTTGTCTTGCATACACACAGTCACACAAAGTTGTCGGAAAATCCGATCGTTCTAAACGCGGTGAGGTAAAACACGTACGTCGGGACTATAAACGGGGCAGTAGCCAATAGCTTTCGTCTCTTAATTTATTTTGAGCATGTGTGGCACTTTGTGCGTCAGATTTGTGTACACACGATCTGAATTTTCGACAACGGATTCTGTTGTCTGAAAATTTTATAGCAAGCTCTCAAACTTTGTGTGTCGGAAATTCCGATGCAAAATGTGTGATGGAGCCCACACACGGTCGGAATTTCCGACAACAAGGTCCGATCACACATTTTCCGTCAGAAAATCTGACCGTGTGTACAGGGCATTAGTGTTACAAACTCACAAGTTTTGGGTTGTTGGTGAGCTGCAAGAGTAAATTGTCTCCACAGCAGAGAATAGAATATTTGGACATCCTATTATTAAATACAACTAAAGCATGAATTTTTCTACCTCCTCACAAGGTGACAATTGAGATTCTGTTCTCAGTTGGTAAGTCCCCTACTCTAAATGCAGAACAACGTATAGTACTCTTGTATGATGAAAAGTTACAGCAGTCATCCCAGATGTTCTTTGGGCTCGGTGGCATTAGGTGCCTTCAAAACAGGCTTTCTTCTTCAATGAGATTGCCCATTGCTGGACCAGAGCTGATGGACTCGAACAGACTATGTCTTCAACCAGATTGATTGAACTCCAATGCCCCGTACACACGGTCGGATTTTCCGATGGAAAATGTCCGATCGGAGCGTGTTGACGGAAATTTCGACCGCGTGTGGGCTCCATCGGACATTTTCCATCGGATTTTCCGACACACAAAGTTTGAGAGCAGGCTATAAAATTTTCCGACAACAAAATCCGATTGCGTCAATTCCGACCGTGTGTGGCCAGTTCTGACGCACAAAGTGCCACGCATGCTCAGAAGAAATTCCGAGACAGAACAGCTCAGTCTGGTAAAATTAGCGTTTGCAATGGATACAACATTTTCGTCACGGTGCAATGTTAAAAATGGTTTAATACACGGGCTTGGCGGGCAGGTCTAGATATAGAAAAATACAAATCAACCGAGATCTCTCCTAATACCCCGATCTGGCTGAACCCCTACTTTGCCACACATTTACAAACTTCCAGACCCCTTTGCTTGGACTAAGTATGGTATAAAAATTATCTCTCACATAGTGTCACAAATGTCATTATCTCCCCTTTCACACCTTTCGTCCATGTATAACATACCTCATCATTACCAATTTTGCTATCTCCAATTGTCACATGCTTTTGCTGCGCAGTTTCCACGCGCTTCCTGCATCGTTTGTCCAGTCGGGACTGGAGAAGACACTTAGAACTAAATGTGCAGAGAAACCTACCTCACAGCTTTTATGAGCATTTGGTCTATGTGTCTCTCCCACCTTTAAGATAAGCTCTGGTCTCGCTGGCAGCTTGATATACCCTCGCTGGACAATGATTGGGATGATGTTTGGGATTTCCCTTTCCGCTCCTTAGTTTCTATGCGGGATAGGCTGATCCAATTTTAAAATAGTGCATAGAGCGTACTTTACTCCACATAGACTCCATAAAATGAACCCTACATGTCCATCGGAGTGTTGGAGATGTGGAATCTCCCCAGGAGATTTCTCTCATATTTTCTGGCATTGCCCTAAAATTCAGCAATATTGGAGTGAGGTACTCGACACGGTAAATAGAGTCGCATCAACTACACTACCACATGCCATGGAAGTCTGTCTATTGGGGTTAATTGAAACACTTGTACCAACAATGGCAAAACGCACATTGGTAGGGCTATTGCTATTCTATGCCCGGAAAAACATTGCCATGCAATGGAAGAAGCCCACCCCCCCTTCATTGACACAATGGAAAAGTCCTGGTCAATAATAACCTTCCTTTATATAGAGACTTCAATAGAGGGTGCCCGATGAAGTACGATAGAGTCTGGCGTACATGGTTAAAGGATGTAGAAACAGCTGGTTGAGTCCTCAATAATATGATGGGGGTTGCGGGGGGGGGGGGGGGGGGGTAGTAGTGAGAATTTATTGGCTACGATTGGAGAGAGGACTTGACGTCTCAAGTGACCTCTAAATAGATACAAGAAGAAGCGAGCCATAGGTTAACTCATCATGCGATAAATAACACAAATTATAATATCTTCTCATGTGATGTGTGGGATACTTTATATAGGCACCACAGTTTTGTTGTTTTTTTTTTTTTTTTTCTTTTAGTTTTTAAGTTGTATATGTATTGTTTGTCTTGAAAATGCAATAAAAAAATTTATAAAAAAAAAAAAAAAAAATATGGTTTAATACAGCGCACTCTTCTTCTTTATAATGTGAGAAGAATGAAGTAGTTTTGCTGCTCATATTCACACAGACTTCTCACAAACTTCTTTCTTTATTATTAATCGGGATTCCCTCAATATATTTTGATTTGTCACATCTGACAAAATTATTTTTGGGTTGTTTTATTTTTTTTTTTAAAGGCAGAATTTTTTTTTTTTTTTTTTTAGGTTTGTATTTTTTTCAAGGCTGATCTTTGTTTTATTTTATTTTTAGTTTTACTCCAGAATATTTTTGTGTGTGTTTTGTATGTCAAATTACCACAACACCATTGATATCTTGTATTATTTAATCTCAAGGAGATTGTTTGGTGTCCCTTGTTAATTTCACATTGTATTTTTGAAATGTACCTGAATCCTCACAAACTGTCCTTTTTTAAAGGAAAAAAGACATAGGCAAGTATAATTGAAACAAAAATTTCTTTATTAAGGGCTTAGAGCCAAACAAAGAGGGAGGCAACGCTGGAGAAACAGCAGAAATTAGCGAAGCCTTGTACCCCCAGGGCAGACATCAATTGGTGGCCTGAGGAGTCCATATGTAAGGAAGTGCAGTCTGGTCCAGAAGTCCCCGAGATCCGGAAAGCAGCAGATGACATCTGTGTCCCCAGGCTGTGGTACTACAAGAGGCTGCATCTTTTGCCAGACCAGACTGAACCCAGGGTCATCACTTTCTGGTCTTCTTTCCACGCTTTCTTCCTGGCTGTGGCTCTGCTGTTGGAGATGTGGCAGGAGGAGGAGTAGGACGAGGAGGAGGAGTAGTAGGACCTGGAGGAGGAGGACCATGTGTGAGGTCACAAATGTGGGTAGCAGATGTTATTTGGCCCCTCAACCCCTTATTGAGAGCTTCCAACATTAAGGACTCACACGAGTTGGTGGCCCTCCTCCATCCGCTGCATTTTGCAGGCAATTATGCCAGCAAAGTCCTCCTCCACAGTTTGTGGGGCTCTCAGGGCCTCTGTAGCCTTCCAAAAGAGGCCTATGGCAGCCTCCTCCAGGGTACTCCTCTTCCTGCCACTTTCTCTTTGCAGGTGGATGGGAGGGACCTGCATATCAGGCAGCCTGCTTGGCCCGGCCACCTCCTGGCTGAGACTTCCCTGTGTATGAAAAAGGGACATGGTTTTAGTTTTTGCATCATCAATCACAATCATAAATTAGTACTCCTAACTAACATCTAGTTAACATCATTGATTGGACAAGAAGAAATATTTAGAGAAATGCTATACCTGGCTCAAGCTGGGCTCCTCCACATGTTGCTGCCTGGAAGGCCCAGGTTGGGCGTCAGAAGCCTCAGCTGGGGGGAAAGAAGCGTGGAAGGAAGACTGGAGAGTGATGACCTGGGTTCAGTCTGACCTGCCAGAAAATGCAGCCTGTCATAGTACCACATCCTGGGGACATAGATGTCATCTGCTGCTCCGGATCTCTGGGAATCCTGGACCTTCTTGTGCTCCCTTAGACAAGTGCTCCTCAGACCACCAATTAGGATCTTCAAATAGGTGATGTCTGCCGTGGGGATCACCTGCTTCACAAATTCCAGCAATTGATCCAGCGCTGTCTTCCTCTTTGTTTGGTTCTTATAATGTGGGTGGTTTATCTCCCAAAGACAAGGCAGCTCCCTGAACATATCTATGAAGATTGCCATAAAGTCGGTATCTTTCAAGATATCCATTTTCACTGCAAGACAAGCCCTAATGTCAGGCAAAACTCTCCTAATATTGTTACAATATAGGCCTCAATCTAGAAGCAGTATAGGCCCAAGTTTGGCCCTTACCTTCGTTATGACGATCGGCGCCTCCGATACTCCTTCCTCCGTTTACAGATCGTACGTACTACGCACACGTGTTACGCTTTATACACACTGCGCATAACTCTGCCTGCCCCTGACGTTCTTTCTAGTTTATTCCCAGCCCCTTTTAGTTCGGCGCAGTGGGGGAAGAGCACATGGCAGAGACACAGCAGGTGCGTGCTAATTATAGCAACGAGGAGGAGGAGGAGGAGGAAAGGTCCCGATTCAGAAGGAGACGATTTAAGGCATCAAATATGTCCTTTGGGGAGATGTTGGAGATGGTCGACATCCTGAAGAAGGCCGACTATGATGGAAAGTATGGACCTTACCCCAACCCCAATGTCCGAAAGGCCAAGATTATGGCGAAAGTTGTCAAAAGTCTGCACCGGAATTTCGGGGTACGTCGATCGAAAGATCAGCTCAGGAAGCGGTGGTCGGACCTGAAATTACGAGAACATGAGCAGTACAGAAAGATCTGGAGAGTGCTGCAAAAAAGTAAGTTGTTGTGCTGTGTTCCGATTCTTTTTGTCTTTATTACATTCGTGCTGCTCCATGTGCTTTTCTTAAGTGTTGTAGAGTTTAAAATGGCAACTTTCATGTTCCTGGGCACATTATTCGTTCGTATCAAACATTTTTCTTTCGGCCTATAAAACACCATTGTTTTGGCCATATGCATTTGCCCACATTTTTTAGGGCCTACTTGTATGAAAATAATTTGGTTGTGTAGATGGGTTTGTTACTAGAATGAAATGCAAACTAGATTCTGTGTAAGGAGAGGACACTCAGCAGCTGTTTTCACATCTGGACGCTGGAGCACTAGTGTGGGACACAAGAACACCATTTTTATTAGGGGGGCCACACAGGTGCTATAGTGTATACTATAGGGGTGTCTCCATCTGTGAAGCTTGTACCAAACAGGTAAAGTATTGAAGCTTGACAAAGGACACTAAAAATTTTACATCTTGGAACTCTGCCAAAATAGACAATTGTACCCCACTTCCAAGCAATGTTTCATATTTATAGTTCTGCCATCAAATATCTGTGTGCTAAGTATACGATTTTTGTTTTACATAGGGGTGAAAAGACTCGGAGGACACCCCTCATCCGAGGAGACCAGATACCCCCCACTTCTGGAAGAAGGTGAAATACCCCAAACACAAGAAGAGCCGGAGGAAGAAGACGTGGTGGAACTAGTCACAACAGGTGAGTGTCTGCGACCACAGGCTCAGGTAAGAGATCGATGCCGGCATATTTAGAATACCTGTTTTTTTTTGGTTTCACTCTTTTTAGGTGATCGTGATGTTGTGGATCCAGATCCTTTCACCTCGGAAAGTGCCCAGATCCTGATGGGGAGATCATGGAGTGTAATGTTGCATTGGAAAACCTCAAGAAAAACATCAATGAGGTTATTCAAAAAAATAAGAACATCATTGATGTTTTGGGGAGAGTTTAAAACCCCTCCAAATCCCTTTGTTTTTTTGTGTGGTACAATGTTAAAAATGTTTTAGCGATTTTTCGAAAAGCCAAATTTTGAAGATGCACACAGTGTCAATATGTGCCATCTGCCATCACGGGAGATCAATGGATGCGTTTTGGGGGTGCAACCCCTTCCTCAATAATAAAGTAGCTGAGAGGAAGGGGTTGCTCCCCCAAAACACGTCCCTTGATCCCCCGTGATGGCAGCTAGCACATGTTGACATTCGTAAATTGGTGTGCATCTTCAAAATTTGGCTTTTCCTGGGGTGACTTCACCCCATCTGAACACAATATCAATCACATTTTCTAAATACTCATGTCTGATATTGCCTTCAAGTTCTACCAAATGTGAACTTTGTAAGTTCAAGATTTGTGTCTTTCTTGTTGTTTTGAAACATGCCTGTTTTATCTTAAATTGACATTTCTATTTTTGATAATGCCACCCCAAAAATTGTTATACAACAAACATGTTGGTTTGTTTTAAAAAACCTTTTCTAAATGCACGTGATTGTGCAGGTATTAAAAAGATTGTTAATCAAGAATGTGTGGATTATTGTCTCAACGCTACAACGCTTTTGTGGTGATCTAATTGCTGCTTTCTGTGACAATGGGTGTTATTTCCGAAGGGCAAATCCACTTTGCACTACAAGTGCAGTTTCAGTGCATTTTCAAGTGCACTTGTAGTGCAAAGTGTCTTTGCCTTTAGTAAAGAACATCCAACCATGCTTTGTAAGGTTACTCAATCACGCCATTTTCAGGACTCACCACATTTCGGTCAGGGTCAGCTAAAACAAACACAAGCAGTAAATGTCACCAAAGATTTTCTTAATTTTTTTTTTATTTGATCAAGGTTTCACAAATTGTCTGGCATTATTGATGGCCCCCCTACCGACAAAGAACTCAAGGTATTTTAGCCGGACATCACAGGCACTCAGGGAGGGCAAGCCAGGATGGCCACTTTCAAGCGCCGTCAGGGTTGTTTCATTTATAATTCTGGCCTTAGGCCCAACTGAGCCGGCATAGTTGGCAGAATGTTGCCGTAAACAGTTATGTAGAACACAGCACGCCAGGATTATATGATTCAGTTTATACTCCGCCATATGGATGGGTGTAAGAAATAGGCGGAACCGGCTGGCCATGATTCCAAACGTGTTCTCCACCACTCTTCTGGCTCTGGCCAGCCGGTAATTAAAAACCCTCTGGTCCGGGGTGAGGGTCCTCATCGGGAATGGCCGCATAAGGTGGTCCCCCAGCGCAAAGGCTTTATCCGCAATGAAGACGAATAGGAGTCCTTCCACATTGTCTTCTGGAGGTGGCAAGTCCAAGCTGCCATTCTGGAGACGCCTGTAAAACTCCGTCTGGGCGATGACTCCCCCAGCGGACATCCGGCCATTCTTCCCCACGACCACATACAGGAACTCATAATTGGCCGACACCACCGCCAACATCACAATACTATTGAACCCTTTATAATTATAATAGTATGACCCCGAGTTGGGTGGTGGGACGATGTGGACGCGTTTCCCATCAATTGCCCCTCCGCAGTTAGGAAAGTCCCACCGCTGGGCAAAGTGGGAGGCCACAGTCTGCCAGTCCTGTGGCGTGAAAGGAAACAAAAAAAAAAATTTGTCTTTTTGCACATTAAAACATGGAAAGCAGATTAGACACAAACATTTTTGGCCAACATCAAGATAACATTTATTAAGGGGAATTTTACAACACCAAAGTATAAGGGTCCTTTCACACTGGGGCGGTTTGCAGGCGCTATTGCGCTAATAATAGCGCCTGCAAACCGACCCGAAAGTGCCGCTGCTATAATTCCAGTGTGAAAGCCCCGAGGGCTTTCACACTGGAGCGATGCGCTGGCAGGACGGTAAAAAAAGTCCTGCCAGCAGCATCTTCGGAGCGGTGAAGGAGCGGAGTGTATACCGCTCCTGCCCATTGAAATCAATGGGACGGCGCGGCTATACCGCCGGAAAAGCGCCTCTGCAGAGGCGCTTTGCGGTGGTTTTAACCCTTTCTTGGCCGCTAGCGGGGGGGTAGACCCCCCCCGCTAGCGGCCGCATACCGACGGTAAAGCGCCGCTTACAATAGCAACGCTTTACCGCCGACAACGCCCCCGCCCCAGTGTGAAAGGACTCTAAGGTACACCTATCATATTCCCCCTCCTCCCCCTCTCCTGGGCTATTTCTAACATTATAGGGGGAGGGGACTCTTGGACAGGTAACCCTCTCCACTTCATTGAGAGATGAATGCCTAAATAATGGGTATTACTTTGAACAGCCCCTCCTTAGTTACACTATTGGCAGCCCACTGGACAGGTAAGAAGTGTCATAATACAAAGATATAAATACACATTGTACACATTTGAGCACATTTGGACATTCTGCTATTACCTATCAAGATAATAATAGAATACAAAAACTTTAAACAGTACCATTTGAAAGTATACAGGCAGGCCCTTGCACTACATGCTTTGGGGAATTCATCCATACATCTGACCACAAAAGAGATGGGTATAGTATGTATGGGTTTGGCAAAGTCAGCAGATAGATGATTGAGGATAGAGAATTGGTATCAGCTGACTTAGCAGTTGGGGGGAGGGAGGGTTAAAAATGATTTGGGGACACCCCAACAAAAAAGCCTCTGGCACTCTGCCTGAATTTAAAGCACAAATCACATTTAAAAACATTTTAGGGGGTGTTTGGGGTAAAGCACTACTATGGAGCTGACAAAATACATTGTTAAGTGACTACATGGAGGTGAATATAGGGCCAGGAGACCATGCTGGGGAGATAAGTGAAGGCAAATATGTATGAAGGACAAAAAAATAATTAGATAAAAATCCAGCATGCATGAGGACAAAAGGGGACATTCACAGCATATTCCAATCATGGTAATTAGGGTATGAGGAAAGAAATACAATACATTATCAAACATTAAATACAATAAAATGTGATATTAAAAGGATAAAAATCTTACCTTAATATACTCCTTCTGCAGGACCTGGATGATTGCAGAACAGGTCTCTGGGATAATGATCTCCAGAGCCTGGGGAGAGATGCCTGTCGAGAACTTCAAGTCCTGCAGACTTCTCCCTGTCGCCAAGTACCGCAGGGTAGCGACGAGCCTCTGCTCCGGAGTGAGGGCTTGCCTCATGCAGGTATCCTGCCTGCTGATATAGGTGTTAAGCAAAGCAAACGGTGAAATACAGGGTCCGTCATCCGGAGAAAGTTCCAGAAATCATCAGGATTATTCTCACGGAGCGAAGGCATATGAGAGAACTGGTCACGCTGAAGCAACCAATTCTTGGTCCATGAACTCCTCCTCACCCTGTTCATGGACTGGACTTGTGTCAAGGTCAGGACCCAAACACCAAGCCCCCGCACAGCACGAACTCTACGAGGAGTACATATACGCAACATGGCTAGAAAACGGTCGGCTGCTCAGAACGAAGTAACAGAACGCACTGAAGAACAGCAAGGCCTGTGAAGAGCGACCTGAAAAACAGCAACGAACGAAAAGAACACAATGACTAATGAAAGTCACGCGTAGCTTGCTTGCACACACTGAAGAGCAGATACAAACCCACAAGCACAAACTGAACCGCAGAAAATGATCTGAAAGCCACGAGTCTGAAAAAGCGCGAATCGTCTCTCAAACTTTTACTAACACGAGATTAGCAAAAGGAGCCCAAAGGGTGCCGCGCTTGGTTCTGAAATGGCCTTTTCTAGTCTCGTCGTACGTGGTTGACATCACCGCGTTCTTGGGGATCGGAAATTCCGACAACTTTGTGCGACCGTGTGTACGCAAAACAAGTTTGAGCCAACATCCGTCGGAAAAATTCCTAGGATTTTGTTCTCGGACTGTCCGATCAATGTCCGACCGTGTGTACGGGGCATAACAGATAGATATCTTCAACTCATTTTCAAGAAATGGGGAGTACTGGAAACAA
This sequence comes from Lithobates septentrionalis, assembly GCA_037952835.1. Lineage (NCBI taxonomy): Eukaryota > Metazoa > Chordata > Amphibia > Anura > Ranidae > Lithobates > Lithobates septentrionalis. Next base: position 387,582 of record JBBDGP010001366.1, read on the forward strand.
ATTTGGTCGCGACCCCAGAGAATGCTTGTGTTCCTTTGTTCTTTTTTTTTTTCCGCTTTTTTCAATCTTCAAGCAGTGGTCCAGGATGTCTTCTCAATCAAGAGGAATTTCACGCTGGTTTATGTGTTTTCACCAACACCACTGATTTTGAAACCTCTCCTAAAGATCAGCAGAGAGTCCTGAAGACCAATTGTCATGGTAATATTTTGGCTATGGAGGCCTTGGTATACTCTGTTAAAGCAGAAGATGGTAGTACCTCCTTACCACCTACTGTGCAGGAAGACTCATTCAGAAACATTGGTATCATCCCAATCCTCGCAGATTGAACCTGGCTGCATGGTTATTGAAAGGGAGAGCCTCAGCCTCCAGTCTGGCTTCTTCAGTGACCGACAATGCTTCAACAATAAAAACCTCTCACAAATCGTACCTTTCATCTGGTGTGGAAGAGGTTCTTTCCCTTGGCGAAAGAGAGGAATATTGTTATATTAATTCCAAAAATGGCAGATATCCTAGATGAGGGATATGCAATTAGCGGACCTCCAGCTGTTGCAGAACTACATGTCCCATGACGCATAGCAAAACTCTGACAGCCACAAGCATGACACCCAGAGGCAGAGGCATGATGGGACTTGTAGTTTTGCAACAACTGGAGGTCCGCAAATTGCATATCACTGCCCTAGACCTCCTACAAACAGCTTTAGACTTAGCTACAATATATTGAGGGAGCAGTTATCAGCATTGTCAGCTCTGAGCGGAGATAGATGGGTCAAATATTTATTGGTGCAACTGTTTCTCCGTGCCTCCTTGGACGCCCATTTTTTCTTCTTCAGGATTTACTGCTGGTCTTAGAGGTCCACAGGAATCCTCATTTTCATCTGTTACCATGTTTCCCCGAAAATAAGCCTGGGTCTTATATTAATTTTGGCAACAAAAGACACAGTAGTGCTTATTTTTGGGGTAGTTCTTCTCTTGCCATGTGCTTTCTTCTCTCCCTCCCTACTTGTCAGGAATCCCCTGTGGAACCATGTAAAAGCGCTTGTAAAATACTAGAATCCATTCTATTACAGTATAATATAATGTAAACTGTGTACGTTTCTGTAATCTAATTGTGCCACATACCTTCTTATAGCGCTGCTGGGGACTTCTGTGAGCCGCCCGAGCGCTGCAGAGGGAGGGGGGGGGGGGGAAGAGACCCCACGCTGACAGCTTGGAGAAGAGGAGAGCAGCGTGAGATCAGCTAATGCCCCGCTGACAGCTAGGAGGAAAGCAGCAGGAGATCAGCTGAGCGCCACTATAAGAAGGTATGTGGCACAATTAGATTACATTATATACTAATGTAATGGAGTGGATTATAGTATTTTACCAGCACTTTAAACTAGGGCTTATTTTCAAGGTAGGACTTATATTGCAGCCCTTCGCGAAAATCGGGGTAGGTTTTATTTTCGGGGAAACACGGTAGAGCCATATTCTATTGAACATTTTAAATTTCTAAAAGCTGCATCAACTAGTAAAGGAAATAGTTTGATTAGGACATGCTTGGTCCAAACAAACTATTTAAAAAGTCATACTATTCCTGGAATTAGGCTTTAGAGTTACTAAACCCTGGACCCTGCATTCACTATATCTGGTCTCCCACAGTACACAGAACATGGAAATGCAATTATTTTAGTAAATATAAATTGCTAAATACCTTTTCTTATCAGCAGTATATAGCAGTCTTGTGACTTCTACCAAAGTCCAGCCAATCACTGGTTAAAGTTTGTAGGAGTTTTCATGCTCCTATGGGGCTGCATGACCCCTGACCCTCTGTCTGGACAGTGCCGATTGGCCCTGTGCTGATCACATGCACCCTCCCCCCCTTAAAAAAAAAAAAAAAAAAAAAAAAGCAATATACACCAAACTGAGCATGTATAGAGTGCCTCCAAGGCTCTGTTCTAGCAGCAGATGGATTAGGGACAGTAAAACGGGAAGATCAGAGGAGACAGGATCAAACAGCCTTTTTACACAATGCCGTGGATTAACCGCTTAGGTTCCACAGTGAGTAGAACAAGCATGCTTTACTGCAAATACAGACTCATTTTACTGTTGTGGGTTTAGTTTCACTCTAAGCTTGATAAAATTTGGTGTAAAGGATTTCTCAATCCAAAACCTCCAAATCTGACTGGAATACACCTTTAACCCCTTCACGACGACCGTACGAAAATATGCAGCCTCGGCTTGAAGGGGTTGTACAGGGGTGATGCCTGCAGCTGCACGCTTTGATCAGATCTCGGATCTGGTAACCGTAGTTTACTGAAGACTTAAAGGCGCCAAATTAGAAAAAAAAAAAAAACAGCATTTAAAACTGCCAAACTTGGCATTTTGAATACTTTTAAAGTGCAAAAGGAGGGATCTGGGGTCTTCTTAACCCCAGATTTCTCCATAAAGAGTACCAGTCACTGACTATTACGGTCACAAGGGATGTTTACATTCCTTGTGACAGCAATAAAAATAAAACAGAATTTTTTTTTTAAAGAGACAGTGTAAAAATAAAAAAACGTTAAAGCGCCCCGCCCCTCTGGGCTTGCGTGCAGAAGCGAATGCATACGCAAGTCACACCTGCAAATGTAAATGGTGTTCAAACCACACATGTGAGATATCGCCGTGATCATTAGAGCACAAGAACTCCTCTGTACCTCTAAACTGGTAACCTGTAGAAATTTTTAAAAACGTTGCCTATGGGGATTCTATGTACTGTGGTTTGTCGAGATTCCACAAGTGTGCGCAATTTCAAAGCATGACGTATTTATTTACTCGGCATACCATCATATTTCACATTATACCAAAAAATTGTGCTAACTTTTCTGTTTTGTTTTTGTTGAATACTTGAATGTTGCAAATACCGTGTGAAATAAAATTTTGCAATGATCGCCATTTTATTCTCTAGGGTCTCTGCTAAAAAAAAAATATATACATGGTTGGAGGTTCTAAGTCATTTTCTAACAGAAATATGGATTTTAAAGCGGAGTTCCAGGCTTATTTTTGTTTTATTAAAAGTCAGCAGCTAAAAAAAGTGTTGCTACTGACTTTTAATAAACAGACACTCACCTGTCCCACAGGCCAGCGATGCGGCCACACGGAGCCTCGCTCCTCTCCCCTCCTCTCCACGGCGCCTCCATTGAAACTGTGGGCACCCGGCCATGACAGCTTGCAGCTTCACGGCTGGGCACGCACTGCGCATGTGCGAGCCGTGCTGCACTCTCCGAGTGGACAGGCAATCTTCTGGGACCTGTGACGTGTCCCAGAAGATTTATGAGAGGGAGGTGCCGCCTAGGGGAAGAGGAGTCGCCGCCTAGGCGGTCAGAAGTAGGACAGGAAGTCCCACTCAAAACTAGTCACCCACCCCCCTCCCTCAAAAAAATTACATGCCAAATGTGGCATGCAAGGGGGCGAGGAGTGCTTAAAGTGGAAGTTCCACTTTTGGGTGGAACTCCACTTTAACTTGCAAGCAACAAATTTCAGAAAAAGGCTTAGGCATGAAGGGGTTAAAGGGCTGAAAAGAACGATGGTGTCAATTCACTAAGAGTTAATCACTGCCAAATAAATGCAGTAAAATAACGTTTGTGGTAAATTTGTTTTAAAAGTGCAACTCACTAAAAATTTTGCGTTAAATACCAAATGCTGCATTTGTTCGATTTAGCAGTAATTACCGCATTTTTTTCATGCGGTAATTTACTGCATTGTACTGGTTGCTAAGGAGCGGGCCGGGAAGCCGGCCACTGCATCCTTAACAATGAATGAGTTATCAGCTGGTTCCCCGCTGACAGGTGAATGTTAAAAAAACATGCCGACAATTAAAAAGTATGGGGGAAAAAAAAAAAAAAACAACAGTATAGGGACCCCCCCATGCATACAATCTGTAGCATGTATAGCACATGCTACAGCAAAAATTACATTTCTATAGAAAAAAAAAAAAAAGAATAAAATGACATTTAAATTGCCAGCAATAGAATTTGTTATTTTATTCATATGGCGTGGGGCCCCCCTCCCAGTCCATACCAGGCCCTTCACGTCTGGTATGAATTTTTTCGGGAACCTGCACCAAAAACAAACGGCGTGGGGTTCCCCCAAAATTCATACCAGACCATTATTCGAACACGCAGCCCAGCAGGTCAGGAAAGGGGGGTGGGAAGAGCACTGACATGGGGGGGGGCCGCTGACCTCCCCCCAAAGAACCTTGTCCCCATGTTGATAAGGGACAGGTACCTAATCCCCACAACCCTGACCGGTGGTTGTGGGGGTCTGCGGGCAGGGGGCTCATCAGAATCTGGAAACCTCCTTTAACATAGGGGCCCTCAGATCCCAGCCACTCCTATATTAATGAGTAGGGAGTACCCCTACCCATTCACCAAAAAATTGTCAAAAAGTAATAAACAGGTTTTTAACAGTTCCTTTATTTAAAAAAAAAGTGTCCCCCGATGTAAATCCATCGTCAATCACGCTGCCTGCTGCACCGCCGAACCCAGGAGGAAAAAAAAAAAAAAAAAAAAAAAAAAAAAGCTCTGCTCGTGGGGACGGCTTACCACTGAATGCCTCCTGCACCGTTTGACAGTTCTTACCTGGCAACATCACCTGATGGCACCCCCCCTCGTGACATCATCGACCCAGCATGCACCACTCCCTCCCCAACCTGACCCGCATGCTCTGATAAGGGTCTGGATTTTGGGGAGGACCCCACGCTGTTTTTTTTTTTTTATAATCTTTGTCAGCATTTTTTTTTTTTACATTCAGCTGTCAGCAGGGAACCGGCCCACGTCTTAGCAACCCAACCCCCACACTGTTTTTTGACAAAAACACAGGTGGTAAATAAAGCATTTTTTTTACTCTCTGGTCTGTTTGTGAATTGGACTTGAGAGCTTTTTAGATGATAGTTAATCGGCACATTTTTAATTTTGCGGTAAATACCGCATAATCGTTATTTTTTTTTCTGTGAATGGGACTTCATTTACCGCATGCGATAATTTATGCAAATATATCACATGTGGTAAACGTTAGTGAATTGACCTCTATAATTTGTTGCTTTAGAACAGATCCATTTAAAAAAAAAATGAATGAAGCCGCATATAAAAGATCATTGTGACATTGAATTAAATCAATGGCCCCATGCTAGCATGATAAAAATTACATCCCTGAATATTTATAGTGACTTATACTATATGTAAACTGAGAATATAATGAAAAATACACAGGCAGAGGTAATCTTGAGTGACATTAGCAGGTCCAGAGATCTGACGTTCTATGCAAATCGCAACTTTCCCTCTAAGAACTGAGCTCACCCACTTTTCTTGTAAAAAAAAAAGAACTGAGCTCACCCAAACCTTCTACCCATCAAGATCACCCCTCACATTAAGGAGCCAATAGGGAGAGCTTGGATAAATAAAGGGGTGAGGTCAAGACTGACTCTTGCAAAGTGGAGATTTATGTACAACAGGCTTTCGCAAAAGAGGCCAATACCATCCACAAATAAATACTGTATGTAAAAATTGCAAAATATCTGAAGACATAAAATGAAGGTGGATGCATGGTAAACTGGCACATTCCTGTCCAGTAAAACAATACAATTTAGCGGTTTCTGTATTCCCAGTAATACACCCAAGTGACTTTTTTTTTTTGTAGTACGGGGACTTTTCACATACTTTAACGACACTGCACAGGAACTAATAGCAACGTTTTTGTTCCTTTAAGAAATCTGCTCACAAAATTGTGTACCACTGCTAGCAAGAGGCATCATAGAACACCTAGTTTACAAAGTGTCAGGAAACATGGTCCTCGTTTCCCTTATAGAAAGTAGACTGGTGGGGGGAAAGAAAGGAAAGCAAACTCGTTAAACATATGCAAGAATAGCAACTCCTGCATACACTGATGATTTAAGGTAGAAAATCCAAAATCACAAATGTCTTGTAGGATAGTAACATCAACAGTAGTTTTTGTTTACAGTTGTCCTCCCCCCCCTTACATTGTTTTATTACTTCTCCATCCTAGATGGGTTTTTTTTTACCCCCATCCTGTGACAGCAGCCTTCTCACCATGTGGACCAGGGTATTCTTTGGTGGACACGGAGTTTTAAACAAACTTTACATACAAAACAATCCAAAGCCTAAATTTCAGCTAACAATTTTTAAGCATGTACAGCAACAAAAGTTTTGTTTACTTTTAGAAAACAGTTTTTAACCATATAAATAAAAGCAGACCTTTGCAAGCACCCCAGACAGTATTATGGTTTGCCCCATCCCCCTTTTTTTATGCTGGACAGCAAGGTGTGTAAAAGAAAGTGGAAAAATAATAGTTTTTTGACTCGCAATAAATTTCTTTAAGGGGGCAGGCCCAAACAAAAACTTGTGCTACTAACAAAGCATGTCATTTTTTTTTTTTATATTGTCCATTTTATGTGTCTCCATAATATTGATGAGTGTGCATTTGACCTTTCCATGCAAACTGGATTTTTGTGCTCGCTGTAAACTCTTTTTCTTGAAGTCCATTGGGATATACAAGAAATATTTAACCTTTGGCTTAAACTGTTGGTGACAGGATTGGAGACTGTCGAAAAAAAAAAAAAAAAAACCCCATTGTAGGCCAGCCCTGAATACCCCTCTTCCCCAGTCCCTAGGCATAACCATTTTCTGTCTGTGCTGGGAGTACAGCCTTTCTGTTCTCCAATCAGGGCCGTCTTTAATTTTGATTGGGCCCTGGGCAAACATTTTCTTGGGCCCCCCCCCCCCCCCCCCTCCATTCTGAGACATACAAAAAATAGCAGGTAGACTCAAAATCAGTTTACTGCAGCAGATCACGCAGCAATTGCAATTGTTTGCCAGAGGTTACAGCCTATCATTACTGCTCACTGGCTGGTTTCTAGAGGTTACAACACATAATTTCTGCTTGCCGATTGGTTGCTAGAGGTTAATGCACATTATTAGCGCTCACTAATTGGTTGCTAGGGGTTACAGCACATCATTAGCACTTAGTGATTGGTTGTTAGAGGTTAAAGCAGATCACTACTGTTTGCTGATTGGTTGCTAGAGGTTCATGCACATCATTACCTCTCACTGAGCAGTGGAGCAATCCCAAATAATTAAGCAAGTAAAGGGGCACATTAATACACATACTACAGGAGAGGTTCAGAGACTGTGGACATACTGCAGGAGACAATCAGAGACTGCGGAAATACTGCAGGAGACAATCAGAGACTGCGGACATACTGCAGGAGACAATCAGAGACTGCGGACATACTGCAGGAGACAATCAGAGACTGCGGACATACTGCAGGAGACAATCAGAGACTGCGGACATACTGCAGGAGACAATCAGAGACTGCGGACATACTGCAGGAGACAATCAGAGACTGCGGACATACTGCGGACATACTGCAGGAGACAATCAGAGACTGCGGACATACTGCAGGAGACAATCAGAGACTGCGGACATACTGCAGGAGACAATCAGAGACTGCGGACATACTGCAGGAGACAATCAGAGACTGCGGACATACTGCAGGAGACAATCAGAGACTGCGGACATACTGCAGGAGACAATCAGAGACTGCGGACATACTGCAGGAGATTACCATAGACTGCGGACATACTGCAGGAGATTACCATAGACTGCGGACATACTGCAGGAGATTACCATAGACTGCGGACATACTGCAGGAGATTACCATAGACTGCGGACATACTGCAGGAGATTACCAGAGACTGCGGACATACTGCAGGAGACACTCAGAGACTGCGGAAATACTGCAGGAGACACTCAGAGACTGCGGAAATACTGCAGGAGACAATCAGAGACTGCGGAAATACTGCAGGAGACAATCAGAGACTGCGGAAATACTGCAGGAGACAATCAGAGACTGCAGACATACTGCAGGAGACAATCAGAGACTGCGGACATACTGCAGGAGACAATCAGAGACTGCGGACATACTGCAGGAGATTACCAGAGACTGCGGACATACTGCAGGAGATTACCAGAGACTACGGACATACTGCAGGAGATTACCAGAGACTGCGGACATACTGCAGGAGATTACCAGAGACTGCGGACATACTGCAGGAGACACTCAGAGACTGCGGACATACTGCAGGAGATTACCAGAGACTGCGGACATACTGCAGGAGACAATCAGAGACTGCGGACATACTGCAGGAGACAATCAGAGACTGCGGACATACTGCAGGAGACAATCAGACTGCGGACATACTGCAGGAGACACTCAGAGACTGCGGACATACTGCAGGAGACACTCAGAGACTGCGGACATACTGCAGGAGACACTCAGAGACTGCGGACATACTGCAGGAGACAATCAGAGACTGCGGACATACTGCAGGAGACAATCAGAGACTGCGGACATACTGCAGGAGATTACCATAGGACTGCGGACATACTGCAGGAGATTACCAGAGACTGCGGACATACTGCAGGAGATTACCAGAGACTGCGGACATACTGCAGGAGACACTCAGAGACTGCGGACATACTGCAGGAGATTACCAGAGACTGCGGCCATACTGCAGGAGACAATCAGAGACTGCGGACATACTGCAGGAGACAGAGACTGCGGACATACTGCAGGAGACAGAGACTGCGGACATACTGCAGGAGACAGAGACTGCGGACATACTGCAGGAGACAGAGACTGCGGACATACTGCAGGAGACACTCAGACTGCGGACATACTGCAGGAGACACTCAGACTGCGGACATACTGCAGGAGACAATCAGAGACTGCGGACATACTGCAGGAGACAATCAGAGACTGCGGACATACTGCAGGAGACAATCAGAGACTGCGGACATACTGCAGGAGACAATCAGAGACTGCGGACATACTGCAGGAGACAATCAGAGACTGCAGACATTATACAGGGGACGGTCAGAGAACTTTCAGCAATGCACAGCTTTACAGTTAAATAACACAGCTCAGGGTTTAAATAGTCAGGCATTTTATGGTTATAAGGACATACCTGGCCAGCCAAACTCACTACATACATTCAGGACTGTGGGCGGGGCTTCCACTCTCTGCTCTCACTAAAGCAGCTGGGAGCTCCACTGATGCTTTGTTGGGTGGGCCCACATCACCCGTGAATTGGGGCCCCGATGACAGCTTTGCAGAGCGCACAGAGGACATGGGAGGATGTATTCCGCGCTAGCCAGCTGAGAGGGGCGGGGCCGGGAGCTCCACTGACGCTCTGACCCTGCCCACGTGCAGCCTGTGTACTGGGAATAGAGCGCCTGTAGTGTGAGCCAGTAAAAGGAGTGGGAGTGTCATTGGAGCTCCCGGCCCCGCCCCCGGAGCTCTGTATTCACCAGCCAGTATAGAGGGGGTGGGGCCGGAAGCTCCACTGACACTCGCACTCCGATCACTGGCTCTCACTACAGAAGCTCTTTTCCGAGTACACAGGCTGCACGTGGGCGGGGTCAGAGCGTCAGTGGAGCTCCCGGCCCCGCCCCCTCTCAGCTGGCTAGCGAGGAATACATCCTCCCGTGTCCTCTGTGCGCTCTGCAAAGCTGTCATCGGGGCCCCAATTCACGGCTAGCGCGGGCCCCCCAACAAAGATTGGGCCCAGGGCAAGTGCCCCGTTTGCCCTGCGCTAAAGACGGCCCTGTCTCCAATGGCAAAGACACCCCCTCCCCCTGCACAGCCATTCACTGGGGAGACAAGTGTACTGCTGTTTCTCCACCCCTAGCTATCCAAACCTCTTAAGCAGCTGAGAACAGAGGTCAAGCGAAGTGATCATTTAGAGAAAAAAAAAAAAAAATGAAAAGAATAAATAAAATAAAAATACAAAAAAAAAAAAAAAAAGTATATGTTTTGCCATTAAAATGTAATTTTAAACAGAATGGGTTGTTTTACAAGGTAAGGGTTTACATATCCCTTAAAAGGGAAATGTCCTGCCTATCCAGTTGTTCATGCCTGGGATGGTAGACAAAGCTAGAACAAAAGTTCTGCCTGGGGAAGGATATGATGTACCTCCCGCCACCAGTGCATTGTCCAGCTGAATCTGGATTGGATGACCCTCCATTAGGATGGTCCAACTTTGTAGGAACAGCCAAATCACCCAAAGTTCCAGGATGTTGATCAGGAAACAAGACTCCCAACAAACTATTCCTCTGCAGTGACAGGGTGCCCAGGACTCCTCCCCATGCCCTGTAACATGCTGGCATCCATTGTGAGGATCCGCCAAAAGACTGGAAGGAAGAACTAATAACTGGATTCCCAAGTCACTAAGCTAAGGCCAGTGTAGTATGAATCAGCCTGGTGAAAAGGCTGATGCAAAAGTAAAGCGGTAAAGATTTTCCCGAGTTTTAGGCTCAGTTCACACTGATGCAATGCAGGAACTGCAGCGATTCCTGTGTGCTCTGCAAACCGCTGCGGGTGTCACTATAAAGTTAATGACACCCCCAAATCGATTTGCAGAACGCAGTGTGAACTATGGCATCGGATAGCATGGGTCTGAGCACCCTTATGATCCAAATGCAGTGCGGGGGGGAAAAAAAAAAAAAATAAATAAAAAAAAAGTCCTGCGAATTTTTGGGGCAGATCCAGTGCGAATTTGCATGTAAATTTGTACAGGAATCTGGTGAGATTCCTGTACAAATGACATGGGATGCAGCAGGCCGCATCAGTGTGAACCCAGCCTTAAACAGCCCCGGTAAAAGTAACATACTGCCCCTCTAGTTCAGTGGCGACTGGTGCTCAAAATTTTTGGGGGGACGCAAACAAACTGAAAAATACTAAAAAAACAAAACAAAAACAAAAACCCCACAAATTGCAGCCTCCCTGTGCCCACACCCCGATTAGAGCCTCTGGCTCTAATCAGGTGCTTCAAAAAGTAACACTCCTTCCCACCCCACCATAGGAATCCATGCGGCCGGCGTCCTGAAAGGGGCCGGGCGCATGGATACGGCGCCACTGCATCAATAAGAGCCGAAATAATCTTCCTTAATTTAGGCGTAATAGCACTAGTCTGGGACTTCTTAGGGGTAGGCCTATTAAGTCAAGGACTTGAGCGGCTCAGAGTCTTAGTTTCTGTGGCTGATGGTTCAAAAGGCACTAAGACCACTGGCAAATTAGATGTAGAATGTGCAGGAGAGGGCACTAAAGCATGCTTGTGGCTTCTACAAAGTCAGCCAATTACTGGATGAGTTGGGTCAAAGACTTTGATAAAAGTCTTAGACAAAGGGGACTGGAGAGGTACAGAGACAAACCTCTAGCAGTGATGCAGAGAAGAGATTTGACAGAAGAAAAAAAAAACAAAAAAAAAAACAAAAACAAAACAAATCTAAGAAGAAAAAAACAGGATGCTAGCAAACATTTTACACAACAGAGCTGAAGAAATTGGACACTGGCACAGTTCACGTCCTAATTGTCTTGTTGGCAGCAGTATAACCTTAAAGTGTTACTAAACCCAGTAATATAAAAATAGTTCATCTGCCCCCCCACAGTGCCCACAGCTTATAAAATCTTTTTTACATTAAAATACTGCCACTATATACCTTTTTGGCTGATCTGTATACCACAGTCACATGATAAACTGCAGAGTTTGTCAAGAGCTGTGTGTTCAGGTAGGCAGAGATTTTCACTATAGTCTGTATACACGCCCACATGTGTAATGTTACCATCATGTGACCTGGCAAGCTCTGAGAACAAGGAAATGTTCTCTCCAGCATAAAAGACACAACTGAGCATGTGCTGGTTGGCTACCCTGCCTGTGTGTTTGCTGGCCTTCCCCAGATAGACAGTGCAGGAGGGAAGGATCTGTGCATACAGGATCAAAACAGCCTTTTTTTTTTTTTACACAATGTGGAGGATTAACCCCTTAAGTTCCACAGGGAGTATAACAAGCATGCTATGCTGCATATACAGACTGATTTTACGGTAGTGGGTTTAGTAAACCTTTAAAGCGGAGGTCCACACAAATTTTAAAGTTAACCTCCATCACATTCTTGCCTTGCATACATTGTCAAATGGATTTTTTTTTTTTCCAGAGGGGGTACCTGTATATCTGCGTTTTCTCGGTTGCTTCCTGTCTCCGACCCCCGCGGGTATGGTCGTCGTATCCTGCGGCGTACTGTCTCCTGGGAGCTATGTGTCCTTATTCCCGGGAGTCAGAGCGGATGGCCGCCGCTAATTCTCGCGAGATTCGGAAACCGGTTTATCTTCGTTGCCATCACAACGGGGCCGGAACTTCCGACGATGCCCGTTGTGATGGCAACGCGCCGTACAAACTGGGCATGCACGGGAACGAATGGTGAATGCTGGTAGCTCAGCATCACAATATCCAGGAAGTTTATGCTTGTGGGCTTCACATGCCCACAAGCAAGATGAAACCTGCCATTACTAATTTTTATAAGTACGTTTTATGTACGAAACCGGACATCGGGGGATACATTTCATAGAACAAGCGAGTGTAACATTAACTTATGAATTGTTAAAAAAAATAAAAATAAAATTGAATTGTCGGCGGACCTCCGCTTTAAGCTAAAGACTTGCTGTGTCCCTCAATGAAAAAGAAAGCTAAAGAATGTTAATTAGCTTTCCCACAAGTTAAAAAACACACACACACACAACTTCTAAATGAGATCTAATAATTACAACACAAAATGGAGGAAAAGTTGCCCAAAGAAACCAGATTTTTTTTTTTTTTTTTTAATCCAGTTTCTACAGTTACTTCTCTTCTGTAATTCACACACACCGTTTGAAAAGCATTACTGTCCTGTGTCCAGACAAAAAATGATGGCAACATCATAATAACGAATGTGTAAGGTCCTCCTCCCCCGCTAGCACCTCAGACATCACCATCAACCTAGGTCCTGATTGTACCACACTAGTAAAAGAGAATTCTTGCAATATTTTACAGCACAATAAGCAACAGCAGCTGTGTCCGCACCCAATGGCCAGCACAGGGATACTCACACAGTGCTCAAAAAAAATAATCCTGCACTCTTGCCATAGATTGAGCGAATCAAGGTTGATGAGATACTTTACCAGCAAACCTTAATACTCCAATATGCTTCTGTATGACCAAACCAAGGAGAACTCTGGGGATTTTTAAAAAGGGAATTTCCCGGAAAAGTAAAAACCCAAAATTTGACTGGTACCTCTCCATTTATTAGCACAAGCTGGACTTCATGAAGCTATTTATACATGTACTGAAGTAAAAGGAATTATTTAAAAAAAAAAAAAAAAAAAAAAAAAAAGGGGGAACCGACAAGGCTGTGTCCAATACAAATTTACTAAGATTGGAGTGGCCAGAAACTGGAGTCATTGTGCAGAGCAACCAATCAGCCTCTAGCTTTCTTTGCGTAAAGTGGTAAACCCAAAACATAATATATTGCAGCTTACCAATCAGATGTGGTGGCTGCATAAAATTTTTTTTTAAAAAGGTATTTTCTTCTCTGTTTTCACCTGGTGATCTGGCCAGTAAACACACCTCCCTGTATTAGAGTGCCCCCACTCTGGATGAAGGCGCACAGAGGCACAGCAGCATTGTTAATCAGAAGGGGGAGAAGTGAAATGCCAGCTTAGAGAGTGTAATATTAATATATATATACATATATATACATACACATATATATATACACACACACATATATATATACATATATATATACATACATACATACACACACACACACATATACATATACACACACACACATACACTTTTTTTACATGAAAAGCTGATCATTGCAAGTACCCCCGTCAGTAACAAATGATTTGTCTCAGCCCTGTAACTGATACATTTGCAGGACAGCTTGTTCAGTTGAAAAACAACAGACTTACTGGCCAGATCACCAGGTGAAAATGAAGGAAAGAAAGCCTATGAATCTAATGCAGCTGTCACACCTACGAATTGGTAAGCTACAATATAATAAATGCTTGCTTTTGGGTTTGATACCGCTTTAACTGAACAAGCTGAAGTTAGAAGCTGTATGGCACTGCTGCTCTAATTTTAGTAAATTTCCCCAAAAATGTGCTGTATACATTGGCAAAGTCTGACCAACTTTATGCCCTCTGTTCAGAACTGCAATGTTTCAGACAAGTTTGCAAAAAGAGGTAGACTTCAATCAAGTTGGCTTTGTACTGGTCCCATGGCTGTAGAGGTGACTGCATTTTGGACCACTTCCTTTAGAGCCCTTGCACACTGGGGCGGCGTCGGCGGTAAAACGCCGCTATTATTAGCGGCGTTTTACCGTCGGTATGCGCCCGCTAGCGGGGCGGTTTTACCCCCCGCTAGCGGCCGAGAAAGGGTTAAATACCACCGCAAAGCGCCTCTGCAGAGGCGCTTTGCCGGCGGTATAGCCGCGCCGTCCCATTGATTTCAATGGGCAGGAGCGGTAAAGGAGCGGTATACACACCGCTCCTTCACCGCTCCGAAGATGCTGCTGGCAGGACTTTTTTTACCGTCCTGCCAGCGCATCGCTCCAGTGTGCAAGCCCTCGGGGCTTTCACACTGGAATGCAAGCAGCGGCACTTTCGGGGCGGTTTGCAGGCGCTATTATTAGCGCAATAGCGCCTGCAAACCGCCCCAGTGTGCAAGGGCTCTTAATGTAAGCAGGAAGCCAAAACTCCTGGAATTTGCCCAATTTGTAATTGTGTGCAAAATCTTCCCTATCGGAGCAGAAGGGAGCATTAAAGACTGCACCAGAATAAGTACAGTACCAAGGGCTGCGCATTTCTCTTATTGGTTCTTTTTAACCCTCAGCAGTTCACCAGATTCAGTAGCAAGTGGCAGAATGCAGGTGAAATCTAATTGCAGACTCCTATACCAGCAAAATCCAGAAGCTGTTGCATTAGAATATCTGCTACTACATGGTGTGATCAACACCAAAGGAGATTTTCAGTGTCCCTAGTAATCCTAATCAATGACAATACGGATCAGTTTAACAGCCAATTTTTAAGTTTCTACTTTTGGACCGAACTGGGAAAGGTTAATGGCTGGGAGAATAAATCCATGCCCAATTTCCCCATGTTTTGTCTCTTTAGAAATGATGGAAGTATGCAAAGATGCCTGTTTATCCTGCCAGAAGTAAGCTAACTTCCTGTGCTTTACTGAAATCCAAAGCAGTTATCAGCCACACCCAGTTCACTTTTGTGGCCTATGGTAGGCCTGGATAAATCTCACCCAGAACCAGGAGCCAGATTAAAACACCTAGGAACCCCATCACCAGGGAGCAACAGTTTACAGTTTTATCTATCAAAAGTTTAAAAAAAAATTTGACTTTAAAACAAACAAAAAAAGTAGCGTTATAAGCTACACTTCATTACAAATCCTTCAATATGGAAATAAATAAAACCCTCAGATGTATAAAACTGCACAGGAACACTATACAAATGTTGTACTGATGGTACATAGAGGTTTATGGCCAACACAGCTAATACCATCTGCAGGAATGCCATGTGTATGATCCCAGGTCACCGAGGCTCTGATTGCAGTAGCAGGAAGCATGAGCTCCTTTGGGCCTAGCTGCTCCAAGCCTTCATCCTTATCAAGTCCAATCAAGGTCCCATAGACTCCACCATTCTCTCCATAGTCTCCTCTCTCCACCCACCACACTCGCAAAAGGTAAAAAAATCCCTTGCTATGCGCTAGAGCTGCACGATTCTGGCTAAAATGAGAATCGCAATTTTTTTGCTTAGAATAAAGACCAGGATTCTCATGGCGTAACATCTTTCACATTACAAAAAAAAAAATCCGGCTAACTTTACTGTAGTTTTTTTTTGTATTCATTCCCCCAAAAATTTAGTCTGAAAGGTCGCGCAACATAAAATATTGCAACAATCATTATTTTATTCTCTAGGGCGTGTGTGTGCATATATATATATATAATCTCATTTATTTACATTATGTTTGGGGGTTTCAAGTAATTTTCTAGCAAATAAATATTTTAACTTTGTAAGAAACAAGTGTCAGAAAAAGGTTTAGACTTTAAGGCCTCATGTACACTGCTGCTGGTAAACAGACATTCAGAGGCAGTTGGATGCTTTTTTTCAGCTGCCCCTGAACTCATCCAATGTTATCTTATGTGTACATGTACACAGGTTTGTTTAATGACGTTTTTTAGGCAGTTGAGTTTGGAGGTCTTTTTTTTGGAAAGCAAAAAAAATGAGTTCAGGCACTGAGTTTAGAGGCATGGCAAGCGCTTCTAAACGGGGTAACTCGCGTTTAGGCGAGTTTCGTTTACAGGCGTTTTTAATTTTTGCCCATTTATATTTATAACTATTTATAGTTCTCTACCAGCTCAGACAATGTTGTGAAAAACTTGGCAGACTGCCCGATTTTTTTCTTTTGACAGCTGAGTGAGCAGAGAACTCTCTACACTTTGTTACATGAATGAATCCTGAAATTCTGCATAGAGATTGTGAGCGGGGTTGAAGCGAGATCGCGATTTTTTTAACAATTAATCGTGCAGCTCTACTATGCGCCCTATACAGGATACTGAAAGTTTCTGTGGTAGTCAATAGAAGGGGCTGTTCTGCGCATTTCTCAAGCTAGCCAAACACTAGAAGAAGATGATTGGTAGAAAACATTTGTTTCCACGAACGTTCGTTAAATTTTTTGTGGTGAAAAAGATGCAGAATGAAACTTCTAAAAACAAACACATTTCTAACAGTGAATGTGGTTTCCTTTCCGAAAAATACATTCATGACAAAATCAAACAAATTTTTAAAGTATTTTGAACAACATTCATCAAGTCATCATAATGTTTAAGATTTTTTGTATGAATGTTCATACAAAGGATCATTAGTAAATCTACTAGTGTATGACCAGCTTTGGTTCATCCTATACAACCTTGTCCTCACTTGTGCCCGCTTTGGAGGAGAATTTCAGTATACAGTAACTACACTTGGCTGGGCCCCCCTGCTGACCCAGTCGCCAGGCTTCAGTCAAAATGACTATCAGGACTTGGCAAGCCCTGGACTACAGATAAACCCCCTCTAAGTAAAAGATAAGAAAGGAAGGTGTTCTGAAGACCAAATTAGGAGCAAGCAGCCCAGGGTGACACAGAGGTTCTTTTATAGATACAGTTTAGTGATTGTTGCCCCCCCAGGACAGGAATCAAATTGACAGGATCACTTGGTAAAATTAAAAAGGGAAAAAAAAAAAAAAAAAAATCCTAAGAAAAGAAAAACAAATGCAGTCGCCACATCTAAGCACTGGTGAGCTACAATATATTACATTTGTGTTCTTTGGTTTAGATA
Organism: Lithobates septentrionalis; assembly: GCA_037952835.1. Lineage (NCBI taxonomy): Eukaryota > Metazoa > Chordata > Amphibia > Anura > Ranidae > Lithobates > Lithobates septentrionalis. The sequence continues at coordinate 404,827 of JBBDGP010001366.1, forward strand.
CACTTTAAGACCCGTTTCTGTGTACCAAACTAGGGAGATTTTTCCACAATTCCCTCAGTCACCAGAACAGAAAGTGGGGAAAATTTTTTTCCCCAAATGGGCACAGTAATAAAAACCCCAGATTTCTAACCCTTACCTACTATGATGCTTCTTACATCCCTGCTTATATGCCTTTGTAGAATGTACACCGAGATGGGCATGCATGGGAGTTAAAGCGGAGTTCCACTCAAAAGCACCTTTCGGAGGAGAGGGGGGAGCAGTTACCCGTTTTTGACAGGTACCCGTCCCCACTTCCGGGCGACCTCACCGCAGGAAATTTGCCCCCTCTCCCTGGCCATTCAGAAAGCGCAGCGTGCTTGGCGCATGCTCAGTCAGGAACCGGCTGTGAAGCCTAAAGGCTTCATTGCCGATTTTCCTTACAAGGAATGGCGATAGCAGCACTCAAGAGCGGATTGAAAAGACGTCTGTATAAAGATTTTCATGCCAGCGAGTGGATCGCGGTCCACAAAATCGCTGGAAGGTGGAGAGTATAGATGTCTTTAGTTCTGCTTTAACAGTTTAGTCTGCTGCAGTTGAGGAAACTGGTGTGAACATACAGAAGCAGACCGATGAAGCAAGAGTCACTGGTGGGAATTTATCAAAAATGGAGCAGACAGAAGCAGGTGCAGCTGTGCACAGAAACCAATCAGCTTCCATCTTAAGCTTGTTCAGTTAAGCTCTGAAAATTCAAGAAGCCGACTGGTAGAGGACAGCTGCTCCATTTTTGACAAATTCCCCACACTGTGCAGAGTTAATTTCTCTAATCTGCGTGTGAACCTTTAAAGCCGATTCGCTCAAATCTAAAGTTACAGGAAAATTAAACCAAGATTAAACCAAGACCCTGATCTATATTCAATACTTTAGAAGACAAAATTTACATTGCAAATACTGCAGATAAAAAAAAAAAAAGTAATGCTGAAAATTGTACACTGCCATTTCTCAAAACCTATAAAATGAAGGTGGATCCACAGGATTTTCATGAGAAAAGGTGAAGACAATGAAACTGGACAATCTGCTCCTGATTGTATAGCTAGTTTTAAAATCGGTGATACAAAACGGAGCGTGTTTCTGTGTCCGGACCCTGCTGAGTTTTTGAGGAATAGATTAAGTGTGGTCACCACTGATATATCCCATCCTGGATTCCAGTCATGGCAGACAATGCGTCCATCCAGGGAGATGTCTGATTGTTGTACTGACGCCCATCTACAAGTCTGAGTTTTTGGTCCACAGTTCCAAGCCTGCGGTCTTCTCTAAGAGACGTTCGTTAGGGGCTTGTATTTTTTTAGCTTGGTCCACTTTCCAGTAGAATAGTTCATTTCAAAAACCGTATCCACCATCATGGTGGTGCTGCCTGTTCCATCTCCTTTCTGGATGACTTCCGTGTACTCGCTGAGTTTGATCTGGATGACATCACCCTGCTCTGGGCACGGATTTTCTGCACAAACCAAGACACTTATATGAGAAATAGAGAAACCAAGAGCCTGGAAACTAAAAAACGCATACACAACTCTTCTTCATCTAAACTGGCCTCAAAAACAATCAATACAATTTTACAGATTACAACCCTTTCCTAGGTTAAAAGCATACCTTGCAGTTTCCCCCCTTCTTTTTTTAGATAGATTAGAGTTGGGAATGGTAAAGACTCCCATCAGTTTATTTTTTTGTGTCCTAATGCGGAGATTGTGTTTAGCTTCTTGTCTTATAGACACAGCAGGATGTTAAAAGAAAACTCTAAAACAAGGAGGTTATCACCTCTTGCAGTTGTCTTTAGGATAGGATCCCCCCTTCCTGAAAAACAGTTCCCATTGCTTTATGTAAAGAAAACAATGGTCAATAGGACCAATGGCGAAGATAAATCAGTGGGGACACAGATAGCAATAAAAGCCTGACATGAGGTTGAAACCCTTCCCCAATCGATCAAAAATATTGGGAACATGTAACATGTTCCCAAAGGTGTACTTTATCCTTTAAAAACAGGCACCATTATTATTACTTTGTTAGTCAAAAGTCACCACTTCTTAGCACCAATCTGATCCTGGTTTTTATTTATTAAAGCTGCACAAACATACATCAATTTAAATACATACATGTCATACTTTTACAGTTTTCTTTTTGGCAATCCAAAATGCAAGATTAAAATTCTGACCGAAAGTCTGTTTTTAAAATATCCTTTCATTTTCAAAAAATCTATTTGCACACGGTTCTGTTTTTTACAGAGACAATTGCAATATTAAAACAAATAAATTAGAAAAAAAAAAACACAACTGAAGCACAAGTCATCTTGTTCTTCAGGGCTAAGCACAGCTCCCTGTCCAATGACAGCACCTTTACAGGTCACCAAGGTGCTCTTATAGATAAATAGCCATCTGAGATACCAAATATTAGCAGTTTCCTGCAATATGATCTGCCATTCACTAAGACTGCTGGTATATCAGGGCTCTGTAACCTACCTCTTGAACCCGCCATAAATCCCAGTATTAGAGCCTTCTCTGGCCTTGTAAGCTTGTTTGCAGTCTTGAACATTTCTTGAGCTGCAAACATCTGTTCCCGCTGTCAAAAATAAATAAAAAGATTACATAAACATGTTGCAGCAAAAATTTGTTGCATTTAAAAAATCACAGTAACATTTTCATACAATTAAAACATATCATGCAGTAAAATCCAGCCAGATACATAAATGAACAAATGAGAATCAAGCAATCGTGGGGCCAGCCTGTAATGTTTGCTTCAGGCACTAGATCCTGTGTTAGGCACACATCTTGGCATGTTAAGTAACGTGTAGTTAACTGCAGGCTGCTATACAGGTCTAGGACCATGGTCTTGTTCCCAGGCCCTGACGTACCCCTGGGGGTATGGCCAGTATGACGGGTGAAGCCTGGTCTTCTAGTAGGCCCAGCATTGTGGATAAGGCAAGACAGGATTTTCCTGTATGCTGGCACCAGTTCCTGGCTTTTATAACATAATCTGCAGTTCTTAGCACACTATGAAGTTCTACAGAGGATTGGCGAGTTATCTTAAATTTGCTTTAAATTTGACAGTTTCTTTTCTACTATCTAGATGTAGCTTTAACCGCTTGCCGACCGCCGCATGTACATATACGTCAACAGAATTGCACGGACAGGCAAATGGGCGTACAGGTTTGTCCCTTTAAAATTTGCTGCCCTGTGGTCGTGCCGCCATAATGTCGCAGAAAAAAAAAAAAAAAATTATAAATAAATCGCTGATCGCCATTACTAGTAAACTAAAAATGCCATAAAAAACTATCTCCTATTTTGTAGACGCTATAACTTTTGCGCAAACCAAACGCTTATTGCGATTTTTTTTTAACAAAAATATGTAGAAGAATAAGTTTTGGCCTAAACTGAGGAAAAAATGTTTTTTTTTTTAAATATATTTTTTGGGGATATTTATTATAGCAAAAAATATTGCTATTTTTTCAAAATTGTCGCTCTTTTTTGTTTTAGCGCAAAAAATAAAAACCGTAGAGTGATCAAATACCACCAAAAGAAAGCTCTATTTGTGGGGAAAAAAGGAAGTCAATTTTGTTTGGGAGCCACGTCACACGATTCAGTTAAAGCGACGCAGTGCCGAATCGCAAAAAGTGCTCTGGTCTTTGGCTAGCCAAATGTTCTGGGGCTTAAGTGGTTAAATGTCCAAGGTACAGACAGAGCAACCAACCCAAAATCTACAAGGTTTAGTAATAGGCAGGAAGTGGTCAGATCTTAATAGAAGCTTCAAGAATGGGGGGGGGGGGGGGTTATATCTGTGCACTCTAGGGGCAACCCCAAGCAAGATTGTTTCCAGCGGCCAATCACCTGAAGGTAGGAGTCAATAAAACAACTGTAAGATTAAGATAATTTCTTATGCCAAACTATGTCACACAACATCTGATGCGAAAACCTCTGCTCAAAATATAGTCCAGCTGTTATCATATGCTAAAGAGGAACATGCCGTCTTCAGTGATCTTGCAACAGCACTAGAGAAAGCTCTGAACCATCTCATGCATTAGTTTTGTCAGCACAGATGTTCTCAGATAAAGATAGAAGACTTACTGTAAGAGACAAGCTTTTCCTGGGCGGAGGCTGTGTCTGTATGGTAGTGATCTGAGGTGCCTGTGCTGCAGGTGTTACCACCTGTGTTACAGCAGGTGTCAGTGGAGAGGTAGGGGTGGCTGCAGGAGTTGGGGTAGCGGCTGGAGTATTGGGGTTGCTGTGATACATCGGCGTCCGTTGTTTGAACTGTGTGGCAAGAGTGTTGTTAGGAGGTACAGGTTCCTCTGCTTGTCTTGTGGTTTGTAATGCTTCCCGAACTGAACCAGCTGTGCAAATAGAAAGATAAATCAATTTAACCTCAAAACCAAACCGTGCCTGTGCTTCCTTCCTATTCCCTATCTGACCATCTTATCAAACCTTCCACAGACTTGTTGGAAGGTGTACCAATTGTTTAATAAACTGGTCTACGGATACCACAGAGATTGTCAGACCAAACAATGCCAACTACTGTCGACCTCACTATACCATTACAGACCTGCCCTTTTCCTCAATTCAGCCAACATTCTTATGCCCCGTACACACGGTCGTAATGTGTGATAGGACCTTGTTGTCAGAAATTCCGACCGTGTGTGGGCTCCATCACACATTTTCCATCGGAATTTCCGACACACAAAGTTTGGGAGCTTGCTATAAAATTTTCCGACAACAAAATCCGTTGCCGGAAATTCCGATCGTGTGTACACAAATCTGACGGACAAAGTGCCACGCATGCTCAGAATAAATTAAGAGACAAAAGCTATTGGCCACTGCCCCGTTTATAGTCCCGACGTACGTGTTTTACGTCACCGCGTTCAGAGCGATCGGATTTTCCGGCAACTTTGTGTGACCGTGTGTATGCAAAACAAGTTTGAGCCAACATCAGTCGGAAAAAATGGATTTTGTTGTCGGAATGTCCGATCAATGTCCGACCGTGTGTACAGGAAATAAGACTCTAAACCAATGATGGCGAACCTTGGTACCCCTGATGTTTTGGAACTACATTTCCAATGATGTTCAACTACACTGCAGAGTGCATGAGCATCATGGGAAATTTAGTTCCAAAACTTCTGGGGTGCCAACATTCGCAATCACTGCTCTAAACCATGTGTTAGCCGTTCCTTAATCTGCAGCACACAGGAATCATTCTACTAATTAGATAGTCCACAAGTGGATTAAGGGGATTTGTGTCGATGGACAAATGCAGCTCGTTTCCATTTGGGATCAGTTTAAGGCCCTCCTGAGATCATTCATCTCTCATTAACAGTTGGCATTTGACGATTCAGGCTGCTACTGCATTCTCAATGACTGCATAGGAGAAAAGCAGTTGTGGCAAACAAAAACCTGTCGACACTCAGCAGCATCTAAAACTTCAATTTCGCCTTAAAGTGGTTGTAAAGGCTAAGAAGTTTTTTACCTTCATGCATTCTATGCATGAAGGTAAAAAAAACAAAACCGTGTGCTGCTCCCACCACCTCCAATACTTACCTGAGCCCCCTCATGATCCACTGATGTGCATGAGAGCCTCGGTTGTCCCAGAACTGCTTCTCATTGGATGGGAAAGCAGCAGGAGCCAAATGGCTCTCACTGCCATCAATTACAGCCAGGGAGCCAATGAGGAGAGCGTGGGGGCTGAGCTACAGCTCTGTGCGTCTTATGGATGCAGAGAGTAGGGCTCAGGAGTGAACACATACCAGTGCCCCATAAGCAAGCAGCTTGCTATTGGGGGGCAATGGTCAAGGGGGAGGAGCAAGAAGCACCAGCGGGGGACCCGAGAAGAAGAGGACAGGGGCTGCTATGTGCAAAACCACTGCGCAGCAGGTATGTTTTTTTTTCTCCAAATTTTAGAAAAACCCCACTATACGATTGTGTGTTCCTATTAACGCAGCATACCTATATCTTTTTTTTAAGACTTCTTACCTTTTGGATGTGAGGAAAAATATGTCATACCTGACTGCAAGCTCAGCATGCTGTCTCAGTAGCAGGGTGGGGGACTGGCTGAGACCAATTCTCATTAACATACAATAGTGAAACCTAACTCCTAAACCTTTAGGCTGGGTTCACACCTATGCGAATTGGATGCAGGTTTCCCCACATTCAATTTGCATAGCAGGAGAATATGACCGGCTCTCTATGGAGCCGGTTCACATGTCTCCGGGGCGGCTTCGGAGCGCACTGCACAGAAACGCTGTGCGTCTTTGCCTCCGTTTCAGGGACGAATTCAAGCAAAGAGTCTGCCCTGATTTGTCCCCGAAACAGAGAACAGGGACGGACAGCATTGCTGTGCGATCCTCAGCCAGTTTAGGTGTGAACCGAGTCCAAGTTAAAGCTTTTTTTCCTCTTTTTTAACAAAGGGGATCCTGTTTCTTTAAAGCATGCATAACAGCACAGTGCTTGTGCTGTGCAGTTTGGCCCTTTCGATCACCTAAAATACTTGGACTGATCCTGCCTGGTTCCACCCTGTAAACTGACCACGGTTTATCATGGCTGCTGAGCCCTGACACCGCGGTCAGTTTACGTGTCTCCATCATCCGCCACTATACTCCTCTCCCCCCCTCCCTGCCAACTCGTACCAGTGCCCACTCCCCCCCCTCTCCTGCTGCTAAGATTACTGTTGAATTGCCATACAATCCTCTCTGGTTGATAATGATAGGTGCCCAGTGTGTGTGTACGCGCTTTATGGGGAAAAAAAAAAAAAAATGCAGTTCTTTAGCTTATTTCAAAGTGCCGTTCACGTGACTGGCCTCCTTTCTCCACCTCTCCTCCCGACTGACATCAGCGGGGGATTCTCGGTACATCACGCTGTAACTGTCAGATCGAGATAAGAGAGATGCAGCCAGTCCCGTGAGCGCCGAGGGGCGCTCTGAAATCAGGTACATAGCGGTATTTTTTTTTTATATAAATATGTGAAAAACCGCTAATTCTCTTCCTCCCCCATGCCTGTAATAGAGTTGGGTGAAGCAAGTATTCTTTTTGTCAGTACCCACCCAACCCCCACTACCCAAATAAAGCCAGTTTGCAAATAACGAGTCATAAATGAGGGAAGACAGCTAGTCTGTTACACTGATTGAAAAGCTCTGCACAATTTTTTTAGTCCGTTCTCATTTTGAAAAATGAGGGCAATGCAAAAAAGGAAAAGCCTTCACTTAATATATCCTGAACAAAAACCATTTGGAATCTACAATAAAGTTTATGAAAACTCTAAAATGCCATGTTGTGTAATGTTTTGCTTTAATTAGTTCATTAAACTTCCAGGCTTATTTCAGTCAAGATCCTCCATAAAAAATAGAATTTTAAATTACTCTTAATATCAGAGTTGGCTTCAAAATATGATAAAATGTGTGTACCTTGTGGGGTCTCAGATGCTGGAATATAGGAGGAAGATGGTACCACACTGGGAGTGGCTGGCAAGTAACTGGTAGAGGGCAGTGCACTTTCACTGTTCAGCGTGCCAAGTTTCTGCAATGAACATACAGTTTAGTATACATTTTATCCTCCTCTACCCAAAAACTTTTAATTTAATGTAAAAGCTAACCCCAGGCCAGCATCATTACAAGTGAAAGACAACTTGCAAATCACATCAAACCTCTGTCACTTATCACAATGGTATTGCATCAAGAGAAACCAACGCACTTGTGTAGACACCAGACCAGCAGCATAATCCGGGGTGGCGCTTTCCACAACAGTCTCTTCTTTCTGGGGCTTTTCTGTAACATCGGTTTCTGTTAAAAAAAAAAAATAGAAAGGTCAGGGATTTAACAACTCATAAGAACCAATGCATGCAAGGATTTGGCATTCAGGAGGACTCAAGTAGCAAACACGCTGCTGGAATAATGAAAAAAAAATCCTGTAGTCTGCTTTGTAGAGACTTTCACTACTTTTAATCTTTGGTAAAACAGGTACAGAGGGTAAATCTTTCCAACAGGGACATGAGCAGCAATAAAATCCAAACATGAGGAAGAGGAGGAATAGAGCGAAAACTGATGTTGTATCAGAATATGTACAGCCTTGGTCAAAAATGTTGAGAATGACACAAATGTAAAATTTTCACAAAGTCTGCTGCTTGAGTGTTTTTAGATTTTTTTGTCAGGTGTTACCATGGTATGGTATACTGAAGTATAATTACAAGCATTCCATAAGTGACAAAGGGTTTTATTGACAATTACATGAAGTTTATGCAAAGAGACAATATTTGCAGTGTTGACCCATCTTTTTCAAGACCTCTGCAATTCGTCCTGGCATTCTGTCAATCAATTTCTAGGCCACATCCTGACTGATGACAGCCCATTCTTGCATAATCAATGCTTGGAGTTTGTCAGAATTTGTGTTTATTTTTTTTTTTTGGTTCACCCACCCCTTGAGGATTGACCACAAGTTCTTAATGGGATTAAGGTCTGGGGAGTTTCCTGGCTTTGGACCCAAAATGTCAACGTTTTGTTCCCCAAGCCACTTAGTTGTCAGTTTTGCCTTATGGTAAGGTGCTCCATTATGCTGGAAAAGGCATTGTTCCACACCAAACTGTTATTGGATGGTTGGGAGAAGTTGCTCTCGGAGGATGTTTTGGTACCATTCTTAATTCATGGCTGTGTTCTTAGACAAAATTGTGAGTGAGCCCACTCCCTTGGCTGAGAAGCAACCCCACACATGAATGGTCTCAGGATGCTTTCCTGTTGGCATGAGACAGGACTGATGGTAGCACCTTTTCTTCCCGGATGCCCCAATCAGAAAGGGGATTCATCGAAGAAAATGACTTTACCCCAGTCCTCAGCAGTCCAATCCCTGTAGCTTTTGCAGAATATCAGTCGTTTCCTGAAGTTTTTCCTGGAGAGAAGTGGCTTCTTTGCTGCCCTTGACACCAGGTCATCCTCCAAAAGTCTTCGCCTCACTGTGCATGCACATGCACCCACAATTGCCTGCTGCCATTCCTGAACACAGCTCTGCACTGGTGGTGCCCGGATCCCGCAGCTGAATAAACTGCAGGAGATGGTCCTGGCACTTGCTGGACTTTCTTCGGCACCCTGAAGCCTTCTTCACAACAACTGAACCTCTCTCCTTGAAGTTCTTGATGATCCGATAAATAGTTGATTTAGGTGCAATCTTAGTAGCAGCAATATCCTTTCCTGCGAATCCATTTTTGTGTAAGGCCCCATTCACACAGGACGGATCCGCTCAGCGGATTCCGCCAGCTCAGTGGGAGATCGCTCTGTTGATCCCTGCAGAGCCGGCGGATGACAGGTTTGTCTCTGCTCACTGTGCAGGGACAGACCCGTCAGAACCTCGCTGTCATCTATGGCAGATCGGACGAAAACGGATCCACCTGTTCGTTTTCATCCGATCGACGGATGGTGAACGTATCGCCATACGACTGTTTTGAGCAATTCTTGTTGAATGGCAGGCGGGTGTCAGTGGACACATCTCCGCTGACATCCGCCTGCCCATAGACGTCAATGGGTGGCCCGCTCAGATAAAAAACGAACAGGCGAATCCGAGCAGGCTTATCATGTGAAAAGGGCATAAAGCAATGATGGCTGCCCAGGTTTCCTTGCAGGTAATCCATGGTTAACAGAGGAAGAACAATGATTTCAAGCATCACCCTCCTTTTAAAGCTTGTAGTCTGTTATTCTAACTCAATCAGCATTACAATGACAAATCACTGACATGTCAGCTGGTCCTTGTGTGGCAGGACTGAAATGCAGTGGAAAGGTTTTTCTTGGAATGAAGTTAATTTTCATGGCAAAGAGGGACTTTGCAATTAATCATCTGATCACTCTTAACATTCTGGAGTATATGCAAATTGCCATCATAAAAACTGAGGCAGCAGACACTGAAAATGAATATCTGTCATTCTCAAAACTTTTGGCCACAACTGTAGGTTGTCCTGAAATAGACACTGACCATTTGCATCAAAATAGCAATGGCTCTAAAAATTCATTTATGGCAAATAAAAAAAAAAAAAAAAAAGTACACTACAGCGCATAACCCCATATAAAAAAAAAAAAAAAAAAAAAATACCAACAAAGTGTTTCAAAGAAGACTGATCCTCTAACTGCCACCATAAGCTTAGCCACAGGCATAAGATTACATGGAAGATGAACATTCTAGAATCACAAGGTACCATAGGACCAAACAACGAACCCTATGGGTAACATCTGAGACTTTTGAGCAGCGATAATAAAATTAGTACTCACCAACAGTCTTTCTTCTCCTCTTGGCCTCTCGCCCTGCTCCCACCATGTCCAATTCAGATATATCCAAGAGCTGTAAGCAAACATGTGCATTCAACTTTTGATGTGTCACTTGTACTTGCAGTAAATAGCAGGGGGCAGAACTAAATAGCCCGTTCTGAAGCCGTACAGACTACAGTGTATAAAATAATTTGATTCCCTGCAGATTTTGTAAGTTTGCCCACTTACAAAAGAAACAAAGGGTGTGTGTGTATAATATTATATATATATATATATATATATATATATATATATATATATATATATATATATATATATATATATATATATATATATATATATATATATATATATATATATATATATATATATATATATATATATACACACACACATATATACACACACACACACACACTTCCCCCTCTCCCTTATAACAGGGTAATAGTAATTCATTCAGGACATTCACCCACCTTTACTCCTCTCTCTCTACGAAGCGGCGTCCTGGAAGGTGCAATGGGGGTTCTGTTGGCAGTTGGGCTGAACACACTGGGGGTTGTAGGACTTCTAAAGGGTGCCTGCTTTGGTATACCTTTGAGTGGAGCTGTAAAAAAAGTTTATAAATGGCAGTTTTATTTAAGGAGTAGTACACATGGACAATTAGTAGGATTACAAAGATTCACATAAAGGAAAAAAAAAAAAAAAAGGGAGATGCCTGGGGAGGTTGTGCCAAAATAATGTGTTCCATTAGAGAATATATGTGTGTCCATTTAGTGCTCTGAAATGAAATGCACATTTGTTTCACACTGACTTTTCTATTCTGGAAAGAGCAGGGAAGGGTTAGGACCTCTGAAAAGTCTTTTGAGCCACTGCCTTTATATCCAGTAAAGAATCCCACCTCTGACGAGGGTCATCAAACAGGCGTCCTCATACAGGAGATTTCCACTTAACTACTTTCACTGACAGCTGTCAATGGTGGGATTTCCCCTCATTTTCTTTAGTATTCACAAAAGTGAGATACAGTTATCGCCTAAATGGGAAAACTTTGCAACAAAAACCTGACAAAGGATTGTTTAGACTGGGGTTTCATCTTAAGCTTCCCTAAATTTAAACAAAAATGACCAATGCCACGTTTTCATTGGCAACTGAACAGCACCAACTATTAATGTGCAACAACTGATGCACACCGTAGCACATATGTGTAGGTTAAATTTAATAACAGCACCGCTTCCAAAACGTTGCATTAGATTGGCTGCAACCAAGCTGTGTATATTGTACAATTTATGGGAATAATCCCCCAAGAAAAATGGGCAAGGTAAATGATGGAATAGATATACATCAATGGCAGACAAACCGATTTGTATTGCACAGTTGCAAAAATTCACAGCTCGTAAAAAGCAGACATTTACAGAGTGCTTTTTAAACCACTTGCCGACCGGCTCACGCTGATATAAGTCGGCAGAATGACACCGCTGCGCAAAACAACGTATGGGTACGTTGTTCCCGCAAAGAGCCACCGGAGGCGCGCTGTACGGCGAAGGACCCTGATGTGCGTGGCCGGCGGGCGCGATTGCGTGCACGAGAGCCAGCACAGGGATTGGTGTGTGTAAACACACCAATCCCTGTTCTGTCAGGGGAGGAGACATATCGTTTGTTCCTAGTAAGCAGGAACAGCGATATGTCTCCTCCCCCAGTCAGGCCTATCCCCATACAGTTAGAAACACATTTAACCCCTTGATCGCCCCCTAGTGCTAACCCATTCCCTACCAGTGACATTTACATAGTAATCAGTGCATTTTTATAGCACTGAATCGCTGTATGAATGTCAATGGTCCCAAAAAGTGTCCGATCTGACCGTTGCAATTTCGCAGTACCGCAGATCACTGTCATTACTAAAAAAAATAAAATATTAAAAATGCCATAAATCTTTCCCATAGTTTGTAGACGCTATAACTTTTGCACAAACCAATCAATATACGCCTATTGCGATTTTTTTTTACCAACAATATGTAGAAGAATATATATTGGCCTAAACGGATGAAGACATTTGTTTTTTAAAACCATTTTGGGGGATATTATAACTAAAAAGGTAAAAAAATTAATATATATATTTTTTTAAATTGAGGCTTTTTTTGTTTATAGCGCAAAAAATAAAAACCACAGGAGGTGATCAAATACCACCAAAAGAAAGCTCTATTTGTGGGGTAAAAAAAAGTTTGTTTGGGTACAGCATTGCATGACCGCGCAATTCTCAGTTAAAGCGATGCAGTGCCAATTTGTAAAAAGCGCTCTGGTCAGTAAGGGGGTAAAATCTTCAGGGGCTGAAGTGGTTAAAGACCGCAAAACCAGCATCTGTAGAAATCTGACCTTCAGCACAGTCACTGCTTCATCAAAACTCCATTCACAGACAATGACTTGGGGCTTGCTTGAGAAGAGCAAAAAAAGTGGCTGATGTATTCCCAAATACCAAGGGTGTCTCCTTAATAGAAAATCATTAAGAACCTTAAAGTAATGCCGCGTACACACGGTCGTACTTTTCATCTACAAAAGTCCAACGGACGCTGACGGACTAAAGCTGGCTGGTAATCCGATCGTGTGTGGGCTTCTCCGGACTTTCAACGTACTTTTTTAGCCTCAAATCCGACGTACTTTAGATTTGAAACATGCTTCAAATCTTTACTTCGTAACTACGACGGACCCCGAAATCCGCTCGTCTGTGTGCTAGTCCGACGGACAAAAAGCCACGCTAGGGCACCTATTGGCTACTGGCTAGGAACTTCCTTATTTTAGTCCGGTGTACGTCATCACGTAAGAATTCGACGGACTTTTGTGTGATCGTGTGTAGGCAAGTCCGCTCGTTAGAAAGTATGCCGCAAGTCCGCCGCAAGTCCGCCGGAAGTCTGTCGGACAGGCTGTCTGACTTTTGTAGACGAAAAGTCCGACCGTGTGTACGCGGCATAAGGCTCCATTCAGAAGGGGAAGTTCCTACTTGTTTGCACCCTCCCACATTTTTCACTTTTTTTGGGGGGAGCATGTACCTGCTCCCACTTTGTTTCCCTTACTTAAGATGCCGATGCCTGCACCCGAAGCAGTTTAAAGAACTGGTTCGGACTAGGGATCGACAGATTATCGGTGAGGCCGATTATCAGCGGCCGATTATCACTTTTTTGGAAGTATCGGGCACAAACGTACTCGATATTGCTTGAAGGGTTTTACCGGGGTGATGCGGCTCAGCAAACTCTCAGCTGTTATTACAAGCAGCCGGAGGGGACAAAGTCTCCCCCCCCCCACCCCCCCCGGCTCTCGCGTCCCACCAAGAGGCCCGAGCAACCAGCCGGCTCGTTCGCCGGCTGGCCGAAGACCCGAACAAAGCCCATCCTTGGATCTAGTAACCCAGAAGTGATGTCATGACATCACTTCCCAGATTACTGGCATCTTAAAAGGCGCCAGTTTTAAATAATATAAGGTATCCAAAAACGCTGATCTTGACGTTTTGAATACTTTCAAGTGCAGGAGGAGGGGTTTGGAGTCTTGTAGACCCCCGATGCCTCCATAAAGAGTACCTGTCACTGCCTATTACTGTCACAAGGGATGTTTTACAATCTTTGTGACAGCAATAACAGTGAAAAAAAAATAAAATAAAGTGTAAAAAAAAATATTATTTTTTTTAAATTTACAGAATATCAGCTATCGGCCTGAGATGTGGCCAAAATATCGGTATTGTATCGGCACCAAAAAAAAACAAAACACGATATCGATCAGTCCCTAGTTCGGACATCGCTGGATCCCTAGACAGGTACGTTTCCTTATATTAAAAGTCAGCAGCTACAGTATTTGTAGGTGCTGGCCTTTTTTTTTTGGAGGGGACCTGGAGCTCCTCTTTAAATGTTCCTAGATTACCATGTTATCTGTTAATTGTTGTAGAAAAGATGACAGATCTTTTCATAATTCATCTACCTTCTGTAGGTACTTTAGGAACCCAACATACTCACTAGTTGTGTCCATTTTTTTTACTAGACCTCTTCCTTTTGCATGAAATGGAACTCCGGCAGTCTTCTTAAGCTGCTGTGCAGTTTCTGTAGCTGAAAAAGCAAAAGCAAACATTTGACAAGTCTTCATTGCTCAACTATCAAACTTTGCAAAGCAGAATAAAAAAAAATGCAACACTGTCTAGTTAGAGAAAAACTGGTGCCACACATGCGAATCTAATAATGTACACAATGGTCACCTAAACAGTCTTTATTAGAATGAAGGCATATTAACCCCTTAAAGGATCTTTCCCGAGCCTGGACCAGGTGAGCGACGTCAGCCAACAGCAGGCTTTAGCCCGCTGTCGGCTGAAAACAGGTCACAGGAGTGCAGAAAAAACTGCACTCCTGTGATCTATAGGAGAAGTACAATCAAAATAGCTTTGGCTATACTTCTCCTTTAGGCTGGGTTCACACATATGCAAATTGGATGTGGCTTTCCCCGCATTCAATTTGCATGACAGGAGAGTGTGACTGGCTTTCAATGGAGCTGGTTCACACAACTCTGGGGCAAACGCGATCCGCATTTAAAAAGGGCCCTGTACGTCTTTAGTTCCGATTCAGGTGCAAATTCAGGCAAAAGTTTGGACCCCGATTCGCACCTGAATCAGTGAACAGGGATGCACCGGACCCCAAGCATATGTGAACTCAGCCTTATTTGTTTTCTTTTTATTGACCTTTCGTTAAAACAGTGCAACCAAAAGCAAGAACAGAAAAATCAGCACAAGGAACATAACTTAGTCAGTAGAATGTGTCCATTGTACCGATTCCTCCTCTTTTAGCAATCTTCCTCCGTCCTGCTCCCATCCCCCACAATCTTCTGAAGCGGCAGGGGATAATATAACCAAGGGGCTGTCACAGGTTCTCATCCAGAGAGCTCAACTATGCCCACCCTTTTCCACCCAGCCGTTTCATGCCTAAAAACCGTACTGCAGTGGGATACAAGAATGGCAGACGGTAGATGATTGAAAACGTTGCCACCTTCATTTACAGATCCGGTTTTATTTATAGATGCTGTAGTATGGCTTTTACGGATGGTGCAGCTGGGGAGGAAAGGGTGGGAATAGATGGACTCTTGATGACAGCCTGCGACAATCCCTTAGTTGTATTAACTCCCACGTGGCAGAAGGGGGGTTCAGAAAGGAGGATAATTTTTACAAAAAAAATAAATACAAAAAAAAAAAAAGGGGGGAAGGAAGGAAGGGGAATTAGTACAATGGGCACATCCTACTGACTAAGTTATGTCCCTTGTGATTATTTCTCTGGTTTTACTTTTGGCGGCACTTAGGCTGTTCTACATAAAGATTTGCTATTAAAGCCTCTCAAACTTTTCAACACAGAGGAACCCTTAAAATGACTTTCTGGTCTCAGGGAACTCATGCTAAAAATACTAGATCTGATCCTTACACTTGTTGGGAAGTAGTACCCCCTT
Source organism: Lithobates septentrionalis (assembly GCA_037952835.1). Lineage (NCBI taxonomy): Eukaryota > Metazoa > Chordata > Amphibia > Anura > Ranidae > Lithobates > Lithobates septentrionalis. The sequence continues at coordinate 420,539 of JBBDGP010001366.1, forward strand.
ACAAACAGCTACAACGATCAATGGTGTCAGTGGGAACTTACCCGAGAGGCGGAAATTGCACATTGCTCAAGGAACCCCTAGCAACCTCTGAAGAAACCCTGGGGTTCTACTGAACCATGGTTGAGAAACCCTGCTCTACAATCAAATGATTCAAAGTTAGCCCATTAGGAAAACTATAGGAAATTGAACAATCATACACACAAATGCTTGTAGCCAGCTGGAAAAAAAAGCCCCAAACCTAACAATCTATATGTTAAAAATAACTAAAAAAAGCATAACTCCAACTTACATTTCTGTAAAAGCTCTGCTCTGAGCGTGGCACTTTTTGGTTTTCGTTTCAGCTGGAAATGTTTGACGGGAGGAGTCAGTGGACCAGCCAGCATGGTGAGGGCATTCTTATTGAGGTACTGGCACTCCAGGGGCAGCATGGCAGAGGCCTCACATTCACCCACTGGATAAACAGAAGGACAGTGTTACCTTTCAGAAAAAAACAGTAGCAGATCTGTCAGCCAAAGCAGAAAATAACGCAAGTACATCACCTTTCTCTCTGAGCTCTCCCAAAATATCCTGCACATTAGGATTCTGCTCCTCAAGATCAAGGTTTAGTGAGCCTGTGTCTGGAAAGGATTTTAGGATGTCTGCCACCATAAGAATCCAGGGATCGGAGTCCAGGGAGGCCAGCTGGATGATTTCTGTCAATGCCATCTTCATCTGTAAGAAGAGAAAAAATTAAATAAAAAAAGACCCTCTTTAAAGAACTCTAGCTGAAAAAGCAATTAAAATATTTATATATATATATAAGCATGTATGTATGTATGTATATATGTATATATGTATATATGTATATATGTATATATATATATATATATATATATATATATATATATATATATATATATATATATATATATATATATATGTATGTATGTATGTATGTGTATATATATATATATATATATATATATATATATATATATATATATATATATATATATATATATATATATATATATATATATATATATATATATATATATATATATATATATATATATATATATATATATATATATATATTTTTATTTATTTAGTACTTGAGTCTACTTGTCCACTTGACCTTAACCACTTGCAATCAGCAGTGCTATGACAGAGCATGTCGCCCGGTCATATGACTGCGTCCAAGAACTAGCCAGGCCGCGCTGTAGCTGTCATTCGGCTATAGCGCGGCCTGGCTAGTTCTTGGACGCAGTCATATGACCGGGCGACATGCTCTGTCATATGTCATAGCACTGCTGATCACAGATTGAGGTAAAGAGCCAATCAGCAGCTCTTTACCACATGATCAGCTGTGTCCAATCACAGCTGATCACAGATGTAAACAGAAGCCGGTTATCGGCACTCTTTCCTCATGCTGACAACACGAGGAAAGGAGACGAGAGCCGATAACTGCTTCTCTAAAAAAAAAAAAAAAAAAAAAAAAATAAATCGACATGTACATTGACAATCAGGGCACAGATTATCAGTGCAGTCCCAACAGTGCTGCCCCATCAGTGCAGCAGAAAAATTACCAGTTTGCAAAATTTTATAACTATGAAAGATTTTTTTTTCTCAGGATTTTTAGTCTTTAGCTGTTTATTTAGCAAAGAATAAAAAACCCAGTGGTGATTAAATACCACCAAAAGAAAGCTCTATTTGTGTAAAAAAATAAATAAAATTGTCTATAGTGTTGCATGACCACGCAATTGTCAAAAGCACGACAGCGCTGAAAGCTGAAAATTGGCCTGGGCAGGAAGTGCCCAGTAGGGCAAGTGGTTAAAAGGGACACCAAGAAATATCTTTTTTTTTCAAACATAAGCCACACACATGTCTACTTAATTGGCCCTGTAACCTATTTTTTGTGAAAAACCTTATGTCCTCTGTGACCTCCTGAACCTCAGCTACATACAGTTTATACTAGGGTTGCATTGATACTAGTATTGGTACCAATATTGAGCATTTGCACAAGTACATGTAATCGTGCGAATGCTCTGATGCCTAATCTGATACCTGGGCAGTCAGGGATGATCGATGCGGCGGTGGGGGCGTTACAAGCAACGATCTCCCTGTATAGATTTCAACAAACCATCTGACAGCTGCTTCTCCTTTTCCCCTGCCCCGCAGCGGTCAGCTGCTTTGTTGAAATCTATACAGGGAGATTGGTGCTTGTAACGCCCTCCACAGCCGCACCGATCTCCCATGTCCTCCTCTATGCTGCTCCGGTACCCCTCAGTCCTCCCCGTGCTCCTCCTCCAGTCCCCTCAGTATCCCCCCCCCGCCATCTTTCAGTATGGAGAGCAGAGGAAGGAGCCGGTAAATGTAATTTATCGGCTCCTTCCTTTTCTGAATGGAAAGAGTCAGCGATCACGGACTGTTCATTCATAACTGAGCAGAGCTTAGAGTAACCTGTGTTTACGCCGTCTCAGTTCATGAATGGAGAGGAGCCTCTGTCTGCTGAAAAAGGGACTGGGGAATCTGTGTCCTCAGTCCCTATCTCAAAGGGGAGGTGTCAGGGTTATGTTTCATAAAAAAATAAAAAAAAAAATAAATGAGAGAGAGAGAGAGAGAGAGAGAGAGAGAGAGAGAGAGAGAGAGAGAGAGAGAGAGAGAGAGAGAGAGAGAGAGAGAGAGAGAGAGAGAGAGAGAGAGAGAGAGAGAGAGAGAGAGAGAGAGAGAGAGAGAGAGAGAGAGAGAGAGAGAGAGAGAGAGAGAGAGAGAGAGAGAGAGAGAGAGAGAGAGAGAGAGAGAGAGAGAGAGAGAGAGAGAGAGAGACTATTTATAAAGAAAAATATTTAAGTAACATTGTAAAGATAATTTAAAAAAAAAAAAAGTATCGGTACTTGCACTCTGTCTTAAAGTGGTATTGGTGCAACCCTAGTTAATACCACACATCCAGCAGCCTCACATGCTAGCGAGGGACATAGGTGGAGATTTACTAAAACTGGTGCACACAGAATTTGGTGCAACTGTGCATAGTAACCAATCATCTTCTAACTTTAGCTTGTTCAATTTAGCTCTGCCAATAAAATCTAGAATCCGATTGGTTACTATGCACTGCTGCACCAAATTCTGTGTGCGCACCAGTTTTAGTAAATCAACCCCATAGATTTTTTTGGCCAAGCTGGCCCAAATGAATTATGCAAAGTATATCAAAAGATGGAGATCAGCTTTAAGCTGGGCACGCATGAAGATCCCTCAGTCCACACAAACCAGGTTAATGGCTGCATCAATTGAGAATATTTTTTTAGCATGTCCCCAAGTGGGGGCAGCCAAATACTCATATCAAAATTCAGCTGGTCACTGCAGAGCCGGCTGAAATTCAATCAATGACTTAGTTTGAGCTCCTGTCACTAAAACCTGACATCATACAATGAACAAAAAAGTCAAACCAACAAGGTAAATAACCGCCAGAGGATATTATAATGGAAAGTTTTTGAAGACAAACATGTACAGTGCTATATTTATTACGGAGTCATGTGACTGGTTTATAATATATATCCAAACTTTCTTGCCATTTCATCATGCACTGGTGCAACATAAAGTAATCAGCTCAAATCCCTGAAGGACACAGCAAGATGGCAAACAAAAGAGAAGATCCATTATCGGCTGCCATGTGCTCTGCTGGATAGATGTACTTCGCATCGGCTTAGCCAAACAGTTAAAAAGAAAAAAAAAAAAAAAAACAACAAAAAAAACACAAACAAACCACCACACACGCACACCTCATGTTAAATTGATGCAGTCAATAGTACAAAAGGGGCTGCACATATTTACAATTATACAGTAGGTGATATTTCTGCATAGCGTGGTCCTCAAATATAAACCAAGGGTGCATTCACACTATAGCCTTTTATGAACACGCAAAAAAAAACAAAAAAAAAAAAACAAAAACAAAAAAAAAAAAAAAAAAAAACACGCTATGCATATGCACCTTGTCATACTCCACGCACAGGACAGCTCATTAATTCTAATGGGCCGCCCTACATGTGCAAAAGTAGCACATGTGCCTCTGAGTTTTATGTAAAAAAATGCATATCTGTTTTCCCATATTTGGGGCGCCATCAACAATGAACAACACTGCAAGTGAAAAAAACAAACAAAAAAAAAAAAACGTTTGCAGCATTTTATTTCTAGATCAGTGGTCTCCAAACAGCGGCCTGGGAGCCAGATGTGGCCCATTGCTTGCTTTTATCCGGCCTTTAGGGTACGGTTCTTCACACTGATACAAAGCACCATTCCTTTCACCGATACCAACATTGGGGCACTATCCTTTGTACTGACACCAACGATGGGGCACTATTTGTTCCACTGGCACCAACAATGGGGTACTAGACCTCCCGCTAACACCAACAACGGAGCACTATCCCTTCCACCAGCACCAACAATAGCAATGGGGCATTATTCCTCTGACCACAGGTACCAAGCAACTATTTTTTATTTTTGATCCCACCGACCACCAAGCCTTTGGCATAGTTTACTCCCATTGACGTGGGGCATTTTCTATTCTCATTGGTTACAGTCTGGCCCCCCTAAGGTTTGAAGGACAGCAATCTGGCCCTTTGTTTAAAAAGTCTGGAGACCCCTGTTCTAGATGAATGCTGAGGGGTCATTTAAAGCTGATCACTACCTTTTACTGAAGTTTGAACCAATCTGTTCCAAACAAAACATTTCCCTCACAGATACCAGTAGCTGGGTGTGCTGTATAAACTGCATCTAGCCTCAGCTTTATACAGTATACTAAAAGCTGGAGATCAGCTTTAATACAGAGTCTGATAAACGAGATCTCTTCAAGAGTTCCTGGCTCTTTTCCAAGCTACATGTTGCAATTGTCCCACTACAAAAAGGTGAAATCCTGCAGGTAGGACACAACCCACCTTTGTAATGAATACAGCAGGTGAACTGTCCTAGGAAGCCATGACCTATACCTGGACAGCTTATAGAAGTAGGAAGGTAAATCAACTGGAACTGAAGCCACACAACACCACCTGAGAAACTCAAGCTGTCAGAAGTGTACAGCCCCTGGGCCTTTGGTTTTGGTCCAATTTTTACTGTAATCCAAATCCAATTAAATACATAATGAAATAATATAAAAGAGAACCTGATCACCTTTCTGCAGCAAAGTTAGAAATCTGGCATAACCCATCATCACCAATGGAGGGAAGATTGAGAGGGAACTTTCACCAAGGCAATTTTGACTATAATTTAAACCATTTTTTCTGTATCTGTCTACTTTTTACTACTTTCTCCTTTTATACAGCAATTCAGATCACAGCCTTCCATTCTATAAACTGCAGAAAGCTGGCACAACCTCCCTTCTATTCTATAAATGAGAGAAAACTCAGGCATGATTCGGTTGCAGATTGGTGTGAAATGAAAAGCGATGACTTTGCCAAGCTTTACAAATAGGCCATTAATATGTGATAAACAGCAGAACATGCCTCTACTTGCAGCAAATACTGGAGGGGTAAATATTTGTATATGCTGTGGCTGTTCAATCTAAGTATATCTGGATGTAGAACGGCCATTACAAGCAATCAGTCTAGCTGTAAAATAGGTCATGACGGCTTAATGTGTGCTTATATCAGAAGCAGTTTTACAGCAACAGAAAAATGTGCAACAGGTACAAAATGTTCACATATTTTCAACACTTCTTAAAGCTGAGCTCTAATGCCGTGTACACACGAGCGGAATTTCCAACAGAAAGAGTTGCGATGGGAGCTTTTTTATTGTATATTCCGACCGTGTGTATGCCCCATGGGACTTTTTCTGTCGAAAATTCAGACGGACTTAGATAGAGAACATGTTCTATATTTTTCAGACGGAACAAATTACTATCGGAAAAACCGCTAGTCTGTATGCTGTTCCGACGCACCAAAAACGACGCATGCTCTGAAGTACGAGACGGAAGCTATTGGCTATTAAACTTCTGTTTTCTAGTCCTGTCGTACGTGTTGTATGTCACCGCATTCTGGACGGTCGGAATTTGGTGTGACCGTGTGTATGCAAGACAGCTTGAGCGGAATTCCGTTGGAACAACTTTCAGGAGTTTATGCCGACGGCAAAACCAGTAGTGTGTACAGGGCATAAGAACGCAAAACTATAAAACCGGTTTTTACATACATCTGGCACATTTACAGCAAATACCTCATATTGGTGCAATGCTTTATTTAGAGGCTCCTAATATTTAAAAAAAAACAAAAATTAAATGCACATTTTTACCTGCAAAAAGATGTGCATTTATTTTTTTTTTGTACAAACTGGAGGTGAACTTATCCTTTAAAATAATCACATTTTGTTGCTTTGCAGCCTGAAATGAAGACCCCCTTGTGTCAGTATTTTGTTGAACCACCTTTTACTTTAACCACTTAAGAATCAAGCCTATTTTTTGACACTTGTCATTTACAAGTTAAAATCAGTTTTTGTTAGAAAATTACTTAGTACCCCCAAACACTATTTTTTTTTTTTTACAGACACCCTAGAGAATAAAATGGAGATCACTGCAATAGTTTAGGTCACACTGTATTTGCACAGCGGTCTTACAAACGCATTTTTTTTTTTTTTTTTTAATAAAAAGACTATTCACTTTTTTTTTAAAGAAAAAAAATTGGGCTAACTTTACTGTTCTGTTTTTTTTTTTTTTATATATGATGTGAAAGATAATGTTACACCGAGTAAATTGATATCGAACGTGTCATGCTTCAAAATTGTGCCCGCTAGTGGAATGGCGAAAAACTTTGGCACTTAAAAATGTTTAAAAATTTCTACAGGTTACATGTTGAGAGTTAGACGAGGTCTAGGGCTAGAATTATTTCTCTCACTCTAACGATCGTTGCGATACCTCACATGTGTTGTTTGAATACCATTTACATACGTGGGTGCGACTTACATATGTGTTCGCTTCTGCACATGGAGGGACAGGGTGCTTTAAAAAAAATAAATAAAAAAACATAAATTCTTATTTAATTTACTATTTTTATACTGACCCTTAAAAAAAATAAAAATAAATAAAGTTTGAAAAACTTTTATTCCTATTACAAGGAATGTAAACATCCCTTGTCATAGAAAAAAAGCATGGCAGGGCCTCCTTAATGTGAGATCTGGGGTCAAAGAGACCTCAGACCTCACATTTACACTTAAAAGCAAGAAAAGAAAAAAAAAAAATATATATATATTAGGGTCATATGCAGAACTCAGTAACTTAGTATATCGAGGGCCTCGTTCCAACATACACATTAGCACCCCTATGAGAACCACTGTTGGGGTGTGGAGACGAGTCTCGGGATCTCTGATGAGGCCCCAGACCCATTCCCCCTATACTCCCCTGTGGGGTAACCCAGAACTGCCCCATCTACGGACAGTGCACGATCCACAAATATGGGCCAGACACGAAATCAAAACTCTCCGGGATATAATGCCTGGGGGCCGTCTCCTTCCCTTTAGGGAACTAAAGAATACATTTTCACTCCCTTCGTGGATGTACTTCAGATTTCTGCAGCTTCGACATGCGGTCGGGGCACATTTTCCGGGCCCTATCGCCCTAGCCCCGCACTCAGTTGAACCTCCTCATGGCACGCAATATCAGCAGAACGCTATCCACCATACACTTTAGACTCACTTGCCCGGGCAGTAACGGGGCTGACAGAGCATTCTCAACTTGGCAGAGAGACATGACATACCTGACAGAGGAAGACTGGTCTGAGAGCCTCCAACAATACATCCCCCTAATGATAGCAGCCAAAGACCATTTTATTCAGATAAAATATTTTCATAGGGTGTACTATACGCCCCAAAGGGCTTTCAGTCATATACCGCAATGTTGAAGAATGCCCGCGATGCAAGGAGGGAATAGGTTATTACATACACATGGTGTGGGAATGCACCCCAATACATATTTTTTGGCAGGCAGTGTCTGCTGACATTAGTTCAATTAGTGGAATACCCATCAAACTTGATCCCCCGATCCTTCTCCTAGGAGTGACTGATACTATACCTACTAACCCACACACCAAAACCTTATCTTTTACTGTGCATACTACGCCAGGAAAACTAATTTTAATTAACTAGAAGGCAACTGAGCCACCCCGGCTCTGCATGGAAAACATTGGTGAATGCCACCCTACCACTATACAAACTGACATACATGGGGCGCAACTGCCCAAAAAAAAAAAAAAAAAAAAAAAAAAAAAGTTTAAAAAAAAATATGGTCGGCGTGGGTGGAGGCCTCACGGTGTAACTCAAAGATATGAAGGAACGCACTGGCTCCTGCCTCCCCCCCCCCTCTCTCTCTCTTCCGGCTGCCCCCCCGGCGTCTGCTGATTTGCACCACAGTAAATCCTCACCACGGGGGGTGGGTGAACGGGTAATTACGGTATCGTTATGCTTACATGCCCTTGACAGACTCAGTGAGTATACTCCAAGATTGGAAATAAAAGCGGAAATGTCCCATGTATGCAAGATGATTTAGCTACCACCTGCTAGGTGGAATGACCTATTCTTGTGTAATGTTTACAGCTATTCACATGTAATCTGAATCTCTTAATAAAGATTTCTTCTGTTAAAAAAAAATGCAAGTATGCAATCAGAGATGTATGCCCGGAAAACAAGAATTCTGCATTCCAGGCATATGGCCCTAATGAGAGTACAGCGTGGCTAGACAAAACTAAGCAAAACAGAAAAAAAAAAAAAAACACAAAACACATACTGTAAACAAGAAACTCAGCTGCTTCCTCAAATTTTTGCAAACCAATTTGCATGTGTGTAACCGACCAGTGTGCTTTCATGCACAACAAAACACAGGTGGTTCTATAATATGCCACGGCCATACAACTAGACTTAAACCCCAGACACACTGAGAAAATCAGAGGAAAAATTCCATACATGGCACAATCATTCGATTTTCGTATAGTGCGTACACAACTTTGGACATCTGATTCAGACTTTGCAAACTAAAATTTCCGAAGGGACAAAAAACGGAAAAATTTCTCTCATACGGGAACAGAATACACAATTTTCATTTAATGTGTTCTGTTTTCGTACGAGAAAAATCAGAAAAGACAGACTGCGCATGATCAGAAACCATAAAAAAAAAAAAAAAAAAAAAAAAAACACACCTTTGCCGTACGAGAATTTTCGTACATTATTTTCTTCCCCAGTTCCGACTTGCTGTGAAGCAAAAAGCAAATACGGTAAATATTTAACCACTTCCATACCGCAGGCCGTTATATGATGTCCTTGGCTTTCAGTGGAGATATCTGAATGATGCCTGCTGCAGGCATCATCCAGATATCTTTTTTTTTTTTTTTTTTTTTTTTTAGAGCCAGTGATTCTGAGCACAATAAAAACGATCATAGTAGCATGCTCAGCCGCTTGAACGTTCTAAGCGGCGATGGGACGTCCCCCCGCCCCCTCCAGTGCTTCGCCGGGCTCTCCCGTGCGATCAGGGACCCGGAAAACAAATCGTCCAGCACCGGAAGAGAAGCATAGAGATTTCCGAGGGACAGAAGATCCTCAGAGGCCCGGGAGCGACGTTATGACGTCACGTCTGGGCCACACAAGTAAACAAAGCCAAGATCTCAGCTAGAAAAGCATCAGATCAATTTTTTATCTGATGCTTTCCAGCCTGGAGGAGAGATCTTATAGATGGGGATGCACCGAAATTTCGGCCGCCGAAACATATTGGCTGAATATGGCATTTTCGGCACTTTGCCCAAAGAGAAAACGTGCCGATAATAGAGTCTGGTGCTGCCCAGTACAGGGTGTCGTTCTGGAGCGCCCCCGTCCAGTCCTCTCTCCTCGACGAGGCGGCTGAAAGCAAAACTGTGCTCTATGGAGGAAAGCTGTCAGCAAACCGCGATAAGGAGCAGCTTGTCGATATGATCAGCGGGAGGAGCATTATCAGTGTGCAGCACCATGGGGGTTAAGAGTGCAAGACTTGTTTGACATGCTGTTAGAAACGGTGAGCCCGCTCGGTGTGCTGACAGCTTTCCTCCATAGATAGAGCACTGTTCTTAGCTTTGCCTTGTTAACACTGCCCTGTCCTGATCCTGTCTGACATACTAAGGCAGGCTGCATGATGGGCACTGGTAGGCTGCATTTGATGGACACTGGTGAGGCTCCATCTCCTGTACCACGTCTGCAGTCTCTGACCATCTCCTGTATCATATCTGCTAGAGGTGCACCACATGGAAATTTTTCTAATACTATTAGAAATGTGTTATATAAAATGTATATGTTTTATTTAAAATATAAAAATACATTTTTATATAAAAATAGGTTTTAAAAACAGTCATTTTCGGTCTAGTGTATTATTCATTTTTGGTATCGGCACCAAAAAACCCCTACCTATAGACCCCACATCACTCCATAAAGAGAACCTGTCACGCACCATTCCTAATACAAGGGATGTCTACATTCCTTGTAATAGGAATAAAAAAATATATAATTTGTTAAAAAAGGGCAAGTGTAAAAACACAACTTAAAGTGCCCTCGCTCCCGAGCTCGCACGCAGAAGCGAGCGCATACTTAAGTCGGGCCCGCATATGTAAACGACATCCAAACCACACATCTGAGGCATCACCGTGAACGTTAGAGTGAGTGCAACAAACCTCCTCTGTAATGCTAAACAGGTAACCTGTAAAAAAAAAAAAAAAAAAAAAAATTAAAAAAAAAAAGGGGGCCAACTTTACCGTTTTGTTTATTTTTCATTAAAATGTCCCCCCCCCCAAAATTGCATTTGAAAAATTACCGCGCAAATACTGTGCGACACAAAAAGTTGCAATGATCTCCATTTTATTCCCTAGGGTGTCTGCTAAAAAAAAAAAAAAAAAAAAAAAAAATAATATATATGTTTGGGGGTTGTGAGTAATTTTCTAGCAAAAGAATTATGATTTTTACATGTAGGAGAGAAGTGTCAGAATTTGTGCGGCATGGAAGTGTTTGTATGTACTGCAACATATCTATTATAACAGAGGGGATTGTGTGTAGTTTACAAAGTGGCTTAACACAACCACTAAGTTTTGTAAGTTGCAAGGTGGGGACTCCATGGATCAAACTGGTTAATCCAACACATCCCAGATGCTTGACTGGATTGATAACTGGAGAATTTGGAGGCCAAAGTCAACACCTTGAATTCATTGTGTTCCTCAAACAAATTCTTGAACTCATCAGACCAGGCCATCTGCTTTCATTTCTCCGTGGTCCACTTCTGATGCTTGCATGTCCATTGTAGGCACTTTTGGCTGTGGATATGATCAGAATAGCTGCAGACCAGTCAGGGTGCCCAATCAGCCCCTAACACAACAAACTGCGATGCCCTGTGTGTTCTGACACCTTATGGTCAGAACCAGCATTCGCTTTTTCATAAATCTTAGCTACAGTAGCTCTTCTATTGGCTTGGACTACACGGACCAGCCTTGGTTCCCCATGTGCATCAGTGAGCCATGGCCAACTGGGACCCTGTCCCCAGTTTTCCTTCCTTGGACCATTTTTGGTCAGTCCAGAACTCTATAGACCGAGAACATCCTACAAGACAGATCGATAGCAGCGCAGCCATTGGCTCCCGCTGCTCTCAATCAAATCCAATGACGCAGGCGCCGGGGCTGAGTTCGGCATTCTGTGTTTATGGACGCAAATGCTGGACTCGGGGGTTACCTTGCAAGCGTGCTCCCAGGGAGAGCGCTTCTAGCGGGTTTACCGATGCAAGGAGCAGCCGCGAGCGCCATTGGGGGACCCCAGAAGAGGATGCTCGGGGCTACACTGTGCAAAACTAACTGCACAGTGGAGGCAAGTATGATATGTTTATTTTTTTTTTTTAAATAACGAGGGTTTACAGCCCCTTTGAGATAAAAAAAAAAACCTTCTGACTTTACAACCACTTTAAGCCTTTAGAACCACTTTAATATGTTTAGAGTAACTGTGCATAACTAAATTCTGTTTTAGTTTTGGCACACTTTATTGTTCCTACACAGGACAGATTAAATCACTGGCATTGTAGTTCAGTTCATGCAATCCTAATTATGTTTGCTCCAATTTTGTCATTTGCTACACTATCAGGTTACAATGTAAACTAGTTCTATTCAACCGGTATAATGTGAAGTCCTTGAGTGCTCTGGCACCTAATAAGACTAATAAAGGAAAGCTGGCACAAAAACAAAGTGCACTTTCAACAAACAGAAGATCATGTAGTCACCCCCCCTAGATGTGTTTCTTCCCTTCCCAATTACACCTCGCTAGTCTGATGATCACAATTTCTGGGCTAATGACGAATCCCATCTCATAAATCTTCGACAATACAAATGTGTCATAACGGCCTCCTCATAATGTACAGCTTGTTGAGAAAATTAAGTGACAGAAGATAACTTAACATGGGGTATCCATAGTTGCCATCTTGACGCTGTCCACAATAAATTGTGGCCATACACACTGCAATTTTTTTCTCTGAACAATTAGAATAGTTATAACTTCCTTTCTGATTTTCTACATTCAAAAACAAACTAAGGTGAAAGGCCAGGCATCGTTTTGCATTGATTAGCAGTACTGAGATACTTTATTCATGAATATGATCGTATTTCAATCATTTTGCTCATGAAGTTACATGGTGGAAACAGATGCACTCAACTCACTATCGTACATTAACCACTTGTCGACCACGCTATAGCCTAATGACGTCTACAGCGCAGTCGGCTATTTTGGGACGTTGTCATGGGCCTGCTCTGCGATTGCAGTGTCCAGCCAATGCTGATCACATAGAGGTAGAGCCAATCAGCGGCTCTCTACCACGTGATCAGCTGGACAATCATGGAGGTCAACAGAAGCCAGTTATCGGCACTCCTTTCCTCATGCTGAGAGCATGAGAGGAGAAGAGAGCCAATTAGGGCTGCAACTAACGATTATTTTCATAATCGATTAGTTGGCCGATTATTGTTTCGATTAATCGGTTAATAACCTTAAAAAAAAAAAAAAAAAAAAAGTGTGGTGTATAATTTAGTTAAATATGTAAAGTTTTTTAAAAAAAAGGCAATTTATTCTTAAATATCTATGTAGTGGTAAATATAAATAACCAACTATATGGTTAGGGAGCAAAATATCTAATCCACTCTGAGAATAACAGACAGAAGAGATATACTGTATATACTATTAGAGGGGAGATATACTGTATATACTATTAAAGAGTGAATCTGGTAAATATAAGACTTGGAGATCAATTTTTTTTTTTTTATTAAAAAAAACAAACAATATCTTCCTTCAAACATAAAGGCATTTTAAGAACGTTTGTTCGATTTTCTAATCGTTAGTGGGGTCAAATTGATGTTCATTTTCAACCACAGTGATGGGAAAATTTGGAAATAATAGGAAACTTCTCGGTCAAAGGAATTATCAGACAGTGTATGTGGTTTTCGTTCAGAAATTACATTCATTTTAAAAACGGAATGTTAAAAACAAGTGAAAATTTCAAACAACATTCTTTCATTCAACGAATGTACAAAGATTTTTCTTCTGAATATTCTCGTCTGAAATTTTATGCATGTGGCCTGCATAAGGCTCGGTACACACCTATGCAGTTTGCTTTTGATCTGTTTCTGCAGTGCTTTTTGCTGTGGGTTTTGATTTTTGCGGCGATTTTTTAGCATTTTTTTGGACCAATTTGTTGTTGGGCAGATTTAAAAACACAAATTGCTGCAAAAACATATTACATGCTTTTCTTCAGCTTCTCCATTGAAGTATATTGAACCAAAAAAGCAGCGTTTTGTGTTTAAAAAAAAAAAGTCCCCGACCCTTTCCAAATACACAGCGGCTAAATAAAGCGTAGATGTGAACGTGTCCCATAGGAAACCATGTAAATGAACTGTAGTGCGTTTCTGCAAAAAACACATAGATGCGAACCAGGTCTAAGACGTTTAGTAACATAATGGGGTTAAAAAAAATAAAATTAGCCCTTTATAGTACAAAAAAAGCAGATCACTACTGTAAGGGGTTAATTTTTTTACTGTAGAACTGTGAAAATAATATTTACAGTAGCGATGTGTTGCTCTTTTTGTACTATAAAGGGCTCATTTTAGGTTTTTTTTAACCCCATTATGTTACTGGCCGATTAATCGGTTATGAAAATAGTAATCGATTAATTTCATAATCGATTAGTTGTTTCAGCCCTAGAGCCAATAGACTTCTCTAAAAAAGGGACATCTACACTGATTATCAGTGCAGTCCCAACAGTACCGCCTACCAGCCTCATCAGTGCACATAAGTGAAGGAGAAAAAATTCCCTGTTTGCAAAAGTTTATAACAAACTACTAGGGCTGAAACAACTAATCGATTAATCGACAACTAATCAATTATGAAATTAATCGATTACTATTTTTATAATCGATTAATCGGCTAGCTGATTAGTCGGCCCCGCATACAGAATGCATTATTTGTTTGCATATCAGGAACTACAGTGCAGCACACGAACAGCTCAGTATACATGTTGCCTGAGAACATGTGAATGTGTGAGGAGCAATGCCTCATGGGACATGTAGTCCTCGGCAGGAAGCGAGTGGTGCAGAAGTTTTCTTTACCTTGCTATTGGGGCACTCTATACTGTACAGATCAAAAGCAAACTGCAAAAGGGTGTCCCGAGCCTTATGCTGGCCACACGGATCAATTTTCAGACGAGAATATTCATATGAAAAATCTTTGTACATTCGCTGAATGAAAGAATGTGGTTTGAAATTTTCACTTGCTTTTAACATTCTGTTTTAAAATGAATGTCATTTCTGAACGAAAACCACATACACTGTCTGAAAATTCCTTTGACCGAGAAGTTTTCTATTTCTAAATTTTCCCGTCACTGTGGTTGAAAACGAACGTGGATTTGACCCTACTAACGATTTGAAAATCGAACGAACGTTCTTAAAATGACTTTTTTTTGAAGGAAGACTGTTTTTGTATGGCCAGCATATAATATATTACAGTTCTGTTTGAATATCTGCAAAACAGTCTAACTTTTTTTTTTCTTTAAATAAAAAAACAAAACAAAAAAAAAACCCACTGGAGTCTGATGATATTTACCAGATTCAACCTCTAAGAGCCCATTCACACAGGGACGACTTGTCAGGCGACCTAGTCGCCTGACAAGTCGCCTCCCGTTCTGTACAATGGAACTGTTCTAATTGGAGCGACGCAAGTCGCTCCGACTTAGAAAAAGGTTCCTGTACGACTTTGGGGGCGACTTGCATAGACTTCTATACAGAAGTCGTTTTGCAAGTCGCCGTGGAAGTCGTTTGCAGGTCGCCTCGCTGAGGCGACCTGCAAGTCGTGTTGCCCCTGTGTGAATGGGGTCTAATAGTATAAACAGTACATCTCTTCTGTCTGTAATTCTCAGAGTGGATTAGAGATTTTGCTCTCTAACCATATAGTTGATTATTTATATTTACCATTGCATAGAGATATTTAAGAATAAATTGCCTTTTTTTAAACTTTACATATTATTAACGAAACTATACACCACACAGGTTATTAACCGATTAATTGAAACGATAAAATCGGCCAACTAAATAGATTATGAAAATAATCGTTAGTTGCAGCCCTACAAAACTACAGGGTGGGGGAAAAAAAAAAAGGATTTTTTTTGATTTAGCCACTGCAGCTCCGGAAAGATTGGCCCCCTTAATGATCAGGATATTTTTTGCAATACAGCACTGCGTCGCTTAACCGGTTCCTGACCAGCCGGCGCAGTTTTACTGTAGCAGAATGGCACGGGTGGGCGAAACTACGCTACCTCACATCAGGCGCGCACGCACCCCCTAGGCGGCCGTGGCGAATGGATTTGTTTCAGAACCGATCAGTCTCCAGGCCCCGGCCAACAATTTTTGGCCTGGACCTGCTGATCGGTTCTGGCAAATGAAATGCTTCCCCTGACTAAACGCAGGCAGGGGAAGTGACGTCATCTTTTCCGTTCCAGAGAGGAGAGGGGACATCCAAAACGTGGAGTTGCACCAACACTACACTGACACAGTACACAAAGGCAAATATTTCACCCCCCAGGTCGCCCCTCCAGTTAACGCCTTCACTCCCTGTCACTGTTACCCAGTGCAGTGTTCAAATTTTTCTTTGATCACTGTACTGGTGTCATTTGTGACACTAATCAGCATCAGGGTACTTAACAGTAGGCCCAGATAGGGTGGGGGGGGGGGTCCCTAGACCTAATAAAGGTTTAACCCCTTGATCACCCCGTCACCAGTGATCACCGTATTAATGTCACGGGTGACACTGGTTAGTTATTTTTTTTATAGCGTCAGGGCACCCGCCGTACATTACCTAATAAAAGGTTTAACCCCGTGATCACCCGGCAGGTGATATCAGTTAGGGTCTTGTGTCGCCACAGGCTTCATCAGATTAGTGCCAACACTCACGCACAATACACCTCCCTTAGTAGTATAGTGTCTGAACGGATCGAAATCTTTGATCTGATCAGAACTAGATTAGCGTCTCCAATAGTTTAGGGTTCCCAAAAAACGCAGCATTCATCAACCTTCTAGCAATCGTGGTCTGTAAATGCTGCATAGGACCACTAAAAAGACTTATCAGAGACTTGTTCTGTGAGACAAGGAACTACTTTGGTCAACAAAGAACATCTGGTTTTAAACCATTATTCTGTTCAGGAGAATGATTTAGAAAAAAGGCTCCCCGACAGACAATTCTCGCAGGTCCCCTTTTTATTTATTTGCCATAGTCATGGTGAAAAGGAAAAACCCACTTAAGGATAATAGATTAAGGGAAGCTTATTCCCTGGGCTCAGAGGACTGGACAGGTATGCAACCAAGCATACCCAACTTCTGGTTTTCTTCCCATCTGAATGCTGACATGTCAGATGTGAAAGTGTTCTATATTCCAGGCTCCTTATAATCCTGCGGTTAGATGCATTAAAATTAAGCAGAAAGGAGCCTGGTAAGAGCGGATGGTAACCATTTCACAAATATCAGGTGTCCGAGACCATAATCCACTCCAAGCACCAATGAGTGCCTCTTGGTACCAATGAGTGTTAAATTAAGCAGATCCCTACTACAGGGAATTAAGTCTATAGCATGAGTAAGAGACTAATATCGGCTAGCTACATCCAGTTCGTCCAAGGGGGTGACATGAAGGATACCTGCCGAGCCCTAAACCTATCGGGTCGGGTAAACAGGTCAGATAAGTTCTGATGCTGCATCTTAAAGCCATAAAACTCCTATGAACATAACTCCCTAGTTCTTACTAAAAAATCATGATGGGTGATTCTATGACCTTCTTCCAGTGTCCTATAACCCTATTGGATTCAAGCCTAAGGAATGCCTCTGGCATGCCTGAATGTAAAGGACTGAATTTTCTTGACATCTGAAGGAAACTCCTGTTCCTTCCATGTGCATGGAACATAAGGTCTGAAATAAGTGACAAAAAATATATAATTTCACAGATATACAGGCCATAAATCTTGTATTTCTGAAGGGTAGCAAGCTCAAGCTTTATATGGAATACAAAACAGGAAGACACACCCAGCCTTCACCGTTGTATTTTCTGATATACAGTCACTTGTAGAACAGAGAAGACACAAACAAAATGTAAAATGTTGTGTATTACTAATACGTATTAAGATACCATCATATAAACTAAGCAAAGTGAAAAAGGACACAAACTTCAAATGTGTGCTTCTGATGCTTAACAAGGTACGATCATAAAAATGAGGGACGGGTTTCCGCGCTCACGGACCTGAAGGTTTGCAGCCTCCCCTTACACTTACCCCCACAGGGGTAAGTTAAATAGTAAAGGAAAAGTTAATTAGAGGTGGGTGGCGCTACCTTACTTTTTCCTAAGGTACGATCATACATTCAACAGAAATGACACTAACAAATGCAAATGTGGTGTTTTTCTGAGAAACCAATATGAAAAACAAAGACACAGACACTTTTCACTGCTGTGTTTTTCTTGATGTACAGCAAACTAAGGTAATAGATGCAAGACAAAAAGGACAAGCACCACTTCGGTGTTGTGTATTCGCGATACCAAACGCAGTACGGTCATATAACCAACAGAAATTATACTAACACATTGTGCATTTCTGATCAAGAAAATGCAGTCGTATAGCCAGTATGACAACAGAAAAGACACATGCGACCTACAGTTGTGTATTGCTGGTGCTGGACCACGTGCAGTCATAACCGGCAGAGAGTGACACCAACAACAGTGTATAGTCATAAAACCAACAGAAATGTCACCAACAATAATTCAATCTTGTGCACTTCTGATTAGCAACACTGCACAGTCATATAACCAACAGAAATGTCACTAGCAAAAACTCAATGCTGTGCGTTTCTGAATAGCAACCTTGTACAGTCATATAACCAAAAGAAATGTCACTGACAAATCAATGTTGCGCTTTTCTGATTAGCAATAGTGTATGGTTATATATAGGGATGCACCGAATGGGTTTTTTGGTGCCGAAACCGCTACCGAAAATAAATCTTCTATGATCCCAAAAACGATACCAAAAAGGGACCGTTTTTAAAAATATTTTTGTGCAGGAGATGGTCAGCGACTGGGGACATGGTGCAGGAGATGGTCAGCGACTGGGGACATGGTGCAGGAGATGGTCAGAGACTGGGGACATGGTGCAGGAGATGGTCAGAGACTGGGGACATGGTGCAGGAGATGGTCAGAGACTGGGGACATGGTGCAGGAGATGGTCAGAGACTGGGGACATGGTGCAGGAGATGGTCAGAGACTGGGGACATGGTGCAGGAGATGGTCAGAGACTGGGGACATGGTGCAGGAGATGGTCAGAGACTGGGGACATGGTGCAGGAGATGGTCAGAGACTGGGGACATGGTGCAGGAGATGGTCAGAGACTGGGGACATGGTGCAGGAGATGGTCAGAGACTGGGGACATGGTGCAGGAGATGGTCAGAGACTGGGGACATGGTCAGAGAGTCAGAGACTGCGGACATGATAGAAGAGATTAATGCAGCCTCACCAGTGCCCGTCAGATGCAGCCAGCCAGTGTCCTCAGTAGTGCAGCCAGTGTCCCCATTGCAGCCAGTGAAGGGAGAGGAGAGCCGCCGCCTGTTTGATTACAGCGCCGGAAACATCACAGCTTTCATTTCAATATCTGTGTGTTCCCCGCTGCGTGCCGTCAAATACAGCCCCCCCCCCCCTTGTCCGGGGAACTTTGATAGACAGATCACCCGTCCCAGGATCAAAGTGAAACCTTTTAACCACTTGAGCCCCGGACCATTATGCTGCCTAAGGACCAGAGGTCTTTTTCCAATTTGGCACTGCGTCGCTTTAACTGCTAATTGCGCGGTCATGCAATGCTGTACCCAAACGAAATTTGCGTCCTTTTCTTCCCACAAATAGAGCTTTCTTTTGATGGTATTTGATCGCCTCTGCGGTTTTTATTTTTTGCGCTATAAATGGAAAAAGACCGAAAATTTTGAAAAAAAAATGATATTTTCTACTTTTTGTTATAAAAAAAATCCAATAAACTCAATTTTAGTCATACATTTAGGCCAAAATGTATTCGGCCACATGTTTTTGGTAAAAAAAAAGTCAATAAGCGTATATTTATTGGTTTGCGCAAAAGTTATAGCGTCTACAAACTAGGGTACATTTTCTGTAATTTACACAGCTTTTAGTTTATGACTGCCTATGTCATTTCTTGAGGTGCTAAAATGGCAGGGCAGTACAAAACCCCCCCAAATGACCCCATTTTGGAAAGTAGACACCCCAAGGAAATTGCTGAGAGGCATGTTGAACCCATTGAATACTTATTTTTTTTGTCCCAAGTGATTGAATAATGACAAAAAAAAAAAAAAAAAAAATATTTACAAAAATTTGTCACTAAATGATATATTGCGCACACAGGCCATGGGCCTATGTGGAATTGCACCCCAAAATACATTCTGCTGCTTCTCCTGAATATGGGGATACCACATGTGTGGGACTTTTTGGGAGCCTAGCCGCGTACGGGGCCCCGAAATCCAATCACCGCCTTCAGGATTTCTAAGGGCGTAAATTTATGATTTCACTCTTTACTGCCTATCACAGTTTCGGAGGCCATGGAATAACCAGGTGGCACAAAACCCCCCCAAATGACCCCATTTTGGAAAGTAGACACCCCAAGCTATTTCCAGAGAGGCATATTGAGTCCATGGAATATTTTATATTTTGACACAAGTTGCGGGAAAGTGACACATTTTTTTTTTTTTTTTTGCACAAAGTTGTCACTAAATGATATATTGCTCACACAGGCCATGGGCATATGTGGAATTGCACCCCAAAATACATTTAGCTACTTCTCCTGAGTACGGGGATACCATATGTGTGGGACTTTTTGGGAGCCTAGCCGTGTACGGGACCCCGAAAACCAATCACCGCCTTCAGGATTTCTAAGGGTGAAAATTTTTGATTTCACTCTTCACTGCCTATCACAGTTTCGGAGGCCATGGAATGCCCAGGTGGCACAAAACCCCCCCAAATGACCCCATTTTGGAAAGTAGACACCCCAAGCTATTTGCTGAGAGGCATGGTGAGTATTTTGCAGCTCTCATTTGTTTTTGATAATGAAGAAAGACAAGAAAAAACTTTTTTTTTTTTCTTTTTTCAATTTTCAAAACTTTGTGACAAAAAGTGAGGTCTGCAAAATACTCACTATACCTCTCATCAAATAGCTTGGGGTGTCTACTTTCCAAAATGGGGTCATTTGGGGGGGGTTTGTGCCACCTGGGCATTCCATGGTCTCCGAAACTGTGATAAGCAGTCAAGAGAGAAATCAAAAATTCACGCCCTTAGAAAGCCTGAAGGCGGTGCTTGGTTTTCGGGGTTCCGTACGCGGCTAGGCTCCCAAAAAGTCTCACACATGTGGTATCCCCGTACTCAGGAGAAGCAGCAGAATGTATTTTGGGGTATAATTTCACATATTCCCATGGCATGTTTGAGCAATATATCATTTAGTGACAATTTTGTGCAAAAAAAAAAAAAAAAATTGTCTCTTTCCCGCAACTTGTGTCGCAATATAAAATATTCCATGGACTCGACATGCCTCTCAGCAAATAGCTTGGGGTGTCTACTTTCCAAAATGGGGTCATTTGGGGGGGTTTTGAACTGTCCTGGCATTTTATGCACAACATTTAGAAGCTTATGTCACACATCACCCACTCTAACCACTTGAAGACAAAGCCCTTTCTGACACTTATTGTTTACATGAAAAAGTTTTTTTTTTTTGCAAGAAAATTACTTTGAACCCCCAAACATTATATATTTTTTTAAAGCAAATGCCCTACAGATTAAAATGGTGGGTGTTTCATTTTTTTTTTTTCACACAGTATTTGCGCAGCGATTTTTCAAACGCATTTTTTGGGGAAAAAACACACTTTTTTAAATTTTAATGCACTAAAACACACTATATTGCCCAAATGTTTGATGAAATAAAAAAGATGATCTTAGGCCGAGTACATGGATACCAAACATGACATGCTTTACAATTGCGCACAAACGTGCAGTGGCAACAAAATAAATACATTTTTAAAAGCCTTTAAAAGCCTTTACAGGTTACCATTTTAGATTTACAGAGGAGGTCTACTGCAAAAATTACTGCCATCGATCTGACCTTCGCGGTGATACCTCACATGCATGGTGCAATTGCTGTTTACGTTTGACGACAGACCGCCGCTTGCGTTCGCCTTAGTGCGAGAGCAGGGGGCGACAGGGGTGCTTTTTTTTTTTTTTTTCTTTATTTTTTTTTGCTTTTTTATCTTATTTTTAAACTGTTCCTTTCATTTTTATTTTTTTTTAATCATTTTTATTGTTATCTCGGGGAATGTAAATATCCCCTATGATAGCAATAGGTAGTGACAGGTACACTTTTTTGAAAAAATTGGGGTCTATTAGACCCTAGATCTCTCCTCTGCCCTCAAAGCATCTGACCACACCAAGATCGGTGTGATAAAATGCTTTCCCAATTTCCCAATGGCGCTATTTACATCCAGCGAAATCTAAGTCATAAAATGCTCGTAGCTTCCGGTTTCTTAGGCCATAGAGATGTTTGGAGCCACTCTGGTCTCTGATCAGCTCTATGGTCAGCTGGCTGAATCACCGGCTGCATTTTCAGGTTCCCTGTTGAGACAGGAGAGCCAGAGAAAAACACGGAAGACGGTGGGGGGGGGGGGGGGGCATTCCCTCCCACGGCTTGTAAAAGCAGTCTAGAGGCTAATTAGCCGCTAGGATTGCTTTTACATGAAAGCCGACCGCTGGCTGAAAAGAATGATACCAAGATGATACCTAAACCTGCAGGCATCATTCTGGTATAACCACTCAAAGTTGTGAATGGCGTACCTGAAGACAAAAAAATGGTTAACAATAAAGCACAGTAAACGGTAAAGTATAAAAAATTGCATACCTGAAAAGCAAACATGATAAAACATAACAATAAAACATTGCAGAATAGAATACAGTAAAAAAGAGCATAACAATAGAGAGAATAGAGAGAGAGAGAGAGAGAGAACAATAAAACGACAACTATTTTTTTTTATTTTATATATATTTTTTTTTTTTTTTTTTTTTACACTTTTTTTGTAACTAACTTTTATAACTGTAACCGGTTCCAGGTTCGGGTCTCTCAAAATGCGATGGCATCTTGGGAGACCCTGTGAAAGTGCGCCTAGTCTGTGCAATGCTGTACCCTACGCTAATACTCAACTAGTGCATGGTAGCGTTCAAAACATTCACCAATGCAAAGACCAGGATTGTCAGGACAGGAGGGACAATAATAGCGGGTATCACGCCTATATCCGCGCTTGCTGCAGACGCTATATCTTTTTTGGGGGGTTCGTTGGGTAGGGGTACTCGGGAGGACATAAAGAAAATGCCTCTCATGCAGCCGACTGCATTTGGTTGGGGATGTGAATGGGGGAAGTACGGGCGCTGCAGAAGTGGTGGGTTCCCAATTAGGATTGGCGAATGCAGTAGGAAGGGCACTATGGGCACGACGGGCCTGTGTTTGTCTTTTTGGTGGCAGCGGGACACTACTTGTGCTTGCCACCTCACCAGCTTGAACTGCACTTATGGGACTCGCCACGTCACCAAGTGTTACTGCAGTGCTGGTTTGACTACGACCGGGGTGTACTAGGCCGCTGGCGCTTGCCAGTTCACCAAAACGCTACCAAAAAATCTGTTGGCGATCGCAGGGATCAGGCCTGACTCTGCGAACGCTGCAGTTATGCGTTTTAGTCTTTTGTAAGTGACAGTGATCGATCGATACTGCACTTGGGTGGGCTGGGCTGGGCCGGGCGGAGGGGCAAAACGCAGGTGCTAGCAGGTATCTGGGCTGATCCCGCTAACACTGCGTTTGTGAGAACCCTAAACTGCTGAGGATGCTAGTATAGATCTGATCGGATCAGATATTGATCCGTTCAGATACTATACCACTAAGGGTGGTGTACAGTGCGTGCGTGGGTGTTAGCGGTACTGGCGCTAACCTGACGCTGCCTGGGGCTGGTGCTTGCCAGTTCACCAAAATACTACCAAAAAAAAAAAACTTAGCGATCGCAGGGATCAGGCCTGACTCTGCAAACGCTGCAGTTATGCATTTAGTGTTTTGTAAGTGACAGTGATCGATCGATACTGCACTTGGGTGGGCTGGGCCGGGCCGGGCGGAGGGGCAAAACGCAGGTGCTAGCAGGTATCTGGGCTGATTCCGCTAACACTGCGTTTTTGGGAACCCTAAACTGCTGGGGACACTAGTATAGATCTGATCGGATCAGATATTGATCCGTTCAGATACTATACCACTAAGGGAGGTGTATGCTGCGTGCGTGGGTGTTAGCGGTACTGGCGCTAACCTGACACTGCCTGGGGCTGGTGCTTGCCAGTTCACCAAAATACTACCAAAAAAAACTGTTAGCGATCGCAGGGATCAGGCCTGACTCTGCGAACGCTGCAGTTATGCGTTTAGTCTTTTGTAAGTGACAGTGATCGATCGATACTGCACTTGGGTGGGCTGGGCTGGGCGGAGGGGCAAAACGCAGGTGCTAGCAGGTATCTGGGCTGATTCCGCTAACACTGCGTTTTTGGGAACCCTAAACTGCTGGGGACGCTAGTATAGATCTGATCGGATCAGATATTGATGCGTTCAGATACTATACCACTAAGGGAGGTGTATGCTGCGTGCGTGGGTGTTCGCGGTACTGGCGCTAATCTGACGCTGCCTGGGGCGACGCATATCACCGCCGGGCGATCAGGGGGCTAAACCTTTATTCGGTAATAAACAGCGGGTGCCCTGACACTATAAAAAATAAACAAACTAACCAGCGTCAACCGTAACGGTTATACGGTGATCAGTGGTGAAAGGGTTAACTAGGGGGCAATCAAGGGGTTAAAACATTTATTCGGTAGTATATGGGGGTCCCCGACGCTATAAAACGCTGACGGCGAACCTAAATATTTATGTCCCTAACTAGCGTCACCAGCGACACTAATACAGCGATCAGAAAAATGATCGCTTAGTGACACTGGTGACAGGGGGTGATCAAGGGGTTAAAACTTTATTAGGGGGGGTTAGGGGGGTACCCTAGACCTAAAGGGGGGTAACAGTAACTGTCCCAACACTGTAACTGTCACAAACTGACACTATGCAGTAATCAGAAAAAAAAAAAAAAAAAAAAAAAAATGCTGGTGTCAGTTTGTGACAGGGGGGGGGGGGGGGGGGGGGGGGGGGGAAATCGGGGGGCGATCGGGGGGGGGATCGGGGTGTTTTGTGTGCCTGGCATGTTCTACTGTGTGTGTTGGTGCACTCACATACCTGTCTTCTCTCCTCGGGCCGGAACGGAAATTACCGAGCCGAGGAGAGATGACATCATTTCCTTTGCTGCTGTTTAGCATACAGCAGCAAAGGAATGATTCGATTGGCCGGCGGCGATCGCGAGGGGGGGGGCCACGAACAGATGGTCTCCCCCTCACCACCGATCGCCGCTGGACAAACGACGACCGCCTCGGGCACCGGGGGGGGGGGGGGGGGCCGACCGGACCCCCCACCCTCGGAAGGCAAATCACGTACCATGTACGTGATTTTGCCTGTCCGTGCCACTTTGCCGACGTACATCGGCGTGAGGCGGTCGTCAAGTGGTTAAGCAGCTTATAAACCTTGTGATCTTTCTGTACATATCTTGAAGTACTTTATTCCTCCATTGAGGAACAAAAATAGCAGCAAGCCATCAAGTTTGGGAATATGTTTATGAAGTTCCTCTACCTATGGGTAAAGCAGGTATGTGTGCAAAATGCAAACAATGCAACAAAGAGATGCAAGGCCTGATGGCCCAAATGAAACATTATGAGAAGATGTGCTGTGATGAAAGGACCGTGTCTAACGTTTATTTTTTTATGTGGACCCTGCTGATATATTCAGTTTAAGTTCTTTTGTTTTTTCAAAAATATTTTGTTTATGCAATTCAGTTTCTAAACACTGATCTTTAAGCAAATACAAGAATATGCAAGATTAAATAATTAAAAGAACTTGAAGGTTCTCCAACTATGTGTGATTAACCCAAAATCGGTTCCGATATCGCTGTTTTACTAACCTGACAGCTTATTATTCTAAATAGGAAACCTTCATTTTGTTTGCAAGTATTAAAAGTTTCAAACTACCAGCAAGAATAAGTCCTTACATTTAAAGAGCACCTGTCATTTCATATCATGGCAGCGCCTGTTAGCGGGCAGCCACTCACCTGCTCCTGCCACGTCCCTCACCTTGTGTCACTGCTGCATCACCAGCCGTCCCATTAAAGTGAATGGGACTGTCGGGGAGTCAACAGCGGGTCAGAGGAGGAGCCACTGCGGGACAGAGATGACAGTTGCTGTTTAAAAATAATGATTTATATCGAGTTTAAATCAAATCCCCCCGACAGACTATGCAAACTCTATACCCCCCCCCCCCCCCCTCAAAATTGTCAGTCTTTATTCATTTAGCAAAATATAAACTCAGCAGTAATTAAATGCCACCAAAGAAAGCTCTATTTGTGTGAAAAAAATAAATAAAAAATGTTGTTTAGGTACAGTGTTGCATGACTGCACAACTGTCATTCAAATTGTGACAGCACTGAAAGCTGAAAATTGGCCTGGGCAGGAAGGGGGTAAAGTGCCCAGTAGGCAAATGGTTAAAGGATTGTAAACCTCAGATATGAAATATGAACAAAGCACATTCATCTATAGTGTGTACTTGTCTCAATCCACAGCACTAAGTGTAATTTCTGTCTCCTACTTTGTTCCTCTGCTATCAGCATGTGTCACTTCTGATAAGTTCTGACACCAAGAGAAAAATGGTGACGGTTCCGTTGCTGCTAATAGGGCCTGACTTTTCATGTGACTTTGACCTCTCAAGTCGTGCCAGTGTGAGCCAGAGTTCCAGGGTTAAGTCAGAGATGGTAGCCTCCATATTTCAGTCCTGACATGTTCATGGTAAAGTTGATCTCCAGATTTTGTTTAACCTTAAAGTGGTCAAAAAACTTTGGAGGCTTTACACTTTAATGCATTCTCTGCAGCTCCCCCCAGACCCCCTCCCCCCTTTTCTTACCCGAGCCTGATCCGATCCAGCGATGTGAATGAGTGCAGCAGCTCCAGCCATGGTCTCTCTCCTCACTGGACAGATTGATAGCAGCAGGAGCCATTGGCTGTCAATCAAATCTAGTGTCAATGGACATAGCAGCAGTAGAGCTGCATGAATAATTAAAGAATCGAGCCCACGATTCTACCCACCTCCTGATCTTAGAAAGAAAAAAAAAAAAAAAAAAAAAAAAAAAAAACTGCCAATTTTCTCACAACAGAGATAGACATATTGTAACACATAGTTCTTTTAGATCAAAGGGGTTAACCTCGTCTGTAAATGAGGGCAGTTAAACCACTTAAAGACCAAACCTTTTTCTGACAGTTGTTGCCTACAAGTTAAAATCAGTATTTTTTTTGCTAGAAAATTACTTAGAACCCCCAAACATTATATAATTTTTTTTTAGCAGGAGACCCCTAGAGAATAAAATTGTGGTTGTTGCAATACTTTATGCCACACCATTTGTCTTTCAAAATTGTCGGCATTTTTTTGTTTATAGCGCAAAAAATAAAAACCGCAGGTGGTGATCAAATACCACCAAAAGAAAGTTCTATTGGTGGGGGGGGGAAAAAAAGACATACATTTTTTGTGTACGTCGCACGACCACGCAATTGTCAGTTAAAGCGACGCAGTGCTGTATCACAAAAAAAGGCCCGGTCATTAAGGGGGTAAATCCTTCTGCGCCCCCCAGGGAAAGCAAATTTCCGTGGGGCACGCAATGAAGTGGAGGGGCAACCCCAGAAAAGGATCAGAGCTGCTCTGTGCAAAACCATTACACAGAGCAGGCAAGAATGTTTTTTTTTTTTTTTTTTTTTTTTTTTTATTATTATTATAAAAACACCACACAGTGGTTTACAATCCCTTTAAAACAGCTTGTTTTGATCAAGCTGCTCCAACATACTTCACTTCACTAAGGCCCCTTTCACACTGGGGCGGTTTGCAGGCGTTATTGCGCTAAAAATACCGCCTGCAAACCGCCCCAAAACAGCCTCCGCTGTTTGTTCAGTGTGAAAGCCCGAGGGCTTTCACACTGAAGCAGTGCGCTGGCAGGAGAAGAAAAAAATCTCCTGCAAGCCGCATCTTTGGAGCGGGGAAGGAGCGGTGAATACACCGCTCCTGCCCATTAAAAACAATGTGACAGCGCGGCTATACCGCAGCTATAGCCGCGCTGTACGAGTGGTTTTAACCCTTTTTCGGCCGCCAGCGGGGGGTTAAAACCGCACCGCTAGCGGCCGAATACCGCGGTATAACAGCGCTAAAAATAGCGCTGTTTTACCGCCGACGCCCCCTACCGCCCCAGTGTGAAAGGGGCCTTACAGTTTCAGTGGCTGGGAGCGCTATATATACACAAAGTGAATATAAAAAGTCTACACGCCCCTGTTAAAATGTCAGGTTTCTGTGATGAAAAAAAATGGACACAAATAATTTCAGAACTTTTCCACCTTTAATTTGACCTACAAACTGTACAATTCAATTGAACAACAAACTGAAATCTTTTAGGTGGGGGAAAGTAAAATTAAAAAACTAAAATATGGTTGCACAAGTGTGCACACCCTTAAACGAATACTTTCTTGAAAGCACATTTTTAATTTTTATTCCAGCACTCAGTCTTTTTGGGTATGAGTCTATCAGCATGGCACATCTTGACTTGGCAATATTTGCCCCGCTCTTCTTTGCAAAAACACTCCAAACCTGTCAGATCACCCCACAGATTTTCAATGTGATACAGGTCTGGGCCATTCCAAAACTTTAATCTTCTGGTGAAGCCATTCGTTTGTTGATTTGGATATATGCTTTGGGTTGTTGTCATGCTGAAAGTTCCTCTTCATGTTCAGCTTTCTAGCAAAAGCCTGAAGGTTGTGCCAGTATTGACTGGTATTTGGAACTGTTCATAATTCCCTCTACCTTGACTAAGGCCCCTGTTCCAGCTTAAGAAAATGAGCCCCAAAGCATGATGCCGACACCACCATGCTTCACAGTGGGTATGGTGTTCTTTTGGTGATGTGCAGTGTTTGTGACAAACATTTCTTTTGGAGTTATGGTCAAAAAGTTCAACCTAGGTTTCATCAGACCACAACACATTTTTCCCCACATGTATTTGGGATACTTCAGATGCGTTTTTGAAAAATTTAACCGGGCTTTGATGTTTTTCTTCATAAGAAAAGGCTTCCGTCTTGCCACTCTACCCCAAAGCCCAGACATATGAAGAATACGGGAGATTGTTGTCACATGTACCACACCGCCAGTTCTTGTCAGATATTCCTGCAGCTCCTTTAATGTTGCTGTAGGCCTCTCGGCAGCCTACCTGACCAGTTTTCTTCTCGTTTTTTCATTAATTTTGGAGGGACGTCCAGTTCTTGGTAATGTCTCTGTTGTGCCATATTTTCTCCACATGATGAGGACTGTCTTCACTGTGTTCCATGGTATATCTAATGCCTTGGAAATTATTTTGTACCCTTCTCCTGACTGATCCCTTATAATAACTCCAATGCTTTGGAAACTTTCTGTGGGCCATGGCTTTTACTGTAGGATACGACTAAGAAAAGGTCAGGAAAGACCTACTAGAACAGCTGAACTTTATTTGGGGTTAATCAGAGGCACTTTAAAATGATGGCAGGTGTGTACTGACTCCTATATAACAGGAGTTTGAATGTGATTGCTTAATTCTGAAAACAACTACATGCCCAGTTATAAGAGGGGGTGTGCACACTTACGCAACCAGATTATTTTATTTTTTTGATTTTTACTCCCCCTTAAAAGATTTCAGTTTGTTTTTAATTGAGTTGAACAGTTTATAGGTCACATTAAAAAAAAGTGGAAAAGGTTCTGAAATTATTTCTCTTGGTCTCATTTTTTTAAAATCACAGAAACCTGACATTTTAACAGGGGTGTGTAGACTTTTTATATCCACTGTATATATGTATTAGAGCTGCACGATTCTGGCTAAAATGAGAATCACAATTTTTTTTGCTTTAGAATAAAGATCACGATTCTCGCGGCGTAACATCTTTCACATTATACAAAAAAATTGGGCTAACGTTAGTTTTTGGTTTTTTTTCCTCCCCATTAACCACTTCCATACCAGGCCTATTTTGGCACTCCTCGCCATCAGGTAAAAATCATCTTTTTTTACTAGATAATTACACAGAACCCCCAATTGCAACTTTTTATGTCGCACGGTATTTGTGCAACAATTTTTCAAACACGTTTCTTTTGGAAAAAAAAATTGTGTCATGAAAAAAAAACAAAAAAAACAGTAAAGTTTGCCCGATTTTTTTTATATAATGTGAAAGATGATGTTACACCAAGTAAAATCGATACCCAACATGTCACGCTTTAAAATTGTGCACACTCATGGAATGGCGCCAAACTTTGGTACTTATAAATCTCCAAAGGCGACACTTTTTTTTTTTTGTTTAGAGGTTACATGTTTAGAGTTACAGAGAAGGTCTAGTTCTAGAATTGTTGCTCGCGCTCTAATGCACGCGGCGATACCTCACATGTGTGGTTTCAATGGCGTTTACATATGTGGGCGGGACTTACGTGTGCGTTTGCTTCTGTGCGCGAGCACACGGGGATAGGGGCACTTTAAAAAAAAAAAAAAATGTATTGTTTGTTTTTACGCTCTCTTTAATTTATTTATTTTTTGATCACTTTTATTCCAATTACAAGAAATGTAGGCATCCCTTGAAATAGGAATGGTACTTGACAGATAGGAATGGTACTTGACAGGTCCTCTTTATGGAGAGATATGGGGTCTATAAAACTAGAGGTCAACCGATATTTGGCCTTTTTTTGTGCAAAAATCAGCCGATTACCTCCCTTCCCCACACTTCACTGACAGTTTCACACACTGAGCAGCTTTTTCACACAGATGTTAAAGATGTAAAGCAACAAATATCAGAAAGGTTTATGGTCCGTACATCTGAGGGAAAAAAAAAAAAAAAAATACAGCTTTCTAAGCGATCGTATGATAATCAGATCGTTAGTACAGAGCTTTCGAGAGACAATCATGACACTTCATCCGATATTATCCAGTCGAACAAACATGAAAATTTCTTGTACGACACCAGATCGTATGATTTTTGTTTAATCAGTACAGTTGTCGTCCGAAAATACAAATACACTACAACACGACATCACGATTTTTTATTGTCGTACAACGATTTTCGTAACCTCCATTTTAGATATGCGACTAGCAAGCAAAAAACAAACTGTCGTCCGATTTTAGGATTGTGTACAGGCAATAAGTCTTTAAGTGCTTAAAATTCCCTCATTTACAAACCGAAGTTCATCCCTTTGATCTAAGAATAAAATGTTTACAATGTATCTCTTTATCTCCGATGTTGAGATAAATCTGGCAGGCTGCCTGGATTTTAATTTTTTTTTTTGTCAGCTGTCAGAAGTGAGCAGAGAACTTTCTTCACTTGTTACCTAGAATCGGGAAATGCTGTTTTAAGATCGGGAGGGGAGTAGAATCGCGATTTCAATTCTTAACGATTAATCATGCCGCTCTAATATGTACATTTACGTCAGTCTTTGTCCTCACTTTCCAAAGACATGCTGGTAGGTTACTTGGCCCTACTCTATGTATGAATGGGAGTTAGGGACAGCAGACTGTAAGCTCCTCGAGGGGCACATTTTATCTGCAGTATGGTGTTTTTTTTCTTTTGTTAGAAAGGTGAACTAATCCTTTTAGTCCCATTTACATTTAGCAATCTGGATTTAAAAACGCACTAAAACATGTTTGGGAGCCTTTCATTCATAACTGCACTGTAAAACGCAGTCCAATTTGCTGCAGCTGTGCTGTAAAACGTAAAAAAAAAAAAAAACCACACACGCCGGGCTCAGTGCCATAATTTGGTACCCGAGTTTCCTTAGCCCCGGTTCACACTGAGGCAGCGCGACTGCCTCAGGCGACCTGGACGCGACAGGGGCGGCGACTTGCAAAACGACTTCTATATAGTAGTACAGGAACGGTTCCATTGTACAGAACGGGACGCTACTTGTCAGGCGGCTAAGTCGCCTGACAAGTCGTCCTAGTGTGAACCGACCCTTAGCGTGACAAACATACGCAGAGCAGTCAATTAAAGTGAAGTTAAAGCGGAGTGCCACCCAAAAGTGGATATTCCGCTTTAAGCACTTCTTGCCCCCTTACAAGTTTTGACAGGTACTTCCTGTCCCATTTCCTTCTTCCGCCGTTTTGCAGTCTAGACGGCCCCTCCCTCTCTGAAATCTTCTGGGACACATCACAGGTCCCAGAAAATTGCCTGGCCACTGACAGAGCGACTCGCGCATGCGCAGTGCGTGCCCGGCCGTGAAGCCGGGAGCTGTCACAGCTGGGTGCCCACACTAGTAATGACGGCACCGCGGAAAGGAGGGGAGAGGAGAGGAGCGAGGCTTCGTGCGCCCTTATTACCGGACTGTGGGACAGATAAGTGTCTGTTTATTAAGGCCACTTTCACACTGAGGCGCTTTACAGGCGCTATAGCGCTAAAAATAGCGCCTCTCCGGTCATTTCAGCGTGAAGACCCTCTGGCTTTCACACTGGAGCGGTGCGCTTGCGGGACGTTAAAAAAAAAAAAAAAAAAAAAAAAAGTCCTGCAAGCAGCATCTTTGCAGCGTTTTAAGAGCGGCACACACCGCTACTAAAGCGCCCCTGCCCATTGAAATCAACGGGAAGCGTCTGCAAAGCGCCGCGGGAGTTAAACCTTTATTCGGTTGCTAGCGGGGTTAAAAGCGTACCGCCAGCGGACGAAAAGATTAAAAATTACGATAAAATAGCGGCGCTTTACCGCCGACACCCCCAACGTGAAAGTAGCCTTAGAGCCGGTTCACACTGAGGCGACCTAGCCGCCTGACAAGTCGCGTTCCGTACTGTACAATGGAACCGTTCTAATCGTCGCTCCGACTTAGAAAAAGGTTCCTGTACTACTTTGGGGGCGACTTGCATTGACTTCTATATAGAAAAAATTTTGCAAGTCGCCGCTCCTGTCGTGTGCAGGTCGCCTGAGGCAGTCGTGCTGCATGGCGTGCTGCCTCAGTGTGAACCGGCTCTTACACTCAGCATAAACTTACAAAGAAACAGTGGTACGCCGCTTCACGCACATTCATGAGTGGAACGCGCATTCCCACTAGTTCTACTTAACAAAGTTAAAGAAAAAAAAAACAGTGCAATGCGCTGAAACAGACGCCACGCCGCTCCTCACAGCGCCTGCTGCATTTTACCACACAGGAGAGTCCGAATCCATGGAAACGCGTCTCCTCACGCGCTGACAGAACAGACGCACAGCGTTTTGATGCGTCTCCTTCGATTTCGATGGGAAGTTGATCCCAACGTGTGTCCGTCATTCACAGACAGATCTAATGTATAGGCGGGGAGGGAAGTACCAATGAAGCGTCTGAATCCCTCATCACCACCTGAGGAACGTTCTGCTGGACGGACACCCGCCTCTGATCAGACCTAGACTGTAAG
The DNA here is from genome assembly GCA_037952835.1 of Lithobates septentrionalis. NCBI lineage: Eukaryota > Metazoa > Chordata > Amphibia > Anura > Ranidae > Lithobates > Lithobates septentrionalis. Next base: position 453,655 of record JBBDGP010001366.1, read on the forward strand.
CTCTGTGGCCCAGGGGTGGGGTGTCACGTGACCGGCAGGCACCGCTGGGCCTTGTAGTTCGGAAGTCTCACCTCGTCCACGGTGCGGCGCGGGAGGTGCAGCATCCCCAGCAGCAGCTTCAGCTTGACGGCGGAGGAGAGGTTGTGGAAACACAGGCGCACGTTGTCAATGACGGTGGCGGTGAGCAGCGAGGCGATGCTGGGGGGAGCCCAGAGCTCGTCCGCCGAGCCCAGCTTGTTGTGAAGCCACAGGCCGGTGTCGCTCTCCCTCATCGACGCCATCTTGAGAAAAAAAAAACATCGCGAGCAGGCATTTTATGAGGACACCTAAAAAAAAAAAAAAAAAGCTGCGAGGCCCCCCTCTGGCGCTGTCAGGCGGAATGGTGCCCGCGCTGAGTTCTCGCGATACCTGTGTGCAGGGGGACGGTCATGGCTGGCTCCTGTAGGTGACAGCTTCGTGTCTGTTCCCATACCTATACAGGAATAAAGCGAGCAGAGGGAAGGGAGGTGAAGGCGAGAGGTGCCTGAACTGACGGCTAGTGTCTCCATCATTGTCTGCCCACGTCAAAGATGGCCGACGGACGCTGGAGCGCGGCTGCCCTACATGGCAATAGCCACCAGCACCGACCATGACGACGCGATTTTCCTCTTTGTATAAGTGCCCACAAGGGTCAAAATATGTTCAACTTCAAATAAAAATCCAAAATGAGTGAAAATGCAGTTTTTTTTATTGCAGCAAAGAAATACTGAGGACCATTCAATAAAGCGTTTGCAAAACTTTTCTGGTGCTGTGATCCTTTTAAAAAGTCCTGTGCCTAATTTTGGAAAGTTCCATTTAGCCCATGTTCACACCCGCTGCAACTTATCATGTGATTTGACCAGTGGCAGCCGGTTCACAAGGGGCGCTGTGTGACTGTGCACACATCTCGAGGTCCCAATTGGCCAGTTTTATATTGTCCTTGGGGCTCAGAGCACTGCGCCCTCCCACCCTGAGATGCCAGCACGTCAGCATTAGCTTCTGGCATCCCAGTCATTCAAAACCCAGAAAGAAGACCAGGTGAAGACAGAACTGCGGGGTTGGACAGTTCAGGGGAGCTCTGCCGTAGGGTGTCGCCCGCACCCCCAAAAATCCTGCAGCACCAGCTGCCACTGGATTTGACAGGTCAAATTGCATGACAAGTCGAACCCTATCGTCGGCATTGGAACTGTTCAAATCGGTGCAACATAGAATTTGCGGTGCTGCACCGATTTGAAAAAGAAGTTCCTGCGCTACTTTTGGCGATTTCAGGTGGGATTTGCATAGACATCTGTGCATGAAGTCGCACAGATGTCAGCCAGGGCGCACCTGGAGTCGCACTGACTTTGAAATCACACAATTTTAAAGCAACATTTAGTGTGAACCCAGACTTAGGGCCAGTTCACACCATGAATAACTCACGATTGTACTGTTTATTTCTGTGCGATTCACATGCAATCCAGGGTACAGAGCAATTTCAGCCCATTCATTTGACCAAGTATTAGAGTAATTGTGTGCAGGAGCACTAACACTTATGTAACCATATGAAATATCCTGATTGTTATTATTACTACTACTAAGGTTTAACCACTTGAAGATCCAGCATTTTCCGACACTTTTGTGTTTACAAGTAAAAATCTGTATTCTATGCTATAAAATTACTTAGAACCCCCAAACATTAAATATAAAGATATATATAGATATATATATATATATAAATAGATAAATATATAGATAGATATATCTATATATATAAAGCTGTGTGTTGAGTTAAAATGAGGGGACAGTAAATTTACACTGTTATACAAGCTGTACACTCACTACTTTACATTGTAGCAAAGTGCAATATATATATATATATATATATATATAGTGGGGATGGAAAGTATTCAGACTCCCTTAAATTTTTCACTCTTTGTTATATTGTTATATTGCAGCCATTTGCTAAAATAATTTAAGATAATTTTTTCCCTCATTAATGTACACACAGCACCCCATATTGACAGAAAAACACAGAATTGTTGACAATTTTGCAGATTTAATAAAAAAGAAAAACTGAAATATCACATGGTCCTAAGTATTCAGACCCTTTGCTGTGACACTCATATATTTAACTCAGGTGCTGTCCATTTCTACTGATCATCCTTGAGATGGTTCTACACCTTCATTTGAGTTCAGCTGTGTTTGATTATACTGATTGGACTTGATTAGGAAAGCCACACACCTGTCTATATAAGACCTTACAGCTCACAGTGCATGTCAGAGCAAATGAGAATCATGAGGTCAAAGGAACTGCCTGAAGAGCTCAGAGACAGAATTGTGGCAAGGCACAGATCTGGCCAAGGTTACAAAAAAATTTCTGCTGCACTTAAGGTTCCTGAGAGCACAGTGGCCTCCATAATCCTTAAATGGAAGACGTTTGGGATGACCAGAACCCTTCCTAGAGCTGGCCGTCTGGCCAAACTGAGCTATCGGGGGAGAAGAGCCTTGGTGAATGAGGTAAAGAAGAACCCAAAGATCACTGTGGCTGAGCTCCAGAGATGCAGTCTGGAGATGGGAGAAAGTTGTAGAAAGTCAACCATCACTGCAGCCCTCCACCAGTCGGGGCTTTATGGCAGAGTGGCCCGACGGAAGCCTCTCTTCAGTGCAAGACACATGAAAGCCCTCATGGAGTTTGCTAAAAAAACACCTGAAGGACTCCAAGATGGTGAGAAATAAGATTCTCTGGTCTGATGAGACCAAGATAGAACTTTTTGGCCTTAATTCTAAGTGGTATGTGTGGAGAAAACCAGGCACTGCTTATCACCTGTCCAATACAGTCCCAACAGTGAAGCATGGTGGTGGCAGCATCATGCTGTGGGGGTGTTTTTCAGCTGCAGGGACAGGACGACTGGTTACAATCGAGGGAAAGATGAATGCGGCCAAGTAGAGGGATATCCTGGGTTAAAACCTTCTCCAGAGTGCTCAGGACCTCAGACTGGGCCGAAGGTTTACCTTTTAACAAGACAATGACCCTAAGCACACAGCTAAAATAACGAAGGAGTGGCTTCACAACAACTCCATGACTGTTCTTGAATGGCCCAGCCAGAGCCCTGACTTAAACCCAATTGAGCACCTCTGGAGAGACCTAAAAATGGCTGTCCACCAACGTTTACCATCCAAGCTGACAGAACTGGAGAGGATCTGCAAGGAGGAATGGCAGAGGATCCCCAAATCTAGGTGTGAAAAACTTGTTGCATCTTTCCCAAGAAGACTCATGGCTGTATTAGATCAAAAGGGTGCTTCTACTAAATACTGAGCAAAGAGTCTGAATACTTAGGACCATGTGATATTTCAGTTTTTCTTTTTTAATAAATCTGCAAAAATGTCAACAATTCTGTGATTTTCTGTCAATATGGGATGCTGTGTGTACATTAATGAGGAAAAAAATGAACTTAAATGATTTTAGCAAATGGCTGCAATATAACAGAGTGAAAAAATTAACTTTCCGTCCCCACTGTATATATATATATATATATATATATATATATATATATATATATATATATATATATATATATATACACAGTTGTGCTCATAAGTTTACATACCCTGGCAGAATGTAAAGGAAAAGGGGGTAAAAAAGCCTATTTATAGCCCCCCCCTTTCCTCATGGGATCTGAGGCAACGGTAATTGTATTAAATATATCCCAATAGTTTTGAAAATGGGATAAATTCATAGGCTAGCATGAGTTATCAAATAAAATTATATCAACTTTAAATTTAATATAGGATAGGTCAGTTAAATCAGTTAACCCACCAATGAATGCATGTATACTGCAAAATACCCCTATTAATATGGGCTACTGGTTATGAACTGTTGACAGTTGCCAGAAGAAAGTGAAGAGGACAGCTCTCTTGCCATTTCCATGGCTTCTAACTGTTCATCTGGCTCTGTACGGTCTCTGATGTTACAACATCTTGAAAATGCTGGTACCGAAGATGTGGATTGGTTAAAGAATTGCCTTTCTTTACCTTCTACTATGATGGTGCATGAAGTTTTCGGCTCCGTGGCTGGCGTCTCTTCTATTCCGGGTACCATGCAGCGTCATCCTGTCAGTGAACAAGGACCGGAGATAGCCGAAAGCATCGTACCAGCTGACCATGTATTTGTGAATGAAGAGCCGTCAGTCTCTAAGGGCGGGACTAACAGCGCAAGTCTCGGTAAGAGGAGGCGCCTTCAGAGATGGAGCTACAGTCCGTCCCCTAAAAGAGCTACGTTACACCAATCAGCTGGGTTAGCCTCCTCGAAAGGTAAATGAGTGTTTGTCAGCTCAGCTGTGGCGAGGAAGACATCGTCGGCGCAGAATCAGCTAACACTCTGTGCCTCTTCTAGGATAGCTAGGAAGAATATTGACTGCGGATCTCCAAATACAGCTTCAGCCAGCAGTGTTCCTGAAGGCTCTTGTCACGGAACGTCCCACACTCCGCTTGAGTGCTTCCGTCAGTATACCGCTTCCTAAGTTCTGGAACACGAGCCCAATGGATCTGGCTATAGGAACCCCAAGAACTAGACAACACCAGTCTTGGAGTACATCAGAACTACTCTTTATTTGAGATCTCCCACACATTTATACACCAGGATGACTCAAAGCTAACCTAATTAACATGAGCTCCAATAGGAGTCGTCCCGTCTCCTACATTGTATGGAGGACAATGTCATTAGCTCATTCAATTAACATAAGCACAAGTTGACACCAGCATCTCCTCACATGATGTGTCCCAACAGAATGAATCAGTCTTATCAGCAGGGGGCTGCTGGAGGAACCCCCCCCTCCCTCTTCAGGGACACAGATCCACAGCAAGGAGTCCCCAACAGAATCACACAACCAACAAGATATACATATATACACGACTGAGTCCGATTTAAACAGTTCAAACCGGACCTCCAATTCACCCCACAAAGAGCACCATTCCATTGAAAATCCAGGGCCCATAATCAAAAGGCAACAGGCTAGCGTTCAGTCCCCTCCAATAGCCTCTGTCTCGGGTGAGTCTGTCACATTTCTCCCCCATCAAAGGTTGACTAACAAGGTCCCAGACCTCCACCTGGTCTGGACATACGTTAGTCAGGCAGAGTGAACTCACATAGTCTTCCCGCATGATCTCCATTCTTGGCTGCAAGGAATAGTTGACCTCAGTAGGTGTGGGGCAGAGGTCATTTACTCTCTGTCTGGCTGCCAGGGCTTCAGCTGGATTGTTTTTAACATTCCTGGACTCGGTCTGCTGCTGGGCAGAGGGGCCAATCACCCCTGCTTCTTGAAGCTGTAGAGGGACACTAGATGCTAGGCAGAGGCCAGCGGTGCTCTGTCCTGTTGCCAGCGATTCAGCTGGGAGTAGCAGCTCCACTACATCAGCTTGTCGTCGGAGAGAGGGGCCAACTGCCCCGGCTCCCTGGAACTCCACAGTTGTTGCCGGTGCTGGGAAGAGGTTGGTAGCACTCTGCTCTGTTGCCAGCACTTCTGCTGGGGACTCTGCATCCTCCGCTCTAGCTAACCGTTGGGGCAGGAGGCTGGCTTCCTCCACTCCCAAACTGTGTAGTTGCCATTGGAAAAGGGAGCCGGCTGCTTCCATTTCCATTCCCTCATCTGGCTGCTGGGACGACATGTCGATGGTACTGTCTCCCAGGTACACGGATCTTTGCTGGGGAGGAAAGCCTGCTTCCTCCACCCTGGCCAACTGTTGGGGAGGGACAACACACACCTCCTCTCCCTTCTCCCCCTGTATCTGCTGCTGGGAAGTGATTGCCACCTTCTCACCCTGAGCCTCCGAAACTGCCACAGGTGTGGGGCAGAGGTCTTGGACCCTCTGTCCGGTTGCCAGCACTTCTGCTGGGGGTTTGCTAGGTGGTTCCTCTACAGAAACGTCTATTAAATCCCCAGTCTTTGGAAGTGGTAAAAGTGTGGGACAGAGGTCTTGGACCCTCTGTTCAGTTACCAGATCTTCAGCTGGAGAAGTTTGTTTTAACTCCATAGATGCTGCTGGCAGAAAATCACATGTCCCTGTCAGTGTTGTGGGAGAAAGGCCGACTACCTCTTCTCTCAAGAAGGCTGAAGCCACTGTTGGTGCTGGGCAGAACACAGTGAACTTTGGCCCTGATAGCAGCTCTTCTGCTGGAGGCTCATCAGGTTGTTCTTCCTCAGCAGAAAAGTCTATCAAATCCCATGTCTCTGCAACTGATGTCCAGGGATAGAGGTTCACCATCTCCTGTCCATGGAACCCAGAAGATGCTATCATTTCTGGACAGAGGTTAGCAGAGCTCTGCCCTGTTGTCAGCACTTCAGGTTTGGGGACGGCAATCTCCGGATTTTCCACTGCCGATTCTCTGGCATGCTGCTGAACGTGTTCTAGCAGTTTCCTGTATGCCCTTTCCAGATGCTGTTCCTTCCTTAGCAAATGGTCCAGATCAGGTTTGAGCTCTGAGACCCCTGCAAGACCGAGCATAGACTCTCTATAATCTCGCAGGTCCTCAAGGTCAGGTTCCCCTTCATCGCCAAACATAAAAAGATCTGTAAGGTTCTCCCACAGCAATCCAGGGCCGCCAAAGTCATATCCCTCCGGAAAGCATTCTGTCGTCTCCCCTAAATATCCCTCCTCTGCGTGCCATTGCAGAGCCTGATAACGATTGTCCAGCTCTATCTCCTGCTGGACCAACCTGTCCAACTCAGTCACCCATTGCTCCTGGGGCTGCTCTCCCAGAAGTGCCATCCGCAATGCCCGTTGGTCACTGGCCCGTTGCTCTTGGGTTGGAAAGCACTTGCCCTGTTTTATACCAGCGAGACGGAGGGCTGCAATCCAGAGCTCCACCCGAATCAGCTGCCTGAGCTCCAGGTATTCATCCTCAGACACAGTCCTGGTGTACGTTGAAAGGATGATCTGCAGCAGCCCCGGGAATTCTGATGCCAGGTCCATATCTCCGCTGGGGTGACTGAAGTCTGCTATGCTGATCTTGGATCCAGTTGGAGGTTTGGATGTCCCAGACTTCAGGAAGCTTTCCCGCTGCTTGCCACCAATGTCACGGAACGTCCCACACTCCGCTTGAGTGCTTCCTAAGTTCTGGAACACGAGCCCAATGGATCTGGCTATAGGAACCCCAAGAACTAGACAACACCAGTCTTGGAGTACATCAGAACTACTCTTTATTTGAGATCTCCCACACATTTATACACCAGGATGACTCAAAGCTAACCTAATTAACATGAGCTCCAATAGGAGTCGTCCCGTCTCCTACATTGTATGGAGGACAATGTCATTAGCTCATTCAATTAACATAAGCACAAGTTGACACCAGCATCTCCTCACATGATGTGTCCCAACAGAATGAATCAGTCTTATCAGCAGGGGGCTGCTGGAGGAACCCCCCCCTCCCTCTTCAGGGACACAGATCCACAGCAAGGAGTCCCCAACAGAATCACACAACCAACAAGATATACATATATACACGACTGAGTCCGATTTAAACAGTTCAAACCGGACCTCCAATTCACCCCACAAAGAGCACCATTCCATTGAAAATCCAGGGCCCATAATCAAAAGGCAACAGGCTAGCGTTCAGTCCCCTCCAATAGCCTCTGTCTCGGGTGAGTCTGTCACAGCTCTGTTCTATCAAATGCAGCACCTGGATCGTCTTTTCAGAGTATTCCTGTTCTATTGACGCAACAACAGTATACACCGGCTGAGACTCCTCAATCTCCTCTGCGAGGTTCGTCTCATACTTTGCATTTATTGAACTTTTTGTTTTCTTCTTTAACTAATATTATTGCTAGCATTACTGTGCCCACCAATTCAACTGCTTCACATAGTAATGATATTTCTGATCCTACAGCGTCTGTATGGTCTGCTATTGATAACACTCAACAACTCTTGCATCGAATCAATGCTGCTAATGTGGTTGTTGATAAGGGTGTGGATCACAGTTTACTTAATTGTTCTACAGTTTCATTTACAAATGCTTCTTCCAACAGGTCTGAATTATATGGTAAAGAAGTGATGCCTTGTATACTTTCACCGTTGGGTTTTCATTTGCCCAAGGGTGTCAAAGAAAAGATTTGGAGTGGTGAATACATTGAGTTTTTAACTTTATTACTGTCTTCAAAAGACTACCTGTCTAAACTGGATAAGAAGGACGATAGGCTTGAGGATGATCGTAAAAAGCCTATTGCCAAGTAAATTTTTAATTGGCTTCTGGCTTTTTCCAGCGTTATTTGCGAGAATTTTCCAAATAAGAGTCCAGGATTTTTCCAACATATGGACATTGTTCTGGAAGCTTATCGTAACTTTGGTAGAGATTCCTGGTTTACGTATGATGAAGCATTCAGACATAAATTGAGTATTCATCCTACTTTACAATGGGATGTAAAGGTTAATTTTGCTCTGGTGCTCTCCCTGTAGCAAAATGTTTTCGTAAATTATCGCCACATTCTCAACAACAACCTAGAGATTTTAGGGGTAAAAGCCAGATCGTCAGTGAACATGGAAAACATGTTGCCTTGGCTATTAATTTACCCTGATCGGCAGCAAGCATTGCTATTAATAGAGGGTTTTTCGCACATTTTTCAGCTTCCTAAATTTAATGGAGTTGGTTGTAAGATTGTGCGTAATTTACCTTCTGTTGCCGCATTAGCTTCTGTTGTTAGGGATAAATTGTTAGAAGAAGTTAATGAGGGGAGAATGGCGGGCCCTTTTTCGCAGCCTCCTTTTGCTAATTTGAGAATTTCTCCTTTGGGGATTATCCCTAAAAAAGAACCCCATTCATTTTGGCTAATCCATCATTTGCCATATCCTTACGGTGATTCTTTAAATGATCAAATTTATCCGTCTTTGTCTTCAGTTGCTTATGTATCTTTTGAATCTGCAATTTCACATCTTCGTTTGTTAGGTGAGGGAGCTTTATTGGCTAAAGTGGATGTTAAATCTGCTTTTAGACTTCCGATACACCCTGATTCCTTTTGCTCATTGGGTATTTATTTTCAAGGGGAATATTATGTTGATAAATGCCTACCCATGGGGTGCTCTTTGGCTTGTTATTATTTCGAGGCATTTTCAACCTTTTTGGAATGGGTAGTTAAAACTATGTGGTTCGGATTTAATAATACATTATTTGGACGATTTTTAATTTTTGGGTAAATACGATTCGGAAGAATGCAATTATTTTTTAGATTCCTTTTTTAGTATTTGTAGGTATTTTAATATTCCTTTAGCTGCAGAAAAGACTGTTGGCCCTGTTGCTTGTTTAGAATTTTTGGGTGTGACTATTGATTCTTTAAATATGGAATTTAGACTTCCTTTAGATAAATTAGAAAAAAATTCTCAGTTAATGATTACATTTATTAGACGTAATAAAATTACTTTAAAATAAATGCAGTCTCTGCTTGGGATGTTAGCATTTGCGACTAAAATTCTTCCGATTGGTAGAATTTTTTCTAGACGTCTTTATTCTGATATTTTGGGGTTAAAAAATCCTTCATCTCATGTGCACTTCTCTGGAGAAATTTAGGCCGATATGTTTATCTAGTTGCAATTTTTACAGCATTTTAATGGTAAAGCCATTTGACTTTATTTCCAGTGAGGCTTTTTCTCTTTTCACTGATGAGGCTGGATATGTCCGTTTTTCCATTATTTGGATGACGCACTGGTGTGCTTCCCGTTGGCCTTCAAAATGGACTGTGCAAGGTTTTTGCAAGAACGTAGTGTTGCTAGAATTATTCCCAATCAATGTGGCGATAGAATTATGGGGACATTCTTTTCAGAACAGGTGATTACTTGTCAGTACTAACAATAAAGGGGTGGTTTATGCTATTAATTACCTTTCCTCCAAATCACAACAGGTTAATACATTGTTAAGGTATTTGGTTTTTAAATGTCTGTCATTAAATGTTTGGATTAAAGCTAAATTTATTCCTGGTAGAGAAAACAGTCTGTCAGATTCGCTTTCACGATTCCAGATGGATCGTTTTTATCATCTGATGCCGGAAGCGGATCTTCAAGGTGTTTCATGCCCCTGTTATTTATGGGATCTAATATAATTTTCGACCATATTCAACACTCGTTGGCTAAATATACTTGGTTGAGTTATATTTCCTCTTGGAAGTTATGGATGTCCTTTTTACAAACTAATAATTTTGTACAATTTTCTTTCGAAGACGTTACACTATTATTTCTTAGTTCTTTAATGGATAAACAATATTCATGGTCTCATCTGAATAAAACGTTAGCTGGCGTTTCATTTTTTCTAAAGCTAAATTCATTTCCACATTGTTTGAGTTTCTTTTCTGTCAAGCAAGCATTAAAAGGGTATAAGAAATCTACGCATCGCAGAGACGAACGCTCTCCTATTGATATTGATCTATTAAGCGTGTTCTGTTTCTGCGAAGGTTTGTTTTTCTGTTTATGAAGATCTTCTTTTTAAATCGTTTTTTTCTTTCCTTTTCTTTGGAGCTTTTCACATATCGGAGGTTGTCTCTGCTGCAAAAAGTAAGCCCTCTCCGATGAAAATTGAGAATGTAATTATTGAGGATAACCAATTGAGGATTTTTCTTCTTTACATTAGGACTGATGGGTATGGCAAGGGACATTGGATTTATTTAAATCGGTGTCCTTTCTGTGACATTTGTCCTATATGGCTTTTAAGACAATATTTGCTAGTAAGACCTGAATTTAATGATAATTTGTTTGTTCATGTTGATGGTTCTCCATTAACTAGATACCAGTTTGACCATGTTTTTCACGGCTGTTTGGATTATCTACATTTGAATCATATTTGCTTACCTTCTCATTCTCTTAGAATAGGTGCAGCCACTGAAGTGGCCAAACTTGGTTTTCATGCAAATTGTATTAAGAAATTGGGTAGATGGAGATCTGATTCCTACAAGTTGTATATCCATCCTAACTCTTTGGTTTAATTTTCTTACAGGTCGTTGAATGTTGTTTAGATTCTCGGCCACTCCTTTGTGTATTGGGCTCAGAAGAGAGCGTCAGCAAGATCCTATTCTTCTAATTTGAGTCTTGATTCTTCTTTTAAAGTGTACTGGAATGGCTGGAGAGGTATGCGATGGAATGACTTACAGTCTGAGTTTTATAGATTGTTTGACTTTTGGCCACAGCCTGATATTCTGCTTATTCATTTAGGGGGTAATAACATAGGTCAGATGAAGACTTTAGATTTAGTTTTTGAGATTCAACAAAAATGAATCTCATTAGCTTGGCTTTTCCTCATTTAAGATTTGTATTTTGCGAAATTATTCCTCAACTCGATGGATTGATTCTTTCTACTTATGGCCTTAAATAGTAAATAGATCTTTTAATAAAATTTTGAAACATCCTTTTGGGTTTAGTTTTCGGCACTTATAATTGGAGGGTGGTCATTGTGGTTTATACCATGAGGACGGTATTCATTTATCAGATATTGGGCTTGATATTTTAAACAATGATTTCCAGACTTGCATAGAAAAAGCCGTGGGCTGGGGTTAGGGGACAGGCAGTATGCTTATCATACTTCCTGTCGGTTGGGGTAATTTTGTTTTGATTACTCAGAAGAGAGAATATTATTAAGCCTGAGCCATAGTGGCTGGGTTTATTTATTTATCTATACTTTTATGTGATGTGATAATAAAATTATTTGTAAATATTTTAGAAAATTTATTAAACCAATAAAAACAGCCGCGGCCAGATATTTATCCAGTAAAATATTTTATTTCAAATTAATTTCTTGTTTGGTTTTGAATTTATTATATATACAATGTAAAATGCCTGCTGCCTTCTATCCCATTTATGGTTTCTTGGCCATTTTTCAGAGAATATGAATGATAACACAAAAACTTTCCTTTCACTCATGGTTAGTGTTTGGCTGCAGCCATTTATTATCCATCAACTGTGTTTACTCTTTTTAAATCATAATCACAACAGAAACTACCCAAATGACTCTGATCAAAAGTTTACACACCCAAGTTCATAATACCATGTATTGCCCCCTTTAACATCAATGACAGCTTGAAGTCTTTTGTGGTATTTGTGGATGAGGCTCTTTATCTTCTCAGATGGTAAAGCTGCCCATTCCTCTTGGCAAAAAGCCTCCAGTTCCTGGAAAATCTTGAGCTGTTTTGCATGAACTGCACGTTTGAGATCTCACCAGAGTGGCTCAATGATATTGAGGTCAGGAGACTAAGATGGCCACTCCAGAAACTTCAATTTATACTGCTGTAGTCAATGACAGGTTGACTTGGCCTTGTGTTTTGGATCATTGCCATGTTGGAATGTCCAAGTACATCCCATGCGCAGCTTCCTGGCTGATGAATGAAAATGTTCCTCCGGTATTTTTTGATAACATACTGCATTCATCTTTCCATCAATTCTGACCAAATTGCCTGTGCCTTTTGTAGATCACACATCCTGTATTTCACCTGAAGGTATTTGTGGGTTTTTCTTTGAATCCCGAACAATTTTCCTGCTACTTGTGGCTGAAATTTTAGTTGGTCTACCTGACCGTGGTTTGGTTTCAACAGAACCCCTCATTTTCCACTTATTGATTAGAGTTTGAACACTGCTGATTGGCATTCTCAGTTCATTGGATATCTTTTTATATCCCTTTCCTGTTTTTTACAGTTCAACTACCTTTTCCCGCAGATCCTTTGACAATTCTTTTGCTTTTCCCATGACTCGGAATCCAGAAACGTCAGTGCAGCACTGGGTGAAAGATGCAAGGGTCTGTCAGTTGTCCAGAAACTCATTGACCTTTTATACACACACACTAATTACAAGCAAACAGATCACAGGTGAGGATGGTTACCTTTAATAGCCATTCAAACCCCTTTGTGTCAACTTGTGTGCATGTTATCAGGCCAAAATCACCAGGGTATGTAAACTTTGGATCAGAGTCATTTGGGTAGTTTCTGTTGTGACTATGATTTAAAAAGAGTAAACACAGTTGATTGATAATAAATGGCTTCAGCCAAACACTAACCATAAGGTAAAGAAATGTTTTTGTGCTAGCATTCATATTCTCTGAAAAATGGCCAAGAAACATAAATTCTGCCAGGGTATGTAAACTTATGAGCACAACTGTGTATATATATATATATATATATATATATATATATATATATATATATATATATATATATATATTTTTTTTTTGCAGAAGCCCTGGAGAATAAAATGGTGCTTGTTGCAATGTTTTATGTCACATGGTATTTGCGCAGAATTTTTTCAAATGCAATTTCCTTAGGAAAAAGTACACTATACATATGCGTGCACGACCTGCTTTAAGACCCCTTTTACATGCATGGTTGTTCTGTCAATGGTAAAAGCATGTTTTGTTATTTTGAAATTCCAACAATCCTGGCACAGTTTACTCACATTTGCACATTGCGTTTATATGGGATTACTTGCGTTTACATGCGGCTGCGTTTAGCTGCGGTAGTAAATTCTCGCCATTTGTATATCAACTGTTTACTTATTTTTTCTTTGTACTGCAATTAACTGCGTTTATATACAGATAGCTTCGGTACATCGCCCCTGGATGCTGTCAACTTTATTTTTCTTAAATGCACAAAACCGTATGTTATGAAAACGTTGCTAAAAGCATTGTGTGAATGGGGCCATAGGGATGCATTGTCTGGGTTTAGCTGCGGTAAATATGTTCCTCTATCTGCAGCTAAAAGCTGAAATCCAACTGCTCATGTGAAAGGGGCCTAAAACTTTTTTTTTATTAATATTTTTTATTTTAAATATTTTTTTTTACACTGTCCCTTTAATTTTTTTATTGCTGTCACAAGAAATGTAAACATACCTTGTGATAGCAATAAAGCATGACAAGGCCCCCTATGGAGACATGTAATCACACATAGCAGTAATTCCACTGGTCCAAAAAGCAATCCACAGCACGAGTGATGCTATTCTCACAGAGATATCACTCACCACAGTTTGTATCAGCAGGATAATGTCTCTTCCTGTCCAGCCCAACCTGACGCAGCATTTCATCATGATGATGTCTTCAGGAGGCCTAAATAAAAAGTCAGTATCCCTGATCACAGCCACACCAATCATATGATGACACCGTACTGCACTGGTGACAGTATGGAAAAAAAAATTTTAAATAATTTTTTTTTTTTTTTTTTAATGGACGTAGCATCCTGATGTTTAGGCAGGGTTGCTAGTAAATTTACCTGCCAAGTATAGTTGCCTTGGCCAATTGATAGGAGATCAATTGATTCCACCCTAATTCTGGAATTGCTATACTTCTCTCTTCTGTCACTAGATGGCCGGGTATCTGGTGGCATTAGATAAGACAAGGGCATTGCAATGACAGATTAGGAATAGATGGGGTGTATCAGCCAATGGGCAGGGATCTTCTTGGGTCCCATGGCCTGCTGGGAGAGCCTATTTATTTGGGTGAGGTCAGGTGATCAGGGTTCTGTGCCACCTGGACGGCTGTCTGGGTGGACGTCTGCTGTACTGCCTTGGGCTACTAGGCCAAAGTCTGAGGCCTATCCCGGGGACATCTGGCTGCTAGTCTGTCTGAGGGCCTATCCAAAAGCAAGAGAGAGCAGCGCAGGGTTGGGGCTGCGGTTTGCAGTCCAACCAAATTGACGGTTCTGCCGGCCGGAGAACCTGTCGTGGTCGTAGGTAGAGGGGAAGCTGTCGCAACTAAGGGACCACCCACCTTGTTACCAGAGACCACCGTGAGTAGCTGAAGCAAGTACCAGAGAAGTATTCTCACCAACCGGGGACAGTGAAGAATTGGGAAACTTCAGCAGGTGTCAAGCCAGGGACCCAGCCAGCAGAGGTGACACTTGCAGAGCAGTCTTGTATGCCAAGCCAGGGACTAAGCAGGCCAGTGGGGTGACGCTTGAGGAAGATACTCAGTGAGAAGATTGGAAGAGCTCAGGAGATCCAGTGGCAGTGGATCAGCGGGTCTAGGTGATAGACTGGGAGCTCAGTTGAGTGAAGATCTAAGAAGGAGATTGTGGAGGAAGTGAAAGAGTTCATTACAACCTTAGTTAAAAACTGTTCAAGATTGTTGCCATAGGAGACAGTGTGTCTACACATGCAGATGTGGTGTCTTGCTGGATGCCTTTCCCTGCATGGCTGGACTGCCTACCTACAGAAGTCTTGGAGTCTGCTAATTAACATTGCAACTACTAAAGGGTGTCCTGGCCCTAACCCTCTCGCCCACAGTTCTGTTTAAGAGACAATAAATCTCTTTGCATCCAAGAAGTGTCTGGCGCCCATCAATCTACCTTACATTGCACCCACCATGCCTCCTAACCCATTCTACACAGCAGCATGTCAGCTGTCCCTAACTCTGGAGGTCTGAAGAGGCCTTGGACTTGGCTACATTTCATTTCTTCATGTTCAAAAAAATTTTGACAAAAAATTACAACGTCAAAAAACTCAAGATGACTCTTACTAATTACATTGGACTGTTTACTTTCTAAAGATGGGTCATTTGGGGAAAATGTGCACTGTCCTGGCATTTTAAAGCCTCAAGAAATGAGATGAGGTCATCAGTACATCAGGATTGATCAATTTTGGACTCTATAACTTTCACACAGGCTAAATAATATACACTGGTTTGGGTTATTTTTACTAAAGAAATGTAGCAGAATACATTTTGACCTAAACGTATTAATAAATATTATTTGTTTGCCAAATGTTATAACAGAAACTAGGATTTTTTTTTTTCTAAAATGTTGGTATTTTTGTGTTTATATAGCAAAACATAAAAGACCTCGTGGTTATTAAATACCACCAATAGTAATCTCTATTTATGTAAAAAAAAAATATATAAACTTCATTTGTGTACAGTGTTGCATGACGGAGCCGGAGCAATTGCCAGTTAAAGTAGCACAGTGCTGAATAGCAAAAAATGGCCTATTCATGAAGGGGGTAAAATCTTATGGAACCTCTTACATTAAGATTATATAACACTCCTGTGATCTTTGTACAAGTATGGGATTGCTCTCTTTATAATATATACTGAGATTCCAGTTCGGAAGCCGGCCCAGGCAAAAGTCGGCCATAGACGGAGTCATTTTCTTTCCTGCAGCCACGGGGTGAGATTTGTACAGTCTATGGATGGCTTTAACTGTCAGGTTCTCTCCCACTCATTTATCACTCCCCAACCCTTCCTCTTATGTATCTACCTATTTATTGTTAAGATAATGTTTGATTTTTCTCCCACTGATTGTGTTTGCTGGTGTCTACAGAAGACATCTATCTCCAAGGCATGTTACCAAGGGAATATTTTTAAATTTTTAGGTACATTTGATTGAATGACTCATCTGAATAGGAAGTTGTGACCTTCCTTGAGGCACTACTCCTGCCACTGACATCAACAGTGGGGCATAATTTCTGCCACTAACACCAGCAGAGGGGCATAATTCATGCCACTGACACCAGCGGAGAGGCATAATTCCTGCCACTGACACCAGCGGAGGGGCACAATTCCTGCCACTGACAACAGCGGTGGGGCATAATTCCTGCCACTGACACCAGCGGAGGGGCACAATTCCTGCCACTGACAACAACGGTGGGGCACAATTCCTGCCACTGGCACCAACGATTATTCTCATTGAAGTCAATGATGGAGCACTATTCCTCCCACTAATTTTTATTATTATACAGGTTTTATATAGCGCCAACAGTTTGCACAGCACTTTACAACATAAGGGCAAACATTACAGTTAGTTTACAATTTAGTACAAGAGGAATCAGGGGGCCCTGCTCGTTAGAGCTTACAATCTAGAAAGGAAGGGTCAATTGATACAAAAGGTAATAGCTGTGGCGGGATGAGCTGATGGAGGAAGTAAAACAGTGTTAGTTAGAAGCAGGATAGGCTTCTTTAAAGAGAAGGGTTTTCAGGGATCGTCTAAAGATGGATTAGGGGACAGTCGGACAGATTGGGGTAAGGAGTTCCAAAGGATGGGAGAAGCTCTGGAGAAATCCTGGAGGCGAGCATGGGAGGAGGTGACAAGTAGGAATGAGCCCGATGTTCGAGTCAAACGTAAGTTCGACTCGAACATTGGGTGTTCGTCGAATAGCGAACAATTTGGGGTGTTCGCAGCAAATTCAAAAGCCATGGAAAACCCTTTAAAGTCTATGTGAAAAATCAAAAGGGCTAATTTTAAAGGCTTATATGCATGGTATTGTCATAAAAAGTGTTTGGGGACCCGGGTCCTGCCCCAGGGAACATGTATCAATGCAAAAAAAGGCCGTTTTTTTCGGGAGCAGTGATTTTAGTAATGCTTAAAGTGAAACAATAAAAGTGAAATATTCCTTTAAATTTCGTACCTGGGGGTTGTCTATAGTATGCCTGTAAAGTGGCACATTTTTCCCGTGTTTAGAACAATCCCTGCACAAAATACCATTTTTAAAGGAAAAAAAGTCATTTAAAAGTACTCGCGGCTATAATAAATTGTCGGGTCCCGGCAATACAGATAAAAGTCATTGAAAATAACGGCATGGGATCCCCCCAGTCCATTACCAGGCCCTTTGGGTCTGGTATGAATATTAAGGGGAACCCCAAACCAAAATTTTAAAAAAAAATTGCGTGGGGGTCCCCCCAAATTTCATACCAGGCCCTTCAGGTCTGGTATGAATATTAAGGGGAACCCTGCACCAAATTAAAAGATAAATGGCGTGGGGTCCCACCAAAAATCCATACCAGACCCTTATCCTAGTACGCAACTTGGCAGACCGCAGAAAAAGAGGGGAGGGACGAGAGAGCGCCCCCCTCCTGTACTATACCAGGCCACATGCCCTCAACATGGGGAGGGTGCTTTGGGGTAGCCCCCCAAAGCACCTTGTCCCCATGTTGATGGGGACAAGGGCCTCATCCCCACAACCCTTGCCCGGTGGTTGTGGGGGTCTGTGGACAGGGGCTTATCAGAATCTGGAAGCCCCCTTTAACAAGGGGACCCCCAGATCCCGGCCCCCCATTTGAAATTGTAGGGGTGCATTGTACCCCTACCATTTCACAAAAAAAGTGCCAAAAAAGTGTCAAACTGTTAAAAAAATCACAAGACACACCTTGGGACAAGTCCTTTATTTAAAAAAAAAAAAAGTCCCACGAAGTCCATTCATCTTCTTCTCTCGCTCCGCCGACAGACCAAAAAATAAATAAAAAAGATCCGCCTCCATGGGAGGCACCCGCCGTATGACGCGTCCTTGCAGGTGACAGTTCTTTAATAACTGAGGGTGGGGCCACACGGTGACGTGCCCAGGTGACCCCGCCCCCCTCTGATGCTACAGGGAAGCCATTGGGAAGTCCCCGTGCGTCAGAGGGGGCGGGGTCACCCGGGTACGTCACAGTGTGGCCCCACTCTCAGTTATAAAAGAACTGTCACCTGCGAGGACGCGTCATACCGCAGGTGCCTCCCATGGAGGCGGATCCTTTTTATTTATTTTTTTGGTCCGTCAGAGCGATAGAAGAAGATGAATGGACTTTGTGGGACATTTTAATTTTTTTTTTTTTAATAAAGGACTTGTCCCAAGGTGTGTCTTGTGGTTTTTAACATTATGACACTTTTTTTGTGAAATGGTAGGGGTACAATGTACCCCTACCATTTCAAACGGGGGGCGGGATCTGGGGGTCCCCTTGTTAAAGGGGGCTTTCAGATTCCGATAATGTGGCGCAGTACGGTTCAGGAGGGGGGGCGCTCTCTCGTCCCCCCCTCTTTTCCTGCGGCCTGCCAGGTTGCGTGCTCGGCGCAGGGTTTAAATTTTGGCGCAGGGTTCCCCTTAGAATCCATACCAGACCCAGGTCTGGTATGGATTTTGAGGGGGACCCCTACGCCATTTTTGAAAAAAAATTTTGTGCAGGGTTCCCCTTAATATCCATACCAGACCTGAAGGGCCTGGTATGGAATTTGGTGGGACCCCCACGCAATTTTTTTTTTAAATTTTGGTTTGGGGTTCCCCTAAATATTAATACCAGACGCAAAGGGCCTGGTAATGGACTGGGGGGATCCCATGCCGTTTTTTTCAATGACTCTTATCTGTATTGCCGGGACCCGACAATTCAATACACTTGCTAGTAGTTTTAAATTACTTTTTTTCCTTTAGAAATGTTATTTTGTGCAGGGACTGTTCTAAACACGGGAAAAATGTGCCACTTTACAGGCATGCTATAGACACCCCCCAGGTACGAAATTTAAAGGAATATTTCACTTTTATTGTTTCACTTTAAGCATTATTAAAATCACTGCTCCCGAAAATAAATGGCCGTTTTTGAAACTTTTTTGCATTGATACATGTCCCCTGGGGCAGGACCCAGGTCCCCAAACACTTTTTATGACAATAACTTGCATATTAACCCTTAAAATTAGCACTTTTGATTTTTCACGTTCGTGACCCATAGACTTTAACGGTGTTTGCGTGTTCATACAAATTTTTTGCCTGTTCGCATGTTCTGCTGCGAACCGAACCGGGGGGTGTTCGGCTCATCCCTAGTGACAAGGGAGCTAGAGAGCAGGAGGTCTTGGGAGGACCGAAGAGAGCAGTTTGGTTGGTATTTTGGGACTAGGTTAGTGATGTAGCTGGGGGCATAGTTATAGATGGCTTTGTAAATTATTGTTAGTACTTTTAATTTTATTCGTTGGGTGAGTGGAAGCCAGTGGAGGGATTGGCAGAGAGGGGTGGAGGACACTGAATGGTTGGTAAGGTGGATGAGTCTTGCAGCAGCATTCATTATGGACTGAAGGGGAGATAGTCTATGTAAAGGTAATCCAATGAGGAGGGAGTTCTAGTAGTCGAGGCAAGAGATAACCAGGGAGTGAATTAGAAGCTTGGTGGTGTAATTAGTTAAAAAGGGACGTATTCTGAAAATGTTGTGGAGGCCAAGGCGGCTTGATTTGGACAGGGATTGTATGTGGGCCTGAAAGGACAGTTCAGAGTCTACAGTTACCCCTAGCACCCTGGCATGTGGGGACGGACTGATAGATGTGCCATTGATCTTGACAGAGAAGTCAGGGTAGGGGGTACGTGGGGGAGGAAATATTAAGAGCTCAGTTTTAGATTCAGTTTGAGGAAGTGGTTTGACATCCAGGCTGATATGTCTGTTAGTAAATAGTGATGCGTGAGGAGATTGATGGGGTGAGCTGAGGGACAAAGGGATAGATTTGGGTGTCATCAGCATATAAATGGTAGTGAAAGTCATGAGAGGCTATCAGCTGACCCAGGGAGGACGTGTAGTAGAGGTCCAAGGGACCCCAACGGTAAGAGGGGTTGGAGAGGAGGAAGTGGAGTTGTAAGTTGATAAAAATGAGGTCTATTCTTCCTCCTACAGATCACGTGGTCATTTTTTCTCCCACTGCCCACCAAACCTGAGGCATTTTTTACTCCCATTGATGCTGGGACATTTTCTAACCCCACTGGCCACAATCCAGCCCCCCTAATATCTGAAGGACATTACTATGGCCCTTTGTTTTGAACATTTGTATATCCTTGCTTTATAGTAGCATTTGTTGTTACTGCCTGTCACATTCATATATGTATGAGACAAGACTTCTTTAAGGCTGAATTTGAAATGTCTTGTTCTATTTTCAGGGCTTTTTTTCAGCGGGAACGCAGTTCCGGCACCTCCTGCACTGAAAGTATGTAATGGCAAGGGGTGCTGGGATGTGCTGGAGGGTCCATTGATGCTGGCTGCTGGGGGATCTATTGTTCCTGAAGGAGGTCTATTTTTGCATGGCAGTCTATTATTGCTGGGGAGGTCTATTATTGTTGCTGGTGGGGGATCCATTGTTGCTGGGGGGAGGGGGGGTTCAATTGTTGCTGGAGATCTACTGTTGAGGGAGGGGACTTATGCTGCTGGCTCTTGGGGATCAGTTGTTGTTGTAGGGAATCTATTTCTGGTGCCAGTCTATTGTTGCTGAGTAGGTCTATTGTTGCTGGGGGGGATCTGTTGTTGCTGGTTGGGCTTATGTTGCTAGGGGGTCAATTGTTGCTTGAAGGCATCTACTATTGAGGGAGGTTTCTATTGTTGCTGGCTGCTGGAGAGTCTATTGGTGCTGGACTGGCTGCTGGGAAATCTGTTGTTGCTGCCATTGTTGTTGGGTCCATTGTTGCTGGGGGAATGTATTGTTGCTGGGACGGATCTATTACTGCTGGCTGCGAAGGATCTACTTTACTGCTTTTCTTGTTGTTATTAAGAAATTCCATACAAATTAGGCAGGTGGGAAGGGGGTGGAAACAATTAATGGTGTTCAGAGGTGGGTAGGGGGTGGAACCAATTAATTGCGCTCAGAGGTGGGTAGGGGGTGGAACCAATAAATGGTGCTTAGAGGTGGGTAGGGGGAGGAACCAATGAATGGTGCTCAGAGGTGTGTAGGGGGTGGAACCAATGAATGGTGCTCAGAGGTGGGTAGGGGGTGGAACCAATGAATGGTGCTCAGAGGTGGGTAAGGGGTGGAACCAATGAATGGTGCTCAGAGGTGGGCAGGGGGTGGAACCAATGAATGGTGCTCAGAGGTGGGTAGGGGGTGGGACCAATAAATGGGGCTCAGAGGTGGGTAGGGGGTGTAACCAATGAATGGTGCTCAGAGGTGGGTAGGGGATGGAACCAACGAATGGTGCTCAGAGGTGGGTAGGGGTGAAACATGAATGATGCTCAGAAGTAGGTAGGGGGTGGAACCAATGAATGGTGCTCAGAGGTGGGTAGGGTGTGGGACCAATAACTGGCGCTCAGAGGTAGGTAGGGGGTGGAACCAATGAATGGTGCTCAGAGGTGGGTAGGGGGTGGAACCAATGAATGGTGCTCAGAGGTGGGTAGGGGGTGTAACCAATGAATGGTGCTCAGAGGTGGGTAGGGGATGGAACCAACGAATGGTGCTCAGAGGTGGGTAGGGGTGAAACATGAATGATGCTCAGAAGTAGGTAGGGGGTGGAACCAATGAATGGTGCTCAGAGGTGGGTAGGGTGTGGGACCAATAAATGGCGCTCAGAGGTAGGTAGGGGGTGGAACCAATGAATGGTGCTCAGAGGTGGGTAGGGGGTGGAACCAATGAATGGTGCTCAGAGGTGGGTAGGGGGTGGAACCAATGAATGGTGCTCAGAGGTGAGTAGGGGGTGGAACCAATGAATGGTGCTCAGAGGTGGGCAGGGGGTGGGTAGGGGGTGGAACCAACGAATGGTGCTCAGAGGTGGGTAGGGGTGAAACATGAATGATGCTCAAAAGTAGGTAGGGGGTGGAACCAATGAATGGTGCTCAGAGGTGGGTAGAGGGTGGAACCAATGAATGGCGCTCAGAGGTGGGTAGGGGGTGGAACCAATGAATGGTGCTCAGAGGTGGGTAGGGGGTGGAACCAATGAATGGTGCTCAGAGGTGGGTAGGGGTTGGAACCAATGAATGGTGCTCAGAGGTGGGCAGGGGGTGGAACCAATGAATGGTGCTCAGAGGTGGGTAGGGGGTGGGACCAATAAATGGTGCTCAGAGGTGGGTAGGGGGTGTAACCAATGAATGGTGCTCAGAGGTGGGTAGGGGGTGGGATCAATGAATGGTGCTCGAAAGTAGGTAGGGGGTGGAACCAATGAATGGTGTTTAGAGGTGAGTGGGGGTGTAACCAATGAATGGTGCTCAGAGGTGGGTAGGGGGTGGAACCAATGAATGGTGCTCAGAGGTGGGTAGAGGGTGTAACCAATAAATGGTGCTCAGAGGTGGGTAGGGGGTGGGATCAATGAATGGTGCTCGAAAGTAGGTAGGGGGTGGAACCAATGAATGGTGCTCAGAGGTGGGTAGGGGGTGGGACCAATGAATGGTGCTCAGAGGTGGGTAGGGGGTGGAACCAATGAATGGTGCTCAGAGGTGGGTAGGGGGTGGAACCAATAAATGGTGCTTAGAGGTGGGTAGGGGGTGGAACCAATGAATGGTGCTCAGAGGTGGGTAGGGGGTGGAACCAATGAATGGTGCTCAGAGGTGTGTAGGGGGTGGAACCAATGAATGGCGCTCAGAGGTGGGTAGGGGGTGGAACCAATGAATGGTGCTCAGAGGTGGGTAAGGGGTGGAACCAATGAATGGTGCTCAGAGGTGGGCAGGGGGTGGAACCAATGAATGGTGCTCAGAGGTGGGTAGGGGGTGGGACCAATAAATGGGGCTCAGAGGTGGGTAGGGGGTGTAACCAATGAATGGTGCTCAGAGGTGGGTAAGGGATGGAACCAACGAATGGTGCTCAGAGGTGGGTAGGGGTGAAACATGAATGATGCTCAGAAGTAGGTAGGGGGTGGAACCAATGAGTGGTGCTCAGAGGTGGGTAGGGTGTGGGACCAATGAATGGCGCTCAGAGGTAGGTAGGGGGTGGAACCAATGAATGGTGCTCAGAGGTGGGTAGGGGGTGGAACCAATGAATGGTGCTCAGCAGGTGGGTAGGGGGTGGTACCAATGAATGGTGCTCAGAGGTGGGCAGGGGGTGGAACCAATGAATGGTGCTCAGAGGTGGGTAGGGGGTGGGACTAATAAATGGGGCTCAGAGGTGGGTAGGGGGTGTAACCAATGAATGGTGTTCAGAGGTGGGTAGGGGGTGGAACCAACGAATGGTGCTCAGAAGTGGGTAGGGGTGAAACATGAATGATGCTCAGAAGTAAGTAGGGGGTGGAACCAATGAATGGTGCTCAGAGGTGGGTAGGGGGTGGAACCAATGAATGGCGCTCAGAGGTGGGTAGGGGGTGGAACCAATGAATGGTGCTCAGAGGTGGGTAGGGGGTGGAACCAATGAATGGTGCTCAGAGGTGGGTAGGGGTTGGAACCAATGAATAGTGCTCAGAGGTGGGCAGGGGGTGGAACCAATGAATGGTGCTCAGAGGTGGGTAGGGGGTGGGACCAATAAATGGGGCTCAGAGGTGGGTAGGGGGTGTAACCAATGAATGGTGCTCAGAGGTGGGTAGGGGGTGGGATCAATGAATGGTGCTCGAAAGTAGGTAGGGGGTGGAACCAATGAATGGTGCTCAGAGGTGGGTAGGGGGTGTAACCAATGAATGGTGCTCAGAGGTGGGTAGGGGGTGGAACCAATGAATGGTGCTCAGAGGTGGGTAGGGGGTGTAACCAATGAATGGTGCTCAGAGGTGGGTAGGGGGTGGGATCAATGAATGGTGCTCGAAAGTAGGTAGGGGGTGGAACCAATGAATGGTGCTCAGAGGTGGGTAGGGGGTGGGACCAATGAATGGTGCTAGGAGGTGGGTAGGGGGTGGAACCAATGAATGGTGCTCAGAGGTGGGTAGGGGGTGGAACCAATAAATGGTGCTTAGAGGTGGGTAGGGGGTGGAACCAATGAATCGTGCTCAGAGGTGTGTAGGGGTGGAACCAATGAATGGTGCTTAGAGGTGGGTAGCGGGTGGAACCAATGAATGGTACTCAGAGGTGGGTAGGGGTGGAACCAATGAATGGTGCTCAGAAGTGGGTAGGGGGTGAAACCAATGAATGGTGCTCAGAGGTGGGTAGGGGGTGGAACCAATGAATGGTGCTCAGAGGTGGGTAGGGGGTGGAACCAATGAATGGCGCTCAGAGGTGGGTAGGGGGTGGAACCAATGAATGGTGCTCAGAGGTGGGTAGGGGGTGGAACCAATGAATGGTGCTCAGAAGTGGGTAGGTGGTGGAACCAATGAATGGTGCTCAGAGGTGGCCAGGGGGTGGAACCAATGAATGGTGCTTTAAAGGTGGGTAGGGGGAGTAACCAATGAATGGTGCTCAGAGGTGGGTAGGGGGTGGAACCAACGAATAGTGCTCAGAGGTGGGTAGGGGTGAAACATGAATGATGCTCAGAAGTAGGTAGGGGGTGGAACCAATGAATGGTGCTCAGAGTTGGGTAGGGAGTGGGACCAATGAATGGTGCTCAGAGGTGGGTAGGGGGTGGGACCAATGAATGGTGCTCAGAGGTGGGTAGGGGGTGGAACCAATGAATGGTGCTCAGAGGTGGGTAGGGGGTGGGATCAATGAATGGTGCTCGAAAGTGGGTAGAGGGTGGAACCAATGAATGGTGCTCGGAGGTGGGTAGAAGGTGGAGACAAGAAGTGACTGAGAAGAGGTGAGTTCCTACACCTATGCTTTGAGAAAAAAAGACCTGTCTATATCTGTATACAATGCTGAGCCATATTTTTCTATGACTGTTGAAAACTTTCTATTAAACATACATTTAAAATAAAAACTCAACAAGGATGTACAGCAGACATTTAAAAACAAATGTGTTGCTAAATAACTTAGATTTAGTAAGGCATGCTGGGACTTGTAGTTCCAGCTGAAGAACAAAAAGCTGCCTCAATCTGTTTAGTAATTAGTCCCACGCGCACATTTCATTAAGCGCCGTCACTTGTCCTCTCAGTGATGCATACCACCCCCCTACTTGACGACAAGAGCTTGCACAGTGCTTGGCAATCACTTCACTTATTCCCCCACAGTGTAAGAGGGTTTCTGATCGCAGCTCTCAATTATATGACACTGTGGGTACTTTAACCATTTATACTATGACAGTGATGCATGACGCTCTGATGAAACAAGTTATGTTAATATTTGTTTGCAACATTAAGTACACTTAGTAGCATAATCCATGTTAAATTTCTTGTTCAATATGTTTATTGGAATTTTCAATTTAAATAGACAAAATAACAATATAGATAGTACCCCCTCCTACAGGCCAACATAGCTTGTTGAGAGAGACTTACAGACATAGGTTAGATATGTAACAATAAATGCTTAAAATACAGCTGTGATTAAATGTCCATCCATAAGGCAGGAATTATACATGAGCTGTCTGCATATTGAATTGAGTTAAATTCTCAGTGTTTCTGATAAGTAAATAGAATGGGGGCAGTGAAGGGGAAGCAGCAGCAATAACATAGGCCCAGGCGACCCCCAGAGAGCTCATACAGGCCACCCCCAAAGGGATTACACTGTGGCCTGCACAGCCCTCCCGTAGGCGGACCGAGAACCGCGAACCTGCCGCCCCCCCCCCCCCCCCCCCCGCCTACCTTTGCTGAGAAGTCTCATGTTATGCACTCCTGTGGCACTAAATCGGAAATATTGTTTATGTAGAGTGGAGATTCCCAGCTAGGAAAAATCTCCCACTGTATTCACTAATTCAGAACTATGAACTCGAAAAGTAACCTAACTATGCCATTCGGTATTATACCAGAAGGAAGGAGAAAAGAGAAAGAAGAGAAGAAAGAGTATTGATAGAGCATCGATGGAAGAAAGGAGAGGGGAAAAGCCAGGCATCCAGTAGAGTCTGCTTAGAGGGTTTTATGAAGGGTGAAGGGGGACTTTTATATATGAAGCCCAGGGCTCCCAAATTGCTTCAAAGGTAGATACCTTGTCTAGTAGTTTTGCTGCAATTTGTTCTTGGGTCATGATCCAAGAGATCTTGCGTTTTGTTATCAGCATTGATACCCTGGGCTTCTTCCAGGCCCCTGCCAAGGAAATTTTAGCCACCAAAATCTTAAAAAATATCAGGGTTTGAGTATGTTAAGAGTGGTCCCGGGGAATTGCCATACCAGTGACTTTCCTCACTAAATGGAAGAATTTGTTCCAGAAGCTTCTGATGTGTGGACAGGTCCACCAGATATGGTACATAGTACATGCCTGATTACAATCCCTGAAACACAAGGGAGAAGCGCCTGAATAAATTCTTGCTAATTTGGATGGGACATAGTACCATCTAGTGAGTATCTTAACATTTGCTTCAACTAGACCAGTATTTAAAATACCTTTATATGAGCTTCGAAAAGAGAAAAAACATTTTCCTGGATCCAGTTGGAGTTACAGTTCAAACTCCCAAGCTTGAGCATAGAGGGGTGAGCTTGTCTTGTCCACCAAAGGGGCATATATAATCGAAATCCCACCACTCTGATCTATGAGGTTGGAGCACCATTGTTCATAGACCATAGGTTTGGGGGGGGGGGGTAGGTTTGTCTGTCCATAAGGTGTGTAGGAAACGCTTAATTCTGGGAGAATCTACAGACATTTAGCTACAGCTCAAAGTTAGATATATTTCCATTCATTTGGTTTATACACGTAGCACCCTCTACCATAGGTAGATGCTAGAGTGAGGATTTTGTAAGGGAAACTGTCAGTGCAGGTAAATTTGGGCAGGCCTATGCTTCAGGCTAGGCTTGCTTGTTTTGATCTGGGGGGCAGGGAGTGGTTAGTGCAGCAGTGGGTTTAACCACCTGTGCTTTAGTTCTGAGGCGCCTCCCCTGGTTCCAGAAAGAATGATCTGGAAGAGGGTCAGGGCCTAGGATTGGAGTGGCAGGCAGCTAATGTGAGGAGCCTTGACCAATCCCCAACTGGAATTGGCAGGGGGCAGGCCTCCCATATAATCTGAGGTAACAGCCCGCTGGGGAGGAGTTGTCAGCCGGGAGAAGTGGAGAATGGAGTACTAGGCAGAAGCAGGGGCCCCACCCCCTCTGGGGGGGGGCGGGGCCTAGCAGAGGAGCACAGGTGAGCTGGGAGGGAGCTTCATCTTTACACGGTCATGGATTAAGTGTTCTGGAACAGAGGGACTGGAGAAGCTGACGGAACGTATGTCCAGTTAAAGTTCTCCATCATGGACTCAGGGCAGAAGAAGGTCGTTGAGTGGACCACAGTGGAGCTCTGGATGAGGCATGCCAGGGGAGTTGGGTGCGAGGCCAGAGGAGAGATTGTGTGGAGAATGTCAAATCGCTGCGGCCTGAAGGCGCAGGATTTGCAGACCGGACTAGCTGGGAGCAGTAGTCCACCAATCAGCACATGCTACTAAATTACTAGGCCCGCCGGGGAGAAGTGTTCTAATTTAATTTCTAATTTCTAGCTGGTCTAAAGCCACTTTTGACGTAAAGGGACACTTTTTGGTTGCTATGGACAATCTCAAGTTTCCAGGCAGAAAGAACAGTATATATAATATAAAACTGCATGCAGGGCATTGGACAAAGCACTGGGGACAAAAGGGATGTGAAATAATTTCATACAGTACTGTAATCTGTAAGATTACAGTACTGTATGTGTTATGATTTTTAGTTTTTTTTAAATTTGCCGCCAGGCTCCGCCCCTGTGCGTCGCGACGCTCGCGGGGAACGGAGCCTGGCACAGAGAGGCTTCGGAGGAGACAGAGCCTGCAGACACAGCGGAGGTAATCACAGGATCCTGGGGACAAGGTAAGTAACACCGCACCAGGATCCTGCAATGTAATCCCGAGTGTGGCTCAGGGTTACCGCTAATGGTGCTAAAATTTAACTCCGAGCCACACTTGGGAAAACCGTCAGGGAGGTTAAGCCCCGTACAGACGATCTGAAAATCAGACGACCGATCATCCGTTTTTTTATTTTGCATGCTAGTCACATATCGAACATGAAGAGTTTACTAAAGTTACAAAAATTCTCGTACGACAGAATAAAAAATCGGAAGTGATGTCATGTGTTGTAGTGTATTAGTATTGTATTTTCAGATGACAACTGTACCGATTAAACTGAAATTGTACAATCTGGTCTTATAGGAGAATAATTTTCATGCATGTCCGATCGGATAATATCGAATGAACTGTCGTGATCGCCTCTCGAAAGCTCTGTACTAACGATCCAATTACTGTATGATTGATTCGAAAGCGGTATTTTTCATACGATTTTCAGATTGTGTGTACGGCCTTTGGCCTAGGTTCACATTGGAATGATTTGGTATGTGATTTGACATGTCAAATCGCATGCCAAGTCGGCGGCTATTGCCGGCAATGCCACCATCCGAATTTGTGCAGCGCCGACTTTGCGGCGCTGCACCAATTCCCAAAAGTAGTTCCTGTACTACTTTTGGCAACTTCGGGGGGCAATTTGTATAGACATCTGTGCAGTTCCTGCACAGATATCTGTCAAATCACCACTGAAGTTGGACTGCATTTGCCGGGTTGAAATTGTGCGAGTACGATTTCTAACCCGCAGCAATGTGAACCTAGGCTTATGGCCATTATATGGAGTTGACCGTCATGGTAAATACCTTTTTATTTCCTATGATCATCGGCTGCATCTAGTTGCCATAATGCAGTATTTTCCTGAATCACTAGTCTATTTTGTATGAATATGTAGCGATACCCCCGTAGGGGCTGCTGAAATGTTGGATTATCTGTCACCCTGCCCAGCCTGGCATTCACCCCTCAGACACTCAGAGACATAGAACAGTCCACATGCTTTTTTTGTTTGTTTGTTTATTAAGGGGATTGAACTTGGATGGGGTAAGGGAAATATGGGATGTCCAGTAAAATTGGTAGCACTTGCTTGGGACGGATATATACAGGCCAGTATATACACTCCATTTCTCCTCCTGCACATCACTTCTCTAATCTCCAGGTCTTTCTCCTCCAGCACATTGCTTAGTTTCCTCTCTAATCTTCAGGCACATCTAGCACAAAGTGGTTAGGCCTGACACTGGCTCAGCCAGGCCTTCATCAATTGCCCTTTGCAGGCAGGGACCGCGGGCCCCTATAGTGTAGCAAAATAGAAAGTCTTTGGTGCTAGCTGTCCTACACGCGGCTACTGAGCTCAGTAAGCCATCTTCAGGCCCTGCCAGCCCACCAGGCTGCCTCTCTCCACTGCCTCTTTCACCACAGTTCACACTTTTGGTTCTGCACCCATCTCAGACTACAAGCTCCCAGTCCTCCCGACTGTGCCTCACTCACCAGCCCTCCTGGCTGCAACCAGTTGTCCTCCCTGGAGTCTCTTAGTAGTGCTCTCTCCCACTGTCCTCTCTTTGCTCTCTCTTGTGCCTCCAGTCCAGGACCTCTGCATGCGTTCTTGAAGGTGGTCCCGACTGCTCCTGAGCCCAGGCCCAAGGTCAACCCCCCCCCAGACAGGGGAGCTCCCTCAAAGGCCCGGCAGCCTCCACAATCTTTCACTCCAGCTCTTCCACCCGACAACTCCTCCCCAGCTGGGCTGACCCTGGGTATTTAAGGAGGCCTGCCCCCTGCCAATCCAAGTTGGGGATTGGTTAAGGCTCCTGAAATTACCCCAGGCAGCTCCACCTCTACTATCCTTCTTTCTAGCACCTTCTAGAAAGAAGAGGGAGGTGACAGTGATGCTACCTGCGAGTCACCGAACCCTGCCCTGAGCCACAACCAGCCCAGAATGAAAACAAACAAGCCTAGCCACCAGCTAGGCCTGCTTAAATTTTCCTACTCTGCTAGAAAAATCCTCACTCTAGCACCTACCTAACTAGAGGGTGCTACAGACATATAGTGGAAATATGGAGCAAACAGACACAACTGGAGGTGACCTTTTTTGGGGACCCATCTGGCTGCTTGCATAGAGTGCTATCTTTACCTGTTGGTGCTGTCCAACTTGGATTGGTCAAGCTCCTTAGAATACCCCAGACAGCTCCACCTCTCCTCTCCTCCTATCTTTCCAGAATCTTCTGGAAAGAAGAGGGAGGTTTTGGCAATGCTGCCTGTGAGTCACCAGCTGCTACCCTGAGCCACTTCCAGCCCAGAATGAAACAAAACAAACAGGCCTGACTGCCAGCCAGGCCTGCCTAAATTTACCTGTTCACAAAAATCCTATCTCTAGCACCAGAGGGTGTTACGCTCACCCCCGACCAAAATCCAGTCAGTCCTTTGGCTGGGAGCATTGGGAAAAATGGCTCCGGGGGCCCAGGAGCAAGGGTATCCCATAAGATAAATTGGAGGGGGAAAAGGAAACAAACTTGGGTGGGGAATATGTGCAAATATATATATATATATATATATATATATATATATATATATATATATATATATATATACATAGAAAATTATAAAATTGTTTCTTTTCAGTATTTACAGCATGTATAATACCCGCAATACACACTTAACTACAACATCCCTAGCACTAAACAATCATACAATATACATAGGTCTAGAGCATTTCCCCCTCAAGGGAAACCCTCTGTCCACAGGATCCGCAGCTCCAGCCGGAGGTAGATAGACAGCTGTCCCATCCAAAGGAGTCCTGAAAAACAAACACAATAACATCCTGTCCTACCAGCTACCTGTACACTTTACAAAACTTTCTGTCAAAAAGGGGTTATGACCCTACTGACAGAAAGAACAACAATCAAAGCACACAAGTCACTCCAAATACACTTTCACCTATAGTTCTGTCAAGAGGAGGTTATGGCCTGCTAACAGAACATTAAAGGAGAAAAACACAGCATAAAGAGCAACAGTCCTCTTCGGATTTCCTGATGGGAGGGGCCCTCCCCGAACAAACAGGCTCCCTAAAGCAGGGGTAGGCAACCTCAGCACTTATATAATACATATTTCTAAGAAGATAATTCAATTTTCACTAATGCTCTTCAAAGCTCAACCTAAATGTACTCCCAATGTGATGTTTCATTTTGTAGGCTTTATGAATATTCAGACCTCAGCTAGGTAGCTGATAACAATTACTTAAATTTTAATGTCAGGAAAAAGCCAGTTAGTAAGTCCATGGTAATGTTCAGTATATAATAAAGGTTGGAAGGAATGGGATCTTCAGAAAGACGGCAAACAGCCAGAGGGGCCAATCGCCTCCATGTAATCTGTTATAGAGGGTCACATGACACAAGCAATTTGTTGCTATGCTCTCTCATAAATTATCACAGCAAATAAGACATTTGGTAACAGCTATTGTGTAAAATTAGCCTGAGCACGGGTAAGATCAATATCCAGTTACTTAGGAGGCCGGGATTTGCTGACCTTTCCCTTTCCTCCTAATGATTCCTCTACAGTCTCTACTATGAACAGTATGAGCTGGGGGAAATTTAATAGACACGTTACTCATACTCATATATCTGTTCATACAAATGAATGTCTTTTACAGTTCATGCTGTAAAGGAGAACCCTGTTCAAACATGAAACTTCCAATTGAACTTCCAACTGGCTATAAGGCATTGGGTGTTATTTACTAAAACTGGAGCACTCAGAATCTTGTGCAGCTCTGCACAGAAACCAATCAGCTTCCAGGTTTTATTGCCAAAGCTTAATTGAACAATCTGAAGTTAGAAGCTGATTGGCTACCATGCACAGCTGCACCAGATTCTGAGTGCTCCAGTTTTAGTAAATCTCCCCCATTGCACAATAAGTAATAAACAAGTTTATATTTTTACAGATTTTCTACAGCAACCTTTCTCAACCTTTCTACCCCAAAAGAACTATAATTTTCAGAAACCAGGGAATCCTTGCTAAAATTACATTGGTGGTCAGGAGGAAGAATGCCCCTACATTGGTGGTCATTGGGAAGATTGTCCCTTACGTTGGTGATCAGGGGAAGAATGCTCCTTACATTGGTGGTAAGGGGGAAGATTGTCCCTTAGGTTGGTGGTTGGGGGAAGAATGCTTCTTACATTGGTGGTCAGTGGGAAGAATGCCCCTTGCATTGGTGGTCAGTGGGAGGAATGCCCTTTACATTGGTGGTCAGTGAAAGGAATATACTTTACATTGACGGCCAGGTGGAAGAATGCCCCTACATTGGTGGTCTGGGGGAGGAATGCTCCTTACATTGGTGGTAAGTAGGGATGAGTTGAACACCCCCCGATTCGGTTCGCACAAGAACATGCAAACAGACAAAAATTTGTTTGAACATGTGAACACCGTTAAAGTCTATGGGACACGAACATGAAAAATCAAAAGTGCTCATTTTAAAGGCTTATATGCAAGTTATTGCCATAAAAAGTGTATGGGGACCCGGGTACTGCCCCAGGGGACATGTATCAATGCAAAAAAAAGTTTTAAAAACAAACATTTTTTCAGGAGCAGTGATTTGAATATTTTTTTAAATATCGTGCCTGGGGGGCCCCCCTAGCCTGCCTGTAAAGTAGTGCATCTTTATGATGTTTATTACAGTACCGCCTCAAAATCAAATTTCTAAAGGAAAATATGTCATTTAAAATTGCTTGCAGCTGTAATGTATTGTCGGCTCCTGGCAATAAGGATAAAACAGTGTGCGGTACCCCCCCCCCCAATCCATACCAGGCCCTTCAAGTATAGTATTGATATTAAGGGGAACTCCACACCAAAATGTAAAAAAAATGGCGTAGGGGTCCCCTCCAAAATCCATACCAGGCCCTTCAGGTCTTGTACCAGACCCTTATCCAAGCAAGCCACCATGGCAGGCCAGGCAAGGGGGGGACAAGCGAGCGCACCCCCCCTCCTGAACCAAACCAGGCCACTTGCCCTCAACATGGGGAGGGTGCTTTGGGGTCCTCACAAAGCACCTGGTCCCCATATTGATAGGGACAAGGGCCTCATCCCCAAAACCCTTGCCCGTGGTTGTGGGGGTCTGCGGGTGGGGGGCTTATCGGAATCAGAAAACACCCTTTAACAAAGGGGCCCCCAGATCCTGGCCCCCTTCCCTATGTGAATGGGTAGGGGTACATTGTGCCCCTACCCATTTACCAAAAAAAGTGTCAAAAAATTAAAAACGACAGGAGACAGTCCCGCGATGTCCATCCATCTTCAATTATGGCACCCGATGGACCTGAAAAATAGAAAAAAATAAAGCTCTGCCTCGATGGAAGGTGTCCCGCAGACTGCTGTCTCTTGGCTGTGACAGCTGTTATATAGGCAAGGGGGGGCCACCCGGTGATGTAAACAGGTGACCCAGCCCCCCCTGATGTCACATGACGTCAACATGGGGACAAGGTGTTTTGGGGGACCCAAAGCACTCTTCCAATGTTGGGAGCATGTTGCCTGGTAAGGTTTAGGAGGGGGGGCGCTCTCTCATTTACCCCCTTTTTCCTGTGGCCTGCCAGGTTGCATGCTCGGATAAAGGTCTGGTATGGATTTTGGGGGGACCCCTACGCCATTTAAAAAAAAAATTTTGGTGCGAGGTTCCCCTTAATATTCATACCAGATCCAAAGGGCCTGGTAATAGACTGGGGGGGATGCCGTTTTTTTAAATGATTTTTATGTATATTGCCAGGACCCGACAATACATTACAGCTGTGATCAGTTTTAAATGACATTTTTTCCTTTAGAAATGTCATTTTGCTGTGGTACTGTTCTAAACACTGGAAACATGTGCCACTTTACAGGCAGACTAAGGACACCCCCCAGGCACGATATTTAAAGGAATATTTCATTTTTATTGTTTCACTTACGTTTGACTCGAACATCGGGCTCATCCCTAATAAAGATATAAAAATAAAAGAGGAGGTCTTGCATGCCTCTAGGAATACCTCTAGCCTCTCATTTAATGTTTGTCTTCAGATATTCCCAGGCGTTGTGTCTACAACTCTCTAAAAGTTATATAGCGGGAATGAAATTGTATGTGTCTTGCCACCAACTGGGGTTTCCTATTGAAACTCATCATTCATCATAACAAGTCCATCGAGGGGAAATGGATTTCCTGTTTAAGTTGGGCCCGAAGCAACTAACTCACAGCCATTAGCAGGACCCACATTCTTTATTGATTTGTTCCCTGCCATAACACATTGCAATCATTCAGGAGACCCTGATTGGTACAGTTTATCTTTCATCCAGGAAAATGACTACTTTCCTGACTTCTGACCACCTCTCGCCTACAGTGGAACATTTTTTGGCAACTTTAACTTATATTGTACATCACTATATCTCAGAAATGCTGCACCTTCATCATCAAGTCTTGCTTTGGGAGTTTCCCTTGAGTCCACATTTGTTCTTCCATTTCAGTTTATATCTTTTGAACCACTTGCAAGGACTAGTTCCCTCTTGTATTTGGAACCGCTTCTTGTGCTTTTCTAACCTATCTGTTGCCATACCTATCGAAATTGACTTCTTGTTTAGCAAATATTTTCCTTCTATTACACTACAGGTTGTACTCATTGACACTTAACAAATCAATTTATTTGAGCCCACAAAGTAGTAAAATCCCTTATATAATGAATTTTGGAAACAGTGCTAAATGGTACTTTATAGGTACTGTACCCCAGCCAATAGAGAATGCAAAAAAAAAATATATATATTTTAAAATTTCATACCTTTAATTTACAAAATATATAAAAAAAACTTATATATATATATATTAAACACTATATTGCAATGCTGCAGAGGATGAGGAGAAGAAGGATGTCAGCTAGATGCCTTGCATGATAGTGTGATGCTTGATTCTATGTTTGCTGGACATACATACCTTAATCCCAGGTACTGTATATGGAACTTTGTTAAATGATGGATATTTGGAAAAAAATCACATACGTGGATGTATTATAATATGCTTATGTAGCAAGGTCCCGGGTCCCCTTTGGTCTAATGAGAACCTCCAGAGTTAGGGACAGCTGACATCCTTCTGTGTAGAGTGGGTTATAAGGCATGGTGGGTGTAATGCAAGTAATGCCGCGTACACACGAGCGGACTTTACGGCAGACTTTGCCCGGCAGATGGGATTTCTTCAGACAATTCGATCGTGTGTGGGTTCCAGCGGACTTTGTGTGCTCAAAAGTTGGACGAACTTAGATTTGAAACATGTTTTAAATCAATCCGTCAAACTCGAGTCCGGTCGAAAAGTCCGCTCGTCTGTATGCTAGTTCGACGGACAAAAAGCCACGCTAGGGCAGCTATTGGCTACTGGCTATGAACTTCCTTATTTTAGTCCGGTCGTACTTCATCACGTACGAATTCGACAGACTTTGGTGGATTGTGTGTAGGCCGTAAGTCCGTTCATTCAGAAAGACCGTCGTAAAGTACGTTGAAAAGTCCGCCGGGCAAAGTCTGCCGTAAAGTCCGACCGTATGTACGCCGCATTAGAATCATGGAGCACCAGACCCTTCTTAAATGCAAAGAGATTTATTTTCTCTTGAACAGAACTGTGGGGGAGAGGGTTTAGGGCCAGGACACCCTTTAGTAGTTGCAATGGTAATTAGCAGACTCCGACACTTCTATAGGTAGACAGCAATGCAGGGAAAGGCAACCAGCAGGACACCACATCGGCATGTGTAGGAGCGCGGAGCGCTGTCTCCTATGGCAACAGTCTTATAACAGTTTCTAACACAAGTTGTAATGAACTTCTGCACTTCCTTCTTCTACAATCACTTCTTGTAGATCTTCACTCCACTGAGCTCCCAGTCTCTTCTCACTAGACTTGCTGATCCACTGCCACTGGATCTCCTGAGCTCTTCCAACCTTCTCACTGAGTATCTTCCTCAAGCGTCACCCCCGCTTCCCTGCTGGGTCCCTAGCTTGGCACTCACAGATACTCCTCAAGCGCCACCCCACTGGCCTGCTCGGTCCCTGGCTTGGCACACAAGGCTGCTCTGCAAGCGTCACCTCCGCTTAAGTTTTCCAATTCTTCGCCGTCCCTGGTTGGTGAGAATACTGCTCCAGTACTTGCTTCAGCTACTCATTGTGGTCCCTGGAATCAAGGTGGTTGGCCCCTTAGTGGCGACAGCTTCCCCTCTACCTACGACCATGACAGGTTCTCTGGCCGGCAGAACCGTCACTTATGGTTGGACTGCAAGCGGCAGTCCCAACCCTACGCTACTCTCTTGCTTCTGGATAGGCCCTCAGACAGCCTAGCAGCCTAACATGGATGGAGTTCATTTGAAAAATACCGTCCCATATCACTACACACTGTAATTGATGTATGTTGCATTAGGAGGGATGCTGCTGACCTTGCGCCCGCTACACCAGTCCAGCGTACCACTGTTACCTTACTCCCAGTAACAGAATGGGGTCCCGCAGAGCACACAGCGCGTGCTCATTATTAACGTCTTCACTTTCCGTACATCTGTAACTAGCCCAAAGATCTGCATAACGTAGGCTCAGGTCTGGTTGCTATTGGAAACCGACTGCTAGGGAGGGAACCAGACCACAACCACCTCACTACTGGAGGACCTGCCACCTTACCTGGTTCCGCGCCTAATGACTGGTTGCTTTGTGTCTTGGACTTGTCCATGGTTACTCTTAGCAACTGCATTTTTCTTCCTTGTCTTGCCAAATTAACCCTTTTGTAATGGTGTTACTTCATACCCGTCCTGTTCTTTACAGGCCCTGGTTCTTTAGATACGCCAGAACCAACATACACCCCTTTGAATAACTTCAGATCAGGCTTGAAACAGTTAATGTAACTACTGGAGAGACTTCAACATTACAGTCCAATATGAACAATGTCTAGTTCCTAAGGCAGGCCATAATCAGTGCAAATTTCTTCCCTGCAACCACTGGGGCGGGGGCGGGGGGGGGAAGCCATCCCTGCCAGGTGCAGACAGTGATATTGCTAGCAAAAACTGCAAGTGAATCCGGCAGTCTGGTTGTACCCAAGTTGACCGATCTATCAACTTGGTACATTCAGCCTGCCCATACAAGGTTCGAATCTCAGTCGATTCCTGCTGAACCGGCTGAGATTCGAACCGTCTATGGCTGGCCTAACCCTAACGACCGTTGTGTGGCTGCCCAGGCATACCTCCTTGAGGTGATAGTCCATGCTGGTATTCTCTATGGCTTGGAAGTCCTCCAGAACCTTCTGTGTTTTCAGTGGACTGCAAGGCACAGCAGTCCCAGGACCATGAGTCAAGAGCGCGAACAGAATGGACCAAGAGCCCTGGACCTCAGCCTTCCACCTTTTTATACCACAGGAGGGATGGCTGGGACCAAAAAGCCCTGGAACTGAGTGACCATAACTTAATCCTTTACCCCAAACTGGGCCATCCGCTAACTCTGAACCACCAACTGAACCACCGTTGACAAGACCTGCTTACAAGTATACAGCTCTCAGGAGAGAGCACTGTATTTTTGACAGGATGAACATATATATATATTTTTTTTTTCACTTATCAATGGCATATTTAACAGACCAGGCTGTTTGTTATTAATAAGCTTCGATACTTGGAAAACATTTTTCACTGCCCCTACACTTCCAAAAAGCAAGTCTTTATTACATAGTTGCATAGTTAATCTGTTTGAAAAAGACACCAGCAGAGAAAAAAAAAATACCAAAGCACACAAGCACACACAAATCGAAAACCTCCATATCCACAATCCTATACCCACAGCTGATCCAGAAAAAAAGCAAAATAAAATGAAATAAAGTAATAAAGTATGATCCAATTTTCTCCAGTGGGGGAAAAATCCTCGTCCTGATCCCCCAAGAGGCATTTGAACCCTCATACCCCATAACACTTTCTATAATGCTTCAATGGGTAGTAAAATAGCCTCCTCTGGTGCCTTGTTTTTTAAGCAGTTTCTTGAAAAGTATAATTGATAATTTCTCTAAGCCATTGTTGTCACCATTTACCTAATGTTTTAACCACTTGCCGACCAACTGCCTTAGTTATACTGTGGCAGGTCGGCTCTGTTGCACGAATCGCCGTAGGTGTATGTCGCTTTGCGCAATAGATACAAAGGGCACGGCACCGGAGGCGCGCGCCTGCGCTAATGTGCTTGGCCGGTGGCCGCAATGTCCACTGGCTATCCGCGATCGTTCCACAGAAAACCAGAATGAGGATCTGTCAATGTAAACAAACAGATCCCTCTGTACTCAGATGAGTACAAACTGATCACTCTGTACTCAGGGTAGTACAGAGTGATCGTCTGTTCCTAGTGATTAGGAACAGCGATCTTTCTCCTCCTCCAGTCAGTCCCCTCCCCCCACAGTTAGAAACACTTCCCAGGGAACACATTTAACCCCTTGATCGCCCCAGTGTTAACCCCTTCCCTGCCAGTGACATTTATACAGTAATTAGTGCATTTTTATAGAACTGATCGATGTATAAATGTCACTGGTCTCAAAAAAGTGTCAAAAGTGTCTTGTCCGCCGCAACGTCGCAGTCCCACTAAAAATCGCTGATCACCGTCATTACTAGTAAAAAAAATTAATAACAATAAAAATACCATAAATCTATCTCCTATTTTATAGACGCTATAACTTTTGCACAAACCAATCAATATACGCTTATTGTGATTTTTTTTTACCATAATATTGTAGAAGAATATCTATTAGCCTAAATGAAGAAAATTGTTTTTTTCCATTTTTTTTTGGAAAAGTAAAAAATATTGTTTTTTTTTTCAAAATTGTCGGTCTTTCTTTGTATATAGTGCAAAAAATTAAAACCGCAGAGGTGATCGAATACCACCAAAAGAGAGCTCTATTTGTAGGAAAAAAGGACATAAATTTTGTTTGGGTACAACGTCGCACGACCGTGCAATTGTCAGTTAAAGCGACACAGTGCCGTATCGCAAAAAATGGCCTGGTCATTAAGGGGGTAAATCCTTCCAGGGCTGAAGTGGTTAATATGCTGTATGATACTTTACACTTGGACTTGGATGTTACATTTGTACTGCCTTGATTGTAATTATTTTGAGTCCACTAGATGGTGCCTTCTTATCCTCTTACCACCTACAACCCACTAAAGTAAAACCTAACTTCCTTTTCCTAATAACGTCACAAATATTTGCTAAGTTGTGCAAAGATCTAATTTGCGTCACAGGAGGAAAAAGAGCGTTCCTAATGTATTTACATCTTTGCACAAAGATTATTTTCTTTCAAAACATTCCCATATCACTCTTTCTAAAATACCGAGAGGAGTTGCAATTAATATTCTCAACAGAATGCCTTTTTTACTCTAATTTCAAACTATGTGGATCCCAAAAGGTCAGTTTCTAAAAAATGCTAGTTGCCTGGCTGTTTCTGGCCTCAATACTGAATCTCAGATTTGGTAGAAGTATGGTGTTAATGTGTGTCAGACATGCAAGGGTAAGGGCCCGTATTGTCTAGGGGTGCAGGGATAGGGTGTATTACCCAAAGACACTATGGGGGTTATTTACCAAAGGCAAATCCACTTTGCACTACAAACTACAAGTGCAAAGTGCACTTGAAATTGCACAGAAAGTGCACTTGGAAGTGCAGTCGCTGTAGATCCGAGGGGAACATGCAAGGAAGATAAAAAACATCATTTTAGCTTGCACATGATAGGATTATGAAATCAGAAGAGCTTCCCCTCATTTCAGATCTACCCTTCAGATTTACAGCAACTACACTTCCAAGTGCATTTTCAGTGCAATTTCAAGTGCACTTTGCAAAGTGGATTTTCCTTTCGTAAATAACCCCCAATGTGCTATAAAAAAAGGTCAGGTTTAAATGCACAATTATATAAATATACCACAGTCAGTGTTGATGGGGAAAACCTCTCCTGCAGTGCTATTGTATTCAGCTGGCAGGGAGCCTTTCCGCCCGGCTGAACACAATGATTACTGTTAGTGCCGGTTCACACAGGGGCGACTTGTCAGGCGACCTAGCCGCGTGACAAGTCGCCTCCCGTTCTGTACAATGGAACCGTTCTAATAGGAGCGACGCAAGTCGCTCCGACTTAGAAAAAGGTTCCTGTACTACTTTGGGGGCGACTTGAGGCGACTTGCATAGACTTCTATACAGAAGTCGTTTTGCAAGTCGCCGTGGAAGTCGTGTGCAGGTCGCCTCGGTGAGGCGACCTGCAAGTCGTGACGCCCCTGTGTGAACCGGAGCTTAGCAGCTATAACCGCCAACAGTAATCACATCTAAAATATCTGACAGGCTGGTTGTACCCAGGTTGATCGATGGATCGATTGGGTACAATCAGCCTGCCCATAAATGAATCGGTCCCTGCTGCACCGGGCAAGATTTGATCCATCTATGGCCGGCTTCACCTCTCTTGAGTCTTCACTTGATCCAGCACTGTCCTCTGTGCAGCTGTGCTGCTCCTCTCTTCCTGCATTAACAGAAGTCTCTGAGAGCAGTGGGAGCCATCGGCTCCTGTTTCTGTTGGTCAAATCCAGTGAGAAGTAAATGGAGGGAGTGGGGGGCGTGGCCGAGCTGCACTGTGTGTCTTTGAAAACACACAGCCCAGCTCAGGAGTGTGCCCATGCAGGTGCCCCCTCAGCACACAGCATGCTGAGGGAGCGCTCAGAAAAGAGGAGTGGAGTGTGCCAGTAGGGGACCTCAGAAGAGGAAATAAGGGACCTCTCTGTGCAGTACATTTGCACAGAGCATGTAAAGCTAGCCATACATGGATCGAAAATTGATTGGCTCAGCAGGAATCGGACGAATTCCAATTCATGTATGGGCACTCGGCCTGTTGTTTTTCTCTGATCGCTATAGTCGGTGGCACTGATCATTGTATTTTGATTGCGGGGAAGGCTCGCCACAGCTAGAATAAAATAGCACTGTGGGAGCGATTCCCCCATCCACCTCAAATGTGTGGATGGGGGAATCAGATCTTTTTTTTTTTCGTTCAACCCACTGGTTGAGCAAAAAAAAAAATTTTTTAATGTATGGGCTTCCTAAGTATAACATGTTTATTATTTTAATGTAAAAAAAAAATAAGCGTTACAACCTCTTTAATACTGCAACTCATCCAGCCTCCTGTTTACTAAAAACTTACTAAAACTTTACTTAAAGCTTGAGCCTATAGACAGTCCATATTTATAAACTGCTGAAAAATGCAGGTCTCCACTCTAGCGCACAGCCACTGGCATTTACAGGTTCCAGAGCCATTGTTCTTCCTCCCTGCCTGACTCCAGCCCTCAATATGTTCCTCCATACCTCCTTAGCTGTCTGTTTGGCATGGGCATCTCTGCTCTGGCAAAAAAATTGTGGGACCGTGACCAACAACATTGCTGCGGTTCTGGATCTCTCTCATATAGCCTGTGGCAAGTGCCCTCCTAAACCTTCACCAAGGTTTGCATACAGTAAGACAATATGCTAATTATGAACTCTCATGATTAAACTAACCTATAATGAAACCCTCATGACCACCTTCTGGCAGAGTTTGTTAATGTAAAATAAAGACACACTGTCTGGATATGAAATTCTTACAGTTTGAAGACCTGGTCACTCTTGCTATACAAATACACATTCACTTTTAACAGCGTTCGCAGGAAAGGTCTCATCCACAATAGGCTTTTTCCTTTTACCCTCTATCAACTTTACAATGTAGAGCCTATGCAATTTGGTCTGTCATAAATATCCCATAAAGAGAAGTCCCGATGTCAGTCCCAAGGTCTTTGTATTTACTGTGGACATAAAGTACACTTTATTTAGAATTATCCACAGCGGTAAGGAAACTCTATTATGCCTGGATGGGGGAATGCTGGATCACGCTACTCACCCCTCTTCTTAATTCCCCATACTTCCAGTGTATTATAGCTTCAAGTCCACTTTCACCTTGAAAGCCGTCATAGATTTGGGAGCAGCTGGTAATTTCGTTCCTGCATCCCTCATGAAACAGTTTGATGGTCACTTTGCCAAACCATTCAAACATCCTCAGTAGATTGCACTATTCTCTACCATGGACCCATCTGCTCTCAAACCATACCCGTTAAGATATCTGCTGGAGTGCTTCACCACCAGGCCATCTCTTTCCTGCTACTTTCACACTCATTCTGTGTTTTCTCTTCCAACTAAACTCCCCAGTGTTGGATTAGTCCTCCTCTGAGTTACTCTACAGGGGGTCCTCCTGTCATTCCAAGTTCCTCATCAAAATCATGTTTCCCCAGCATCTCTTTGAAGCCATCTCTGGGGTTAGTTTCTCTGTTTTGACTCATTACACAGATTTTTAAGAAGTTTTTTCCAAGTGCAATTCAGATCAGTTACCACTGCATCATCCCTACGATTGTGCCATCATTTTTAAGGTCCCACTCCTAGAGAGCTATATCCTCTCAGTCTCCTAGAGATTTAGGCCATGATGGAATACATCTCATTGAATCTCCATAAGTGTTTTATCGCAAATCCTCATTCCCTTACTGGGGCAGAATTCTTCCATTGTATCGATTGCTGTGGACTAAATGCCATCACTGCCAAGAACTGCTACTGATTGCCCCTATTTCAGAGCTCTTTATGGAGCCCAAGTATTCATTAAATTAGATCACTTAATTTGATTAAAAAGTGGAGACAAATGAAAGGCTGCCTTTAATACAAAGGTCAGACACTACAAAGATGTTCTTCAACCTCTGTACTGCCCTTGCAGTCATCTAGAACTTTGTAAACAAAATCATCCAAGATCTCGTATACGAAGGTGTTGTTGTCTACCTTGAATATACACCGATCAGCAAAAACATTATGATGACCTACCTAATATTGAGTAGGTCCCCCTTTTGCCACCAAAACATTCCTTTTTGCCACCAAAACAATCCTGACCCATCATGGTATGGACACCACTAGACCTCTGCAGGTATACTGTGGTATTTGGCACCAAACCAACAGTAGCAGATCCTTTAGACCTGTAAGTTGTGAAGGGGGGAAACAATTGATTGGACTTGTTTTCCAGCACATCACACAGATACTCAATTGATTGAGATCCGAAGAAATGGAGTCAACACCTCAAACTCGTTACTGTGTTCTTCAACACATTATCTTGCTAAAAGAGGCCACTGTCATCGGGGAATACCATTTCCATTAAGGAGTGTACTTGGTCAATAACATCCACATGAATGGCAGGAACAAGGTTTCCCAGCAGAGCATTGCCCAAAGCTTGCCTTTTTCCCATTCTGCAACCTGGTGCCATCTCTTTCCCAGGTAAGCAATGCACATGCACCCAGCCATCCAATAGCTGTACAGTTATTTGGGTAGTGATAGATCCGATTTCAAATATGACATGTTTCTTACCCCTACCCACACTACCCTCGGCAGCAGCCCTTGTGCCCTCCCGGGAAATTTTCAGGCTCTATACCCTGCCAACCCACATTGTTTTAGACTGCATGGTCCAATTTACCTCCTGCCTCTA
Organism: Lithobates septentrionalis; assembly: GCA_037952835.1. NCBI lineage: Eukaryota > Metazoa > Chordata > Amphibia > Anura > Ranidae > Lithobates > Lithobates septentrionalis. The sequence continues at coordinate 497,333 of JBBDGP010001366.1, forward strand.
GAAAAACATCTATACGTCTTTGGATAGCTCCTTGCAATTTACCTCGTCCTATCAACTGCAGACTAATGGACAAACTGAAAGAATCAATCAGTCCTTGGCAAAAAACCCTTAGTTCCTTGTGTCTGGCTATCGTGGTGATTGGGTTGCCAGCCTTCCTTGGGTAGAATTTGCTGAAAAGAACCAACTTAACACTAGCATAAAGGAGTCACAGTTCTCCATTGTCTTCATGGATCGAAATTCGTCCGGTCATTGCTGAACTTGGAAAACCAAACCGATACGTATTATCGTGTTTTATTAATTTGGGTGATTTCTTACCTCAACCAGAAGGATATAGACCTGGGTGGAGCGTTTTTAACTTAGTTGAAGACATCTAGAATTAAATGTCTATCTAGAATCAATTGAATTGGTACTAGGCCCAGGGTGCCCAGCCAGTAGTCCCACAGTTTTAGAATTTTTTTTTGGACACCCCCTATGTTGATATGCCAGTTATGTGTTTCTGGGAAACAAACAATCATTGAATATTAACAGTATAGTTTATGCAAAGTGTAGTTCCCTTCATCTAATAACCCTAAAATGCAGAATATCAAGTCCGTATACATATTAGTATTAAATAATGTATTAATCCTGTCAAGAACAAACTGCCAATGTATGAACATTTCCATAGCATATCGAACATAGTACCTCATTTAGTCTCAGACCTAGGGCAAAGAGAACTGCCCCTTCTAGTCTACAAGAACAGTTTTTGTGTATCAAGAACTGTATTTAGTATGAAATAAATATAAGCAGCTTTGGATGTACAGTTGGCCCAAGGGAGTAATGGAATAATTTACTTGGCTTCGCACATTATCCTAGGAGAATAGAAACCTCTTGTTTTTGTGTATTGTGATGAAAGTGAGACTTCGACACACCATCTGTTTTAAAAAGGCTCTTTTGTGCTTCTAGTATTATTTGATCTCATGTAACAAATGCCCACCTAAATACACAAGAACAAATGAGAGGCGCTCATATACCTAATGGTGAAAATCTAAATGAGTGTTAACATATCACCAAATAGTGACTACATTAAAGTGTGTACATATATGAACTGAATAACGTGATAAATCAATACACAAATTAATCCTGTGTGACAGTGAATTAAATAGTGCCAAACAACTTATAATGCTTATGCAAATCAGGTAAAAAAATCACCAATTAATGTGACATACCCAATAACAAAATTATTACAGTGCAATAAAATTAATAAGACATATCAGTCCTTGAATCTTTTGTGACAAAAAATGCGTGATTAAATCTGTGATAGAAAAATCCACATAAATCTTCTGAGGTGCAGTGATCCTGGTAGTGTAAACTCAAAACGTCCTTCACCTCACCAACGTGAAAACGTGAATCCACTCCCAATGGAATCTCACTCACCAAATATTTTTGCCTGCACTCTCATGCACGGCAAAATACGCTTAAGAATCACACTCCAGAGTGATCGAGTAGTAATTAGGCCACCATGGTTAGGATCAATCCACATGTAAAAGAATATGAAGAACTCACATAGCGTAAACCAGCACGGCAAATTTTATTTAGAACCACTACAATCTTCCATAAAACCACTCACATTTTAAAAAATAAATGACAGCAGTAAAACCAGTGCAGTTCACAGCAGCTTCAAAATTCAGTGGATACACTCAAAACAGCAAATGGTCACGGCGGACCCGAGATGTGCAAATGCCAGGACTCACGGTCCCTCTCACCCCCTTCGTGGAGCGCCGTGCAGCCAAAATCTCTCCTTCCTCGAGTGCGGCTCTCAGCGTAGCTCGTCAGACCTTACAGCCACGCCCCCGACATGTTTCGTCATAGATTTGACTTATTCATGGGATTGGCTGAATAGGCTGCCCATCATCCCTTAAATCTCCTCCTCACTAGCTTCCCATAGGTCAGTGAGTCCGCATGCGCACATCTCGTGTCCCCGATCTAACAATAGAGCAGAGATCACAGCGCGCCGTTACATAGGGATGCGGCTTGCCTTTCTTTCGTTAAGGACTAGTTACAACTCAAGAGCATACGAATGGTTCGAGTCTAATACAATCTCCCTAATACTACACGTGGTCACAACCTTGCGGGTGCGATCACATATCACCTACATCCTTATTTCAAACCGATGTCTTATAACAGACACAACAGCCTGAAATTCCCTGAAACTAACGTTTGTACTCCCATTGCTGGACTAGCACACTCCTGGATATTCAATCTTCAAAATAAAATCGTATACCAGAGGAATAAATATCCATCATAACTCACAAGTTGGATAAGGTTTACATTAAGCACACTGTGAATATATTAAAAATTAATAAAGTAAAAAACTAACAATATAAAAAACTCGATACAAAAAATCATATGTATGCACTCTCATTCCCGGTTACCCGGGACTTGACAGCATAGTGAGAATCTGCTTTATTAGATAACATCCCACTACACCTGCATGCCTCCTCACACACCGGATGCAGAGTCATAGTATCTCCGCATTTACGCATGTAAAAAATGCAGACAGCAGCCTGAATGTTGATCTCACATGCACTCAGGGGGAGCGACATCGAATCAAATTCCAGTAGGGTCACCACCCACTGGAATTGTTCAATTGGTCAATCTCCCTCCCCTGTTTAGTGCTAATTCCCTATCTATAAAAACCAAAAATTCAAAACTATATGTGACTGGCCACAATTCTGAATTAAAAAATGTCACGAATCTATTATCCCATGTAATCTGGGTTCCCTAAAAATGTCAATCGGAAAATCGCAAAGCACTACCATATCTTAGAACCCACTAACAAATCATAAATAGCTGAAAGATGATGACTCACATTCCCCGCCCTCATATACAAAGAATTAAAAATTATTTATAAAGCAATTTAGGTCCAGCTCAATGTTTAACCCCCTAGGGGTTAAACTTTTCAATAAAAAGATCCAGCGAGTTTCCCTTTGCGATAGATCTCTAACCCGGTTAGAACCTCTCCAAGACGCATGGACCACATCAATCCCGCAAAACTGTAAGAGTGATGGATCCTTTTGATGTTTTTCTTTGAAGTGCAGGGAAACACTATGGTACTTATAACCATTCTTAATGTTGGTTAAGTGTTCCGAAATTCTGACCCTTAGCTTTCTCTTTGTTCTACCTACATATAGTAGGCCACAAGGGCACCACATCAAGTAAACAACGTGAGTGGAGTTACAAGTGCTGAATTCCTTGATCTCGAAGGATTCTCCCTCCCTATTCGTTACACTAGTAACCCCCCTGTGATTCACTCTTACAGTTCTACAGCATATACACCTTCTGCAACTGAAAAAACCTTTAAAATCTAGTTTTAAATCATTGCATCCAGGAGGGTCAAGAATTTTTCTTACCACATGATCCCCAAAGCTCGGAGCTCTCCTGTAAATAAATCTAGGTTGATTCGGTAGGATTTGCCCCAAGTGTCTATCCTTGCATAAAATATGCCAATGTTTTCTGAATATCCCCTCTATATCTTTATATTGGTAATGATAACCTGATACGAACCCTATCTGGTGTTGGCCCTCAGGCATTAGGGGGACATTCTTTTTTTCAAAACATTTTTCTCTCGGGGTTAGTGCCACCTCCTGAATGATCTTATTTAAAACATTAGTGTCGTATCCTTTTTGTATGAATTTCTTTTTCAGGATTCCTGCCTGTTCATAAAAATCCTCCAACTGCGTACAATTACGTCGAACTCGTAAGATCTGTCCCTTTGGAATATTTCTTATCCACGCAGGGTGGTGTCCACTTCTTATGGACAGATAACTATTACGATCTGTTGGTTTAAAAAATACCTTTGTTCTTAATGTGTCCATATATCTTTCAATTGTCACGTCTAGGAAATTCACCCTATCATTGCTGATCTGGTGTTCCAATCTGATGTTATTGGTGTTGTTGTTGAGTTCCTGCAAAAATCCCAATACCGAATCCTCTGTACCTTCCCAAATAAATAGGAGGTCATCAATGAATCTTCGGTAGTATAAAAGCTGGGGTCTTCTCACGCTAAAGACTTTTCTGTCCTCCCACTCTGCCATAAACAGGTTGGCGAGGCTGGGTGCAAATTTGGCTCCCATTGCCATGAGGCCCCACCAGACTACAGACATTGGCAGCAATATCCCTCATTATGTCCCATAATTATTTTTGGTGCGATGGTGACTTTTATTCTCAACAGGTTGGCGTGGCAATGGGAGCCAAATTTGCACCCAGCCTCGCCAACCTGTTTATGGCAGAGTGGGAGGACAGAAAAGTCTTTAGCGTGAGAAGACCCCAGCTTTTATACTACCGAAGATTCATTGATGACCTCCTATTTATTTGGGAAGGTACAGAGGATTCGGTATTGGGATTTTTGCAGGAACTCAACAACAACACCAATAACATCAGATTGGAACACCAGATCAGCAATGATAGGGTGAATTTCCTAGACGTGACAATTGAAAGATATATGGACACATTAAGAACAAAGGTATTTTTTAAACCAACAGATCGTAATAGTTATCTGTCCATAAGAAGTGGACACCACCCTGCGTGGATAAGAAATATTCCAAAGGGACAGATCTTACGAGTTCGACGTAATTGTACGCAGTTGGAGGATTTTTATGAACAGGCAGGAATCCTGAAAAAGAAATTCATACAAAAAGGATACGACACTAATGTTTTAAATAAGATCATTCAGGAGGTGGCACTAACCCCCGAGAGAAAAATGTTTTGAAAAAAAGAATGTCCCCCTAATGCCTGAGGGCCAACACCAGATAGGGTTCGTATCAGGTTATCATTACCAATATAAAGATATAGAGGGGATATTCAGAAAACATTGGCATATTTTATGCAAGGATAGACACTTGGGGCAAATCCTACCGAATCAACCTAGATTTATTTACAGGAGAGCTCCGAGCTTTGGGGATCATGTGGTAAGAAAAATTCTTGACCCTCCTGGATGCAATGATTTAAAACTAGATTTTAAAGGTTTTTTCAGTTGCAGAAGGTGTATATGCTGTAGAACTGTAAGAGTGAATCACAGGGGGGTTACTAGTGTAACGAATAGGGAGGGAGAATCCTTCGAGATCAAGGAATTCAGCACTTGTAACTCCACTCACGTTGTTTACTTGATGTGGTGCCCTTGTGGCCTACTTTATGTAGGTAGAACAAAGAGAAAGCTAAGGGTCAGAATTTCGGAACACTTAACCAACATTAAGAATGGTTATAAGTACCATAGTGTTTCCCTGCACTTCAAAGAAAAACATCAAAAGGATCCATCACTCTTACAGTTTTGCGGGATTGATGTGGTCCATGCGTCTTGGAGAGGTTCTAACCGGGTTAGAGATCTATCGCAAAGGGAAACTCGCTGGATCTTTTTATTGAAAAGTTTAACCCCTAGGGGGTTAAACATTGAGCTGGACCTAAATTGCTTTATAAATAATTTTTAATTCTTTGTATATGAGGGCGGGGAATGTGAGTCATCATCTTTCAGCTATTTATGATTTGTTAGTGGGTTCTAAGATATGGTAGTGCTTTGCGATTTTCCGATTGACATTTTTAGGGAACCCAGATTACATGGGATAATAGATTCGTGACATTTTTTAATTCAGAATTGTGGCCAGTCACATATAGTTTTGAATTTTTGGTTTTTATAGATAGGGAATTAGCACTAAACAGGGGAGGGAGATTGACCAATTGAACAATTCCAGTGGGTGGTGACCCTACTGGAATTTGATTCGATGTCGCTCCCCCTGAGTGCATGTGAGATCAACATTCAGGCTGCTGTCTGCATTTTTTACATGCGTAAATGCGGAGATACTATGACTCTGCATCCGGTGTGTGAGGAGGCATGCAGGTGTAGTGGGATGTTATCTAATAAAGCAGATTCTCACTATGCTGTCAAGTCCCGGGTAACCGGGAATGAGAGTGCATACATATGATTTTTTGTATCGAGTTTTTTATATTGTTAGTTTTTTACTTTATTAATTTTTAATATATTCACAGTGTGCTTAATGTAAACCTTATCCAACTTGTGAGTTATGATGGATATTTATTCCTCTGGTATACGATTTTATTTTGAAGATTGAATATCCAGGAGTGTGCTAGTCCAGCAATGGGAGTACAAACGTTAGTTTCAGGGAATTTCAGGCTGTTGTGTCTGTTATAAGACATCGGTTTGAAATAAGGATGTAGGTGATATGTGATCGCACCCGCAAGGTTGTGACCACGTGTAGTATTAGGGAGATTGTATTAGACTCGAACCATTCGTATGCTCTTGAGTTGTAACTAGTCCTTAACGAAAGAAAGGCAAGCCGCATCCCTATGTAACGGCGCGCTGTGATCTCTGCTCTATTGTTAGATCGGGGACACGAGATGTGCGCATGCGGACTCACTGACCTATGGGAAGCTAGTGAGGAGGAGATTTAAGGGATGATGGGCAGCCTATTCAGCCAATCCCATGAATAAGTCAAATCTATGACGAAACATGTCGGGGGCGTGGCTGTAAGGTCTGACGAGCTACGCTGAGAGCCGCACTCGAGGAAGGAGAGATTTTGGCTGCACGGCGCTCCACGAAGGGGGTGAGAGGGACCGTGAGTCCTGGCATTTGCACATCTCGGGTCCGCCGTGACCATTTGCTGTTTTGAGTGTATCCACTGAATTTTGAAGCTGCTGTGAACTGCACTGGTTTTACTGCTGTCATTTATTTTTTAAAATGTGAGTGGTTTTATGGAAGATTGTAGTGGTTCTAAATAAAATTTGCCGTGCTGGTTTACGCTATGTGAGTTCTTCATATTCTTTTACATGTGGATTGATCCTAACCATGGTGGCCTAATTACTACTCGATCACTCTGGAGTGTGATTCTTAAGCGTATTTTGCCGTGCATGAGAGTGCAGGCAAAAATATTTGGTGAGTGAGATTCCATTGGGAGTGGATTCACGTTTTCACGTTGGTGAGGTGAAGGACGTTTTGAGTTTACACTACCAGGATCACTGCACCTCAGAAGATTTATGTGGATTTTTCTATCACAGATTTAATCACGCATTTTTTGTCACAAAAGATTCAAGGACTGATATGTCTTATTAATTTTATTGCACTGTAATAATTTTGTTATTGGGTATGTCACATTAATTGGTGATTTTTTTACCTGATTTGCATAAGCATTATAAGTTGTTTGGCACTATTTAATTCACTGTCACACAGGATTAATTTGTGTATTGATTTATCACGTTATTCAGTTCATATATGTACACACTTTAATGTAGTCACTATTTGGTGATATGTTAACACTCATTTAGATTTTCACCATTAGGTATATGAGCGCCTCTCATTTGTTCTTGTGTATTTAGGTGGGCATTTGTTACATGAGATCAAATAATACTATACTCTTGTTAATTATCTAAAGGGGCAGCTCGATTTATTTATTTATTTATTTATTTTGTCACACCATATATATATTTTTTTCATTACTTTTCGTCAAGTTTTGATTTGTTTGCACACTGAGTGGGCCATTCACTTGATCTCACTCTTCATCATTGTACACTCCATCCATTGGCGCAGTGGGGGTGATTTTGAGTTAAGGGCGGTATTATTCAGATCATTCACTTGTAATCAATTTATTTATCTTACCACGTGCAGCCATGGAAGCTTTTAATTTCTTGGGTAATAGATCACTCAACCCTGATACAGTTTTTTCTAGTGATCATCATATGACTGACAGTGATGAAGATTTCTCAGGAACACTAAAAACGTTAGAGAATTTACTTGAGAAACAACTCAAAACATGGTGGGATGTGTTCACGTTTGAGCACTACCGTAGGGAGAATCTGATTTTTAGAAGCCTGAGGTGGGATGTCCCGCCCCAGGATGGTCTTAATGACCTGCCGTTCATGAATGAATGGCTGGAATTTTTTAACAAGGTTGGAAGGGAATTGCAAGCACTAGTCCTTAAAAGGAAACAGATCAAGCTGAGTTTATTAAATGAAAAAATTAAAACCTTACAAGAGAAACTTGAACCTATGAAGGATTCCAATCTGATGAAAGATTTTAATGCCAATATTAAAAAGAAATTGGAGAAAGTCGATCGGGAAACGCAGAAGAAAAAAGTCAAAAAATTCAACAGGGACTCTAATGATTTTAAAACTAATAAAATTTATGCATGGCAAACAGTAAATACCATCAACATGGATGATCCAGATATCCCTAGTTCTGGCACAGTTGCGTCAGGTGATGGAACAAGTGGTTCCATTAACCCCTTACCTAACCCTGGGAGTAATAAAAATAAAAAAACAGGGAGTAAAGGGAAAGTAACACAAGGGGGGACTGGTCCTGGACCGGTAGATAGAGGAAGAGGCACAATGGAAGCACACCACGGACGAGGTTATTATCAGTCCCCGAGACCCATGTCGCGAGGAGGAGGTGGGTACCCGATAAGGTATCAGAATGATTACTCTTCCCCAAGGGGCTATGGGAGGGACGCTCCGTATGGGTATGAGGCCCCACCAGACTACAGACATTGGCAGCAATATCCCTCATACCATCAGGACACTATGGGCAACCCTGGGATTTCATTGCATAATAGATTTGCTCCATTGGAAAATGAGGACCAATCTAGATATGCCCCTGTTAATGTGCCTTTTTTAGGCCAGCGGGGGAGAGGGAGGGGAACCCCGAGGAGGAACCCCAGGGGTCCTCACCAAAGGGGGGGAGGAAGATCCACCCCAACCCAGGGTTACAATCACGATCGTGCGGCCCCCCGAAGAGAAGAAGGGGATGCAGAGCAGGCCGATCAAAACAACCCAAGAAAGCGACTGAGGGATGTATGAACACTGGGATATTTAATCTGAGTAGTGTTGAGCTCAATCATAAAGAGCTCAACATATTGAACCTAGGTCTGAAATGTGCCCCAAAGAAAGAAATGAACAAATTTGATGTCTTTATAGACACTCATAAATTTATCAGGTCAATGAATATCAAAAAGTATTTTCTGAGCCATCCAGTGGAATCCACTATTAAATCAAAAGTGCCGGGTACGAAAGTGGATACGGGACTTAAAAATAAATCCATTTTTAACCCCCAGAATCCGAGCAATCACTTCATTGAAGTGTTCAAGGGTTTGGTCCTCAATGATATTGAGGAACTCATCCCACGTAAAGGAGTTAACCCACAATACATTAGAGAAGGGATACGCTCGCTGGAAGAGAGGAAGGATCTGATAGTGCGACCCGCGGATAAGGGGGGAGGAGTGGTGCTGTTAGATAAGTCCTTTTATCTCAGCCAACTCTTGGAGCTGGTCGGTGATAGATCCACCTATAAGAAATTGTCTTCTGACCCTACGGAGGCATATAAAACCCAGTTGACGATTTTGGTGGAGTGGGGGTACAGAATGGATGCTTTAAATCTTAAAGAGAAGAAATACCTAGTCCCGAGTGCGTGTAGAATCCCTGTGATCTACACCCTTCCCAAAATACATAAAAGTACACAATGCCCACCGCCTCGCCCTATCGTCAATGGTATTGGGTCTGTCACTGCTAGACTGGGGGAATATTTGGATAAATTCCTCCAGCCGAGCGTGAGGGCCACAAGGGCGTACTTGAAAGACACGGGGGACCTGTTGACATCGCTCCAGAATGTAAGGTTGGAGGCAACGTCCGCAGTATACTTGGTAACTGCGGATGTTGCCTCCCTGTATACTATTATACAGCATGAAGATGCATCCTTGGCCCTCAATTGGGCATTGAGCAAAAGGGATGACATCCCAGACATGCAAAAACGTTTTTTGGGGCATATATTAGATTTTTGTATGTCCCATAATTATTTTTGGTGCGATGGTGACTTTTATTCTCAACAGGTTGGCGTGGCAATGGGAGCCAAATTTGCACCCAGCCTCGCCAACCTGTTTATGGCAGAGTGGGAGGACAGAAAAGTCTTTAGCGTGAGAAGACCCCAGCTTTTATACTACCGAAGATTCATTGATGACCTCCTATTTATTTGGGAAGGTACAGAGGATTCGGTATTGGGATTTTTGCAGGAACTCAACAACAACACCAATAACATCAGATTGGAACACCAGATCAGCAATGATAGGGTGAATTTCCTAGACGTGACAATTGAAAGATATATGGACACATTAAGAACAAAGGTATTTTTTAAACCAACAGATCGTAATAGTTATCTGTCCATAAGAAGTGGACACCACCCTGCGTGGATAAGAAATATTCCAAAGGGACAGATCTTACGAGTTCGACGTAATTGTACGCAGTTGGAGGATTTTTATGAACAGGCAGGAATCCTGAAAAAGAAATTCATACAAAAAGGATACGACACTAATGTTTTAAATAAGATCATTCAGGAGGTGGCACTAACCCCGAGAGAAAAATGTTTTGAAAAAAAGAATGTCCCCCTAATGCCTGAGGGCCAACACCAGATAGGGTTCGTATCAGGTTATCATTACCAATATAAAGATATAGAGGGGATATTCAGAAAACATTGGCATATTTTATGCAAGGATAGACACTTGGGGCAAATCCTACCGAATCAACCTAGATTTATTTACAGGAGAGCTCCGAGCTTTGGGGATCATGTGGTAAGAAAAATTCTTGACCCTCCTGGATGCAATGATTTAAAACTAGATTTTAAAGGTTTTTTCAGTTGCAGAAGGTGTATATGCTGTAGAACTGTAAGAGTGAATCACAGGGGGGTTACTAGTGTAACGAATAGGGAGGGAGAATCCTTCGAGATCAAGGAATTCAGCACTTGTAACTCCACTCACGTTGTTTACTTGATGTGGTGCCCTTGTGGCCTACTTTATGTAGGTAGAACAAAGAGAAAGCTAAGGGTCAGAATTTCGGAACACTTAACCAACATTAAGAATGGTTATAAGTACCATAGTGTTTCCCTGCACTTCAAAGAAAAACATCAAAAGGATCCATCACTCTTACAGTTTTGCGGGATTGATGTGGTCCATGCGTCTTGGAGAGGTTCTAACCGGGTTAGAGATCTATTGCAAAGGGAAACTCGCTGGATCTTTTTATTGAAAAGTTTAACCCCTAGGGGGTTAAACATTGAGCTGGACCTAAATTGCTTTATAAATAATTTTTAATTCTTTGTATATGAGGGCGGGGAATGTGAGTCATCATCTTTCAGCTATTTATGATTTGTTAGTGGGTTCTAAGATATGGTAGTGCTTTGCGATTTTCCGATTGACATTTTTAGGGAACCCAGATTACATGGGATAATAGATTCGTGACATTTTTTAATTCAGAATTGTGGCCAGTCACATATAGTTTTGAATTTTTGGTTTTTATAGATAGGGAATTAGCACTAAACAGGGGAGGGAGATTGACCAATTGAACAATTCCAGTGGGTGGTGACCCTACTGGAATTTGATTCGATGTCGCTCCCCCTGAGTGCATGTGAGATCAACATTCAGGCTGCTGTCTGCATTTTTTACATGCGTAAATGCGGAGATACTATGACTCTGCATCCGGTGTGTGAGGAGGCATGCAGGTGTAGTGGGATGTTATCTAATAAAGCAGATTCTCACTATGCTGTCAAGTCCCGGGTAACCGGGAATGAGAGTGCATACATATGATTTTTTGTATCGAGTTTTTTATATTGTTAGTTTTTTACTTTATTAATTTTTAATATATTCACAGTGTGCTTAATGTAAACCTTATCCAACTTGTGAGTTATGATGGATATTTATTCCTCTGGTATACGATTTTATTTTGAAGATTGAATATCCAGGAGTGTGCTAGTCCAGCAATGGGAGTACAAACGTTAGTTTAAGGGAATTTCAGGCTGTTGTGTCTGTTATAAGACATCGGTTTGAAATAAGGATGTAGGTGATATGTGATCGCACCCGCAAGGTTGTGACCACGTGTAGTATTAGGGAGATTGTATTAGACTCGAACCATTCGTATGCTCTTGAGTTGTAACTAGTCCTTAACGAAAGAAAGGCAAGCCGCATCCCTATGTAACGGCGCGCTGTGATCTCTGCTCTATTGTTAGATCGGGGACACGAGATGTGCGCATGCGGACTCACTGACCTATGGGAAGCTAGTGAGGAGGAGATTTAAGGGATGATGGGCAGCCTATTCAGCCAATCCCATGAATAAGTCAAATCTATGACGAAACATGTCGGGGGCGTGGCTGTAAGGTCTGACGAGCTACGCTGAGAGCCGCACTCGAGGAAGGAGAGATTTTGGCTGCACGGCGCTCCACGAAGGGGGTGAGAGGGACCGTGAGTCCTGGCATTTGCACATCTCGGGTCCGCCGTGACCATTTGCTGTTTTGAGTGTATCCACTGAATTTTGAAGCTGCTGTGAACTGCACTGGTTTTACTGCTGTCATTTATTTTTTAAAATGTGAGTGGTTTTATGGAAGATTGTAGTGGTTCTAAATAAAATTTGCCGTGCTGGTTTACGCTATGTGAGTTCTTCATATTCTTTTACATGTGGATTGATCCTAACCATGGTGGCCTAATTACTACTCGATCACTCTGGAGTGTGATTCTTAAGCGTATTTTGCCGTGCATGAGAGTGCAGGCAAAAATATTTGGTGAGTGAGATTCCATTGGGAGTGGATTCACGTTTTCACGTTGGTGAGGTGAAGGACGTTTTGAGTTTACACTACCAGGATCACTGCACCTCAGAAGATTTATGTGGATTTTTCTATCACAGATTTAATCACGCATTTTTTGTCACAAAAGATTCAAGGACTGATATGTCTTATTAATTTTATTGCACTGTAATAATTTTGTTATTGGGTATGTCACATTAATTGGTGATTTTTTTACCTGATTTGCATAAGCATTATAAGTTGTTTGGCACTATTTAATTCACTGTCACACAGGATTAATTTGTGTATTGATTTATCACGTTATTCAGTTCATATATGTACACACTTTAATGTAGTCACTATTTGGTGATATGTTAACACTCATTTAGATTTTCACCATTAGGTATATGAGCGCCTCTCATTTGTTCTTGTGTATTTAGGTGGGCATTTGTTACATGAGATCAAATAATACTATACTCTTGTTAATTATCTAAAGGGGCAGCTCGATTTATTTATTTATTTATTTATTTTGTCACACCATATATATATTTTTTTCATTACTTTTCGTCAAGTTTTGATTTGTTTGCACACTGAGTGGGCCATTCACTTGATCTCACTCTTCATCATTGTACACTCCATCCATTGGCGCAGTGGGGGTGATTTTGAGTTAAGGGCGGTATTATTCAGATCATTCACTTGTAATCTTTTGTGCTTCTCCCAGGTTCAGTAGAGGGCTACCCATCTCATCATAACTGATCTGGTTACATTTTACCTATGATGATGTTGTACTTTTCATTACACTCCTTACACAATCTCTTTCATTATGTTAAAGTGAACCTTTTTTTAATATTTTTCACGGTGTCTATAAATATCCCTCTAGGTCAATTTCTTTCCTATCTTTAAAAAATAAAACTTGCCATATATTGTAATCCCATGGACTGGTAGTACAGTATATAATAATATTGCAAAAACTTCACTTCTCATTTAGACCCTGTCCAATCTATTTAATCAAAGCCAAGATCACACAGTCTGTAGTCTATACACAGCTTGTTTCAGCATCTAACGCACACTGTGAGAAGTTTGCGGTGTACAGTCAAATGAGGGCAATGCTGGTCAAACATAGCTCGATTTTTGGCCTGATCCCTGCTGAGTCAGTAAAAAGTTTTAGCCACAAGGGGCCCTGTTGGCACCACCTAGTTCAACAAACTTCATGTTGAGATTCGAAAGAGCTGGGCAGAAAATTTTCGGCTCAATAGTGACTACAGCCAATCAGATACAGTCTCTGTTTGGGTATTCTGTCGTGGGAGCAGTGGCAGGCAGAATACAGTAGTTGACAGAGAAGATCCATGCTTTTTTATTGTGGATAGGAAAATGTATTGATTGCTGTCGCTCAGCCCCAAGAAATCTTAAGGTGTATGGTAGTATAAGGCTCCATGCACACTGGACTTAAAAAAATGTCTGTAAAAAAAACGTTCTATATGAGCGGTTATTACTCCCAAGAGAACAAAGTCTAGATGAGCTTAGAAGAGTTTTAAGTTTTTTCTGCCAGTGAGCTCCAATCATAAACATGAACCAGAAGTTTTTTTTTCCTGTCTCTAAACGTTGAGCTCAAAATATGCCTGTAAACGTCCTAATGTGTATAGACACATAGGATAGCATTGAGTTGCTTCTACAGCCAGAACACAAAACTTCTGTGGAAGCAACGTTTTTTAAGCCAGTGTGCATGGAGCCTTAGGCTGGTTTCCATTTTTTTCTTCAGTTCAGTCACATTCAGTCACAAACGGATCAAAAAGGGATACAAATGTCAATTTTTACTGTTTTCATACAGGTATACGCTGACATCTGTTGTTTACCAAAGAAAAAGGTGACTGAACTGAACTTCAAACACTATATAGAGCTGGTTGCTAAGGAAGGGACTGGGAAGATGGCCGCTGCGTCCTTAACAACCGATGAGTCATCAGCTGTCAGCGGGGTTCCCCACTGACAGCTGAATGTAAAAAAAAAACATTGCCGGCAAAAAAAGTGAAAAAAACGGCGTGGGGTCCCCCCCTAGGTCCATACCAGGCCCTTTGGGTCTAGTATGGATTCAGAGGGGACAACCCCCACGCCAAAATAAAAAAAAAATGGTGTGGGGTCCCCCCACAATCCATTCCAGACCCTTTTCCCAACATGCAACCTGGCAGGTCAGGAAAGGGAGGGGACGAGTGAGCACCCCCCCCCCCCGATGGGGCACTGATTGGCATTTTTATGGGCACTGATTGGCACATTTATGGGCACTGATTGGCACTTTGATGGGAACTGACAGGTGTTCTTTATGGGGCACAGGCTGGCAGCTGATAGGTAGTGATTGGCAGCTGATGGGCACCTCTGATGGGGGCTGCACTGATAATCAATGTGCTGATAATCAGCACAGACCCCCCTCTGACAGGGAGAGCAGCCCTTTGGCTCTCCCTGTCAGCATGAACCGAGAAAAGCCGTTTACGGCACTTCCTTGTTCATGCGATGATCAGCTATGATTTTGCCAACGTCATATTGCTATATGGCGGGTGGCAAGTGGTTAAGAGGGAAGTTTCAGGAAAAAAATTAAATTTTAAATAAAGAACTGTGAAGCAAAATAAGGGTCAGTGCTTATCAATGCAGCCTAATCTTATAAAGTTTTACTTGGAGTTTGGCTTCAGTTTGATATTAAATATTATATTAAATCTAAGTCTGCTAGTCCATTTAACACTCCGCTCCCCCCAGACGAAGGTAAAAACAGAGCCCCCAAAAAAGTAAAACTAATGCAGTCACCACATCTACTTTTTGGTAAGCTGTAATATAATACATTTTTGGCTTTGGGTTTACAGTGCATCTGGAAAGTATTCACAGAGCTTCACTTTTTCCACATTTTGTTATGTTAAAGCCTTATTCCAAAATTGATTAAATTCATTATTTTCCTCAAAATTCTATAAACAATACCCCATAATGACAACGTGAATGAAGTTTATTTGAAATCTTTGATAATTTATTAAAAATAAAAAACGAAAAAATCACATGTACATACTGTAAGTATTCACAGCCTTTGCCATGACACTCAAATTTAGCTCAGGTGCATCCTGTTTCCACTGATCATCTTTGAGATGTTTCTACAACTTGATTGGAAGTCCACCTGTGGTAAGTTCAGTTGATTGGATATGATTTGGAAAGGCACACACCTGTCTATATAAGGTCCCACAGTTAACAGTGCATGTCAGAGCATAAACCAAGCCATAAAGTCCAAGGAATTGTCTGTAGACCTCTGAGACAGGATTGTATCGGGGCACAGATCTGGGGAATGGTACAGAATTTTTTTTGCAGCATTGAAGGTCCCCGTGAGCACAGTGGCCTCCATCATCCATAAATGGAAAAAGTTTGGAACCACCAGGTCTCTTCCTACAGTGGACCACCCGGTCAACCTGAATGACTCTGACCATGAGAAATAAAATTCTCTGGTCTGATGAAACAAAGATTGAACTCTTTGGCCTCAATGGAAAGCGTCATGTCTGAAGTAAACCAGGTACCGCTCATCATCTGGCCAATACTATTCCTACAGTGAAGCACGGCTGTGGCAGCATTATGCTGCAGGGATGTTTTTCAGCGGCAGAAACTGGGAGACTAGTCAGGATCGAGGGAAAGATGAACGTAGCAATGTACAGAGACATCCTTGATGAAAATCTGTTCCAGAGCACTCTGGACCTCAGACTGGGGCGAAGGTTCATCTTCCAACAAGACAACGTCCCTAAGCACACAGCCAAAATAACAAAGGAGTGGCTACAGGACAACTCTGTGAATGTCCTTGAGTGGCCCAGCCAGAGCCCAGACTTGAGCCCGATTTCATATCTCTCCAGAGATGTTCAAATTGCTGTGCAGAGATGCTCCTCATCCAACCTGATGGAGCTTGAGAGGTACTGCAAAGAAGTATGGGAGAAACTTCCCAAAAATAGGTGTGCCAAGCTTGTAGCATCATACTCAAAAAGACTCGAGGCTGTAATTGGTGCCAAAGGTGCTTCAACAAAATATTGAGCAAAGGCTGTAAATACATGTATATGTGATTTATTTAGTTTTTTATTTTTAATACATTTGCAAAGATTTCAAACTAAGTTTTTTCACGTTGTCATTATGGAGTATTGTTTGAAGAATTTTGTGGAAAATAATGAATTTAATCAATTTTGGAATAAGGCTGTAACATAACAAAATGTAAAAAAAAGTAAAGCGCTGTGAATACTTTCCGGATGCACTGTAATACTGCTTTAATTCTGGACATTCATATTTTGGATGTGGTACCTCTTCAAGCCCTATTTTGCTGCTTGAAGTTTGTAGCTATTAAAAAACGTGAAGAGGCTGCAACAGGGGCTAATCTGTGTCAAAAGCTTGTGAACACAGCCAAGAACTGCCCAGTCACCAGGATTTGCATCTAATTCCTAAGATGGCATCACTCAGGAACAGTGGTGGCTGGTGCTCCATTTTTGGGGGAGCGGCAAACAAACCCGCCAGCCCTGCATTTATCCCATCCAGGTCACGGACGGCTTCCCCGGCTTCTCCTCCCGGCCAATCCGGTCGCTTCTCCTCCCAGCCAATCTGGTCTTAAGCCCTGCTTCCTGTCCTGATTGGCCAGGAGGAGAAGCAGGAAGACAATAGCGAATGGTAATTTGCTAATGTCACAAGTGGGTGGGCTCGGGGTGCAGTGCTCTGAGGTCCAAGCCCAACCTTTTTGCCTGAGGCTCTAATCATGTGCTTCAAAAATTAAAAAAAAAACCCCATAGAAAGCTATGTGTCCAGCGCCCCGCATGGAGATTAGGGGCCGGCACATAAAGATCAGGGGAGCGCCGCCCCTTTGCCTCTTATGGCCTGGCCGCCGCTGCTCAGGAAGTAGATGTAAGGAAGTAGATGGTGACCCAAGGTTCATCCTAAACTGAAGGAGAAAAGCAGAAGAAGGCCTTATCAGCGACATACTGTCATCTCTGTGAGAGAGACAATAAATTTCTGAAAGTGTTACTTCTATGGCCTAGCATACATGTACATAATAATAATAATAATAATAATAATAATTAGAAAAGAAAAGAAAAACTAATAAAGAAAGAAAAGCTAATAAAGATCTAATAGTACATCCACTTTAGTTTGTGATACAGTAACACGTACATCCCTATAGCAGTAAGATGAGATATATTAAAATGTCATTAGATACTCCTTTATAAACGTGTTTTATTTTGAAAGATTACCAGTGTATAGTAAACCATAGTGAGATTATGACTGTGTCCTCCTGAAAAAAAAAATGACCCTGGATGCAATATATGTAAGAATTACTCTAGATCCTAGCTGGCACATTGCAGGGGTTTCCCTTATAACAGGGAACTGATAACATATGAATGAGAATGAGATCAGCATCACACAGATGACCTGCATGTGCCAGTTATGAGTTATGTTTAATAAATAGGCTTCACACGGAAACAGGGGCCGCAAACAGCTAGATTATTTTTACAACAGGTCTGGAAATGTAGGTTAGAAATCTCTGGATACTTGTCCTGTGAGCTCAGGCAGGAGATAATTGGATAGAACTGTTCCAGGAAGACATCACGGCAGTGTCCATGGACTATTGTATGGGAAGCTTTACGATCATTTACAGATGAATTGCGCTTTGGATTGGCAATAGATTCTCTGGTCCAATAAATGTAACAACCAGGTATACACCAAGCCTGGAGAATGATTATCTGAGCTCTGTACTATTCAACACCATGTGAACGTGGGATAGTGATGGGTCTTCGATGTATTGTATAATATATTAAAACCTTTGAAGAAACATTAGTTTCATTGACTGGAGCTACTTTTGCAATATTGTTGAACATTGATGGTGCAGATAGGGCAACTTCCCCATCATAGCTCCGGAATCTGAAACAATTTTGGAATTTCAGAGTAGGTGCCAAACGTCTTTATACCACACTGGTTTATATAAAGCAGGGGTCGTCAACCTACGGCCCACGGGCCGCAACCGGCCCGCCGCCACTAAATGTCCAACCCATCAGTGCACGCGATGAATTCACGCGCACTCGGCCCGCAAACGTTTTAACCGCCTCGTGCCCGCGCTAGAGTCAAAAGACGGCTACAGCGCGGGCCTTTACCACTCTCCCTGCGTGCCCCTGCAGGCGCGAATCGGGCAAAATCTGTGATGGCCATCAGGGGTGGACTGATAACTCATGGGGCCCCCGGGCAATAAGAGATTATGGGGCCCCCAGGCAATCAGAGATTATGGGGCCACACAGTATACACACACACAGTATACAATCAGACAGTATACAAATACATGTACACACAGAATACACAGACAGATGTAAAAAAAAAACACAGATTTATACATACTGTCCCTGGTTTTACTGAGGCTGGCAACCCTGATGGGGCCCCCTAGTGGCCCAGGGCCCTCGGGCAGTGCCCGAGTCGCTCAATGGTCAGTCCGCCCCTGATGGCCATGTCCCTTGGACACAGCCAATCACAGATCATGGTAAATGGCCAATCACAGCTGCCATTTACCACGCGATCTCCTCGTCCAATGAGAGATGATCTCAAATGTAAACATATGAGATCATCTCTCATTGACGGCTCTCCTTCCTCACACAGAGGCTGCGTGTGAGGAGGGAGATTGATATTGGAGCAGAGTGAGTGTTTTGTCCTTGCCAAAAGAGTGCCATCAGTGTCCACAGTGCCCACAGTGTCATCAGTGCCATCAGCGCCCACAGTGCCATCAGCGTCCACAGTGCCATCAGTGTCCACAGTGTCATCAGTAGGGATGAGCCGAACACCCCCCTGTTCGGTTCGCACCAGAACATGCGAACAGGAAAAAAGTTTTTTCAGGAGCAGTGATTTTAATAATGCTTAAAGTCAAACAATAAAAGTGTAATATCCCTTTAAATTTCATACCTGGGGGGTGTCTATAGTATGCCTGTAAAGGGGCGCATGTTTCCTGTGTTTAGAACAGTCTGACAGCAAAATGACATTTTGAAGGAAAAACCCATTTAAAACTACCCGCGGCTATTGCATTGCCGACAATACACATAGAAGTTCATTGATAAAAACGGCATGGGAATTCCCCAAAGAGGAACCCCGAACCAAAATTTTTTTTAAAAAATGACGTGGGAGTCCCCCTAAATTCCATACCAGGCCCTTCAGGTCTGGTATGGATATTAAGGGGAACCCCGGCCAAAATTAAAAAAAAAATGACGTGGGGTTCCCCCTAAATTCCATACCAGACCCTTCAGGTCTGGTACGGATTTTAAGGGGAACCCCGCGCCAAAAAAAACAAAAAACGGCGTGGGGTCCCCCCAAAAATCCATACCAGACCCGAGCACGCAACCTGGCAGGCCGCAGGAAAAGAGGGGGGACGAGAGTGCACCCCCCCCTCCTGAACCGTACCAGGCCACATGCCCTCAACATTGGGAGGGTGCTTTGGGGTAGCCCCCCAAAACACCTTGTCCCCATGTTGATGAGGACAAGGGCCTCATCCCCACAACCCTGGCCGGTGGTTGTCGGGGTCTGCGGGCGGGGGGCTTATCGGAATCTGGAAGCCCCCTTTAACAAGGAGACCCCCAGATCCTGGCCCCCCCTGTGTGAAATGGTAAGGGGGTACTTACCCCTACCATTTCACTAAAAAACTGTCAAATGTTAAAAATGACAAGAGACAGTTTTTGACAATTCCTTTATTTAAATGCTTCTATCTTCCTTCATCTTCTGGTTCTTCTGGTTCTTCTGGCTCTTCTGGTTCTTCCTCCGGCGTTCTCGTCCAGCATCTCCTCCGCGGCGTCTTCTATCTTCTTCTCCTCGGGCCGCTCCGCACCCGTGGCATGGGGGGGAGGCTCCCGCTCTTCTCTTCTTCTTTTCTTCTCTTCTTCTCTTCTTCTCTTCTTCATTTTCTTCCCTGGGCCGCTCCGCACCCATGCTGACATGGAGGGAGGCTCCCGCTGTGTGACGGCGCTCCTCGTCTGACAGTTCTTAAATAACGGGGGGCGGGGCCACCCGGTGACCCCGCCCCCCTCTGACGCACGGGACATGACGGGACTTCCCTGTGGCATTCCCCGTGACGTCACAGGGAAGTCCCGTCAAGTCACCGTGCGTCAGAGGGGGGCGGGGTCATCTTCCAGATTCTGATAAGCCCCACGCCCACAGACCCCCACAACCACCGGCCAGGGTTGTGGGGATGAGGCCCTTGTCCTCATCAACATGGGGACAAGGTGTTTTGGGGGGCTACCCCAAAGCACCCTCCCAATGTTGAGGGCATGTGGCCTGGTACGGTTCAGGAGGGGGGGGCCGCACTCTTGTCCCCCCTTTTCCTGCGGCCTGCCAGGTTGCGTGCTCGGATAAGGGCCTGGTATGGATTTTTGGGGGGACCCCACGCCGTTTTGTTTTTTTGGCGCGGGGTTCCCC
This sequence comes from Lithobates septentrionalis, assembly GCA_037952835.1. Classification (NCBI taxonomy): domain Eukaryota; kingdom Metazoa; phylum Chordata; class Amphibia; order Anura; family Ranidae; genus Lithobates; species Lithobates septentrionalis. Next base: position 518,334 of record JBBDGP010001366.1, read on the forward strand.
TTAAAATCCATACCAGACCTGAAGGGCCTGGTATGGAATTTAGGGGGACTCCCACGTCATTTTATTTTTTTAATTTTGGTTCCGGGTTCCCCTTTGGGGAATTCCCATGCTGTTTTTATCAATGAACTTCTATGTGTATTGTCGGCAATGCAATAGCCGCGGGTAGTTTTAAATGGGTTTTTCCTTCAAAATGTCATTTTGCTGTCAGACTGTTCTAAACACAGGAAACATGCGCCCCTTTACAGGCATACTATAGACCCCACCCAGGTACGAAATTTAAAGGAATATTACACTTTTATTGTTTGACTTTAAGCATTATTAAAATCACTGCTCCTGAAAAAACGGCCATTTTTAAAACTTTTTTTGCATTGATCCATGTCCCCTGGGGCAGGACCCGGGTCCCCAAACACTTTTTCTGACAATAACTTGCATATTAGCCTTTAAAATTAGCACTTTTGATTTCTCCCATAGACTTTTAAAGGGTGTTCCGCGGCATTCGAATTTGCGAACGCCCCAAATTGTTCGCTGTTCGGCGAACTTGCGAACAGCCAATGTTCGAGTCAAACATGAGTTCGACTCGAACTGGAAGCTCATCCCTAGTCATCAGTGTCGAGTGCCATCAGTGTCCACAGTCCCATTAGTGTCCACAGTGTCATCAGTAGGGATGAGCCGAACACCCCCCGGTTCAGTTCGCACCAGAACCTGCGAACGGACCGAAAGTTCGCACGAACATTAGAACCCCATTGACGTCTATGGGACTCGAACGTTCGAAATCAAAAGTGCTCATTTTAAAGGCTAATTTGCATGGTATTGTCCTAAAAAGGGTTTGGGGACCCGGGTCCTACCCCAGGGGACATGTATCAATGCAAAAAAAACTTTTAAAAACGTCCGTTTTTTCGGGAGCAGTGATTTTAATGATGCTTAAAGTAAAAAAAAAAAAGTGAAATATTCCTTTAAATATCGTACCTGGGGGGTGTCTATAGTATGCCTGTAAAGTGACGCGTGTTTCCCGTGTTTAGAACAGTCCCTGCACCAAATGTCATTTTCAAAGGAAAAAATCTCATTTAAAACTGCTTGCGGGTTTAATGTAATGTCGGGTCATGGCAATATGGATGAAAATCAGTGAGACAAACGGCATGGGTACCCCCCAGTCCATTACCAGGCCCTTTGGGTCTTGTATGGATATTAAGGGGAACCCCGCACCCAAATTAAAATAAGGAAAGGTGTGGGGCCACCAGGCCCTATATACTCTGAACAGCAGTATACAGGCGGTGCAAACAAGACACGGACTGTAGGTTTGTTGTTATGTAGAATCTCTTTGTAATTTTGAACGGGTCCAGCCAAAAAATCTTTTTTAAGCTTTTTGGAAAACATAGGGAAGGGTTATCACCCCTGTGACATTTGTTTTGCTGTCTTTCCTCCACTTCAGAAGATTTCACCTCACTTTTTGTCCCAATGAAAAATGTTTTTTGAAAATTTGGATTTTTTTGTGGAACAAGGATTGGAAAGCATCAGTGGAAAGGAGAAATTGTTTTCCCATATTAATTCTTACAGGAGAGAATTTTCCTTCCTAGGGGTAGATTTCATCTCACTTCCTGTTCTCTCCTTCCGTTTGCAAGTAGGAGTCGTTTGTAAGTTAGATGTTTGAAAGTAGGGTCCTGCCCTATATACTCAGCAGAAATTTGGGCCTTAGGTGTTGCTGTGGCCACAACACTGTAAGCCCTCACAGGGCCCTGCTGTGAAATATTAGATCAAGAATTGTAATTACATGCCCCTGTTGAACAGGAGCTGAAAAATTAGGCCTTAGGCACTGGTGCTGGTGCCACAACACTGCAACCCCTCACAGACACTCTAGTTGGAACGCAGGAACGAGCCCTGCTGCAAAGTATTGCATCAAAAATTGTAATTACACGCCCCTGTTAGACAGGGGCAGAAAAATTGGGCCTTAGGCACTGGTGCTGGTGCCACAACACTGCAACCCCTCACAGACACTCTAGTTGGAACGCAGGAACGAGCCCTGCTGCAAAGTATTGCATCAAAAATTGTAATTACACGCCCCTGTTAGACAGGGGCAGAAAAATTGGGCCTTAGGCACTGGTGCTGGTGCCACAACACTGCAACCCCTCACAGACACTCTAGTTGGAACGCAGGAACGAGCCCTGCTGCAAAGTATTGCATCAAAAATTGTAATTACACGCCCCTGTTAGACAGGGGCAGAAAAATTGGGCCTTAGGCACTGGTGGTGGCGCCCAGAACCAAAAATGTTCTTATAAGCTATCAGCGTGATGATTGAGGAGGAAGAGGATAATTACTCAGGGATAGTCACTCAGCATCAGCATAGGCAGTCTTTGAAGGGATCTGAGATTTCAAAAAAAATTATTCGGTTACATCAGCATCAGGTGCTTGGTAGCTGGTGGTGATCCAAGACTGATTCATTTTTATGAAGGTCAGTCGATCGACCGAGTCGGTGGACAGACGCACCCTGTGATCGGTTACCACGCCTCCAGCAGCACTGAATGTGCGTTCCGAAAGAACGCTGGATGCAGGACAGGCCAGTAGCTCAATTGCATACTGTGCAAGCTCTGGCCAGTGATCCATCCTCAAGACCCAGTAACCCAGAGGATTTTCGGTGGGAAAGGTGTCCAAGTCTGATCTTGCCCCTAGGTATTCCTGCACCATGTAAAACAGACGCTGGCGATGGTTGCTGGAACCGATCATACCTTGGGGCTGCGGACCAAAAAAATTGTCTGAACGCATCGGTCAGACGGCCACCTTCTCCACCGCTCCTTCTTTAACTGACCGAAGCCTCAGCAACACGTTGTCCAGAAACAGGAGTTTGTAACCTCCCAGTCTCTGGGAACGCGTTGCACAGACCTTTCTGCAAGGCCTCCCGAAGATGTTTCATCCTCTGCTCCCTCTGCGATGGCAAGATAAGGTCCGCAACCTTACCCTTGTAACGTGGATCAAGGAGGGATGCCAGCCAGTATTGGTCCTTCTCCTTGATACCACGAATACGAGGATCCTTACTCAGGCTTTGCAGGATCAGGGAGGCCATGCAGCGTAGGTTTGCTGAGGCATTCGGTCCGGAGTCCTCTGGGTCACTAAGGATGACAACGTCCGCAGCCACCTCCTCCCAGCCACGTACAAGTCCATGTGTTTCTTGGGACTGATCCCTTAAAGACTGCTGCTGATGCTGAGTGCCAGGCTCCACCTCCATACTGACACATTCTTCCTCCTCCTCCTCCTCCTCCTCCTCCTCCTCGTCCTCTTCCTGTGTGATCGGCGGGCACGCAGGAACACTGTCTGGATAAAGGGGGCCTTGAGAGCTAAGGAAGTCCTCCTCTTCCTGCCTCTGTTCTGCCTCAAGTGCCCTGTCCATTATTCCACGCAGCGTGTGCTCCAACAGGTGGACAAGGGGGACAGTGTCACTGATGCATGCACTGTCACTGCTCACCATCCTCGTGGCCTCCTCGAATGGTGACAGGACAGTGCATGCATCCCTGATCATGGCCCACTGGCGTGGGGAAAAAAAACCAAGCTCCCCTGACCCTGTCCTGGTGCCATAGTCGCACAGGTACTCATTGATGGCCCTCTGCTGCGTGTGCAGCCGCTGCAGCATGGCCAACGTTGAGTTCCACCTGGTGGGCATGTCACAGATTAGGCGGTTCTTGGGCAGGTTAAACTCCTTTTGGAGGTCCGTCAGCCGAGCACTGGCATTATATGACCGGCGGAAATGCACACAGACTTTCCTGGCCTGCCTCAGGACATCCTGTAAGCCCGGGTACCTGCCCAAGAACCGCTGCACCACCAAGTTAAGGACGTGAGCCAAACAGGGCACATGGGTCATTTGTCCCTGTCGGAGGGCAGAGAGGAGGTTGGTGCCATTGTCGCAAACCACCATTCCTGCCTTAAGTTGGCGTGGCGTCAACCACCTCTGAACCTGCCCCTGCAGAGCTGACAGAACCTCTGCCCCAGTGTGGCTCCTGTCCCCCAAGCACACCAGCTCAAGCACCGCATGGCATCTTTTGGCCTGCGTACTTGCGTAGCCCCTTGAACGACTACGGAGCACCGCTGGTTCCGAGGAAGAGGCCATGGAGGAAGAAGAAGAGGAGGGGGTGGAGGAGAGAGGTGTGTCACAATCATTAGCATTTTGGAGGCGTGGTGGCGGAACAACCTCCAACACTACTGCACCTTGTCCTGCATCCTTCCCAGCTGCCAGCAGAGTCACCCAATGCGCCGTGAAACTTAGGCAAAGTCCCTGTCCATGCCTGCTGGACCATGAATCAGCGGTAATATGCACCTTACCGCTGACCGCCCTGTCCAGCGAGGCATGGACATTGCCTTCCACATGCCGGTAGAGAGCCGGAATCGCCTTCCGTGAGAAAAAGTGGCGTTTGGGTACCTGCCACTGAGGAACCGCACATTCCACAAACTCACGGAAGGGGGCAGAGTCTACCAACTGAAAAGGCAGCAGTTGAAGTGCTAGCAATTTTGCCAAGCTAGCATTCAACCGCTGGGCATGTGGATGGCTGGGAGCAAACTTTTTTCGGCGGTGCAGCAGCTGGGGCAGGGAAATTTGCCTGGTACAATCTGACGTCGGTGTACCAAAAGCAGATTGCCCACAAGTACTTGGCTGTGACACACCTAATTCTACAACTTCATTACTCTCAGTGCAGGTCTCAGAGAGGACTGGAGGTCTAGTGGGGTTGGAAATCTCAGCTGATGAGGAGAAAGGAGAGGTCCTCTTTGTTCTTTGGTGTGGGTCTTTTAGATACGCTTGCCAACGAACTGCATGGCAGGTCAACATATGTCTGGTCAAGCATGTGGTACCCAAGCGGGAGATGTTTTGGCCACGTGAGATACGCTTGAGACATATGTTGCAAATAGCAGCGGTGCGATCTGATGCACTCGTCTCAAAAAAGGCCCACACCAAAGAACTTTTTGAATAACGCGCAGAGACTGCAGCGCCCTGCACATGTGGAGCTTTGGGGTGTGATGCAGTCAATGTGCTGCCTTTAGGCTAGCCCCTGGAGGGCATCCTGCCTCGTTGGTGATGTGCCGCCTCCTCCTCCTCCTCCTCCTCCTCTCTCCTATCAGGCACCCACGTTGAGTCAGTGACCTCATCATCCCCTCCCTCCTCATCACTGGAGCAAACCTGGCAGTATGCTGCAGCAGGGGGAGCATGACTGCCAGATTGCTGTCCTTCTTGGGCACCCCCTCTGTCTGTGCTCATGTTACTGCCTTCATCGAGCTCAGTATCATCATCAGAGGCTTCCAAATGCTGGGCATCCTCCTGGAGCATGTACCCAACACTGTGGTCAAACAGTTCAAGGGACTCCTCAGGAGGACATGGTGGAGCTAGGGAAGGAGTCACTGATGACATTGAGCCGAGGGAAGAGGCTGCTGCTTTGCCAGACAAAGCACCCTGGGCATGGGTGAGAGAGGATGAGGAGGATGAGGACGGCTTGGTCATCCACTCGACCAAGTCTTCCGCATGTTGCGACTCAACACGGCCAGCTGCCGAAAAAAAGGCCAAGCGTGTCCCATGGCCACGTGCTGATGAGGATGCACCGTCTCCACGACCAGCACTAGACACAGAGCCTGCTTGCCCTCTCTTATTGGCTTGTGACTGTCTGCCTCTCCTTCTTGGCCTTCCAGACATACTAATGGCCTGTAGCTGCACTAAGCTGGGATATATATATATATATATATATGTACTGATACTGCAGCTAGCAAAATCAACTGCCTGCCTGTAGTATGAGAACACCACCAACCTTCTACAGGTAGCTTTAGCTGAACACTGTGAGGTGGACGCACCCCACTAACTTGTAGGTTTAGCTGAACACTGTGAGCAGGAGGCACTGCACTAACTGTAAATAGTCTAGCTGCCTGACCGTGGTACTAATAGGATCAAAAGAACACCAGTAATTTTCTTCAGGTAGCTTTATATACTGTAACAAGACAAGCCTGCCTGTCAGTAGGAAGATAACAGGAACGGATCTAGCTGAACACTGTGAGCAGGACGCACTGCACTAAATGTAAATAGTCTAGCTGCCTGACCGTGGTACTAATGGGATCAAAAGAACACCAGTAATTTTCTTCAGGTAGCTTTATATACTGTAACAAGACAAGCCTGCCTGTCAGTAGGAAGATAACAGGAACGGATCTAGCTGAACACTGTGAGCAGGACGCACTGTACTAAATGTAAATAGTCTAGCTGCCTGACCGTGGTACTAATAGGATCAAAAGAACACCAGTAATTTTCTTTAGGTAGCTGTAAATACTGTAACAAGACAAGCCTGCCTGTCAGTAGGAAGATAACAGGAACGGATCTAGCTGAACACTGTGAGCAGGACGCACTGCACTAAATGTAAATAGTCTAGAAGATAACAGGAACGGATCTAGCTAAACTGAATACAGTGTATATATATATATGCAACACCTGGGATGCATATATATATACACAATACACTTTAAGTGCAGCTAACTGACTGACTGTCCTGCCTAATCTAGCTAACTCAAATGAAATGACACTGTCTCTCTCTCTCTCTAAGCACACCGGAACACACTGCACAGGGCCGCCGTGCAGGCGGCCTTATATAGTGTGGGGCGTGTACTAAATCCCCTGAGCCATAATTGGCCAAAGCCTCCTTGGCTTTGGCCAATTACGGCTCTCTGTTCAGGCGGCGCTGTGATTGGCCAAGCATGCGGGTCATAGTGCATGCTTGGCCAATCATCAGCAAGCAATGCACTGCGATGCCGCAGTGAATTATGGGCCGTGACGCGCCACACGAATTTGGCGCGAACGGCCCATATCGTTCGCAATTCGGCGAACGACCGAACAGCCGATGTTCGAGTCGAACATGGGTTCGACTCGAACACAAAGCTCATCCCTAGTCATCAGTGTCCACAGTGCCCTTCAGTGTCATAGTGCTATCAGTGCCCACAGTGCCATTATTATTATCTTCCTTTATTAGCAGGTGAATGCGGCCCTCCATGCTTTTACATACATTGAATTCGGCCCTTAAGTGGAAAAAGGTTGCTGACCCTTGATATAAAGAGTTGAGAAGGAACCATATGTGTATCAATGGAACTCCCATATTACTCACCATATTCTAATGCAGGCACAGGCCTATTTAACAAAATTTTTCTAGAGAAAACTCTGTGCTTAGAGCAAAACATGTCCGCATAGAACTTTTTCCTGCTGGCTATTTTAATAAAGGAAGAATATTAGTGTGCAGCATTCCTGTTGCTAGTACAATTGGAGATGAGCCGAGCCAGCACCTGAGATGTGATTGTGGAGTGTGGAGCCTGATCTCTCCTGGAGTGACAAGCGAAATATTTGATACACCTATTAGCTGTCAGCACCATAAGAATTTATTATCCAAATAAACAAGAAATTACAAAAATAGAGCGCAGCACTCCCAAAAAGAATCACCTTACTTTAATAATAATAATCATTAATGATTACAAATATCATACAAATTATAACTAATAATTATATTTAATAACCACCCAGCACAGCAAATCAGAATTAAAGAGGAGTTCCACCCAGGGGGGCCGTCAAAAAAAAAAAAATTAAAAGTCAGCAGCTACAAATACTGCAGCTGCTGACTTTTAATTGGACACTCACCTATCCCTGGGTACAGCGATGCGGGGGATCGAAGGCCCGCTCGTCCCCCCCCTCCGCTTGTCAGCGCCGGCATTTCAACTGTGGGAGCCGGGCTGTGGCTTCACAGCCTGGCACCCACTGCGCATGCGCGAGTGGCGCCGCGCGCCGTGAATGGCCGCTCAATCACCTGGGACCTGTAATGGGTCCCAGATGATTGACAGGAGGGAGGGAGCAGAGCGGAGCCCTTCCTGTGCCGAGGAGGAAGTGATGTCACCAGCCCAGGCTAAGGAACAGGCAGACTATGAGGGACCACCTAGCAACAGGCATTTAGAGGTAAGTGAAAAAAAAAAATATCCAAATGTTTTTTTGTTTTTTTTTTAGAATTTTTCCAGGTAGTTTTGTTTTTTGGGTGGAACCCCACTTTAAGCTTGTAGGCAGGTACATTTAGCTAGTCTGCCACTAGGTGGCTCTGTCCCAGAATAGTGTGTGGTCACAGCCCAAATAGCAAGCAATTATTATTATTATTATTATACAGGATTTATATAGCGCCAACAGTTTACGCAGCGCTTTACAACATTAGGGAGGACAGTACAAGTACAATACAATTCAATACAGGAGGAATCAGAGGGCCCTGCTCATTAGAGCTTACAATCTAGGAGGGAGGGTCAAGTTATACAAAAGGGTAATAGCTGTGGGGGATGAGCTAATGGAGAAAATAGTGCAGTTGTTAGATGGAGGCGGGATAGGCTTCTCTGAAGAGGAAAGTTTCCAGGGATCGTCTAAAAGCAAAAAGAGTAGGAGATTTTTAGGTATTGACTAAATGTGTATAAACTTGTAGACAGTCTAACAGATTGGGGTAGGGAATTCCAGAGGATGAGCGAGGCTCGGGGGAAGTCCTGGAGGCGGATATGGGAGGAGGTGATGAGGGAGCTAGAGAGCAGGAGGTCCTGGGAGGAACGGAGAGGGCGATTAGGTTGGTATTTTGAGACTAGGCTAGTGATGTAGCTGGGGGCAGAGTTGTGGATGGCTTTGTAACTTATTGTTAGTATTTTGAATTTAATTTGTTGGGCGAGTAGCAGTCAATGGAGGGATTGGCAGAGAGGGGTAGCAGACACTGAGCGATTTGTAAGGTGGATGAGTCTGGCAGCAGCATTCATGATAGACTGAAGGGGGATAGTCTATTTAAAGGTAAACCAATGAGGAGGAAGTTGCAGTAGTCGAGGCAAGAGATAACCAGGGAGTGAATCAGGAGGTTTGTGGTTTCGTTGGTTAGAAAGGGACGTAGTTTACAGATGTTGCGGAGGTTGAGGCGGCAAGCTTTGGAAAGTGATTGGATGTGGGGCCGAAAGGAGAGTTCAGAATCCAGGATACCACCTAGCACCCTGACATGTGGGGACGGGTGGATGGTTTTGCCTTTGCTCTTGACAGACAAGTCAGGGGAAGAGGCACGTGAGGGAGGAAATATTATAAGCTCGGTTTTGGACAAGTTGAGTTTGAGGAAGTGGTGTGACATCCATACAGATATGTCGGTTAGTAAGTTAGTGATGCGTGAGGAGACTGATGGAGTGAGTTGAGGGGTGGAGAGATAGATTTGTGTGTCGTCAGCGTAGAAATGATATTGAAAGCCGTGAGAGGCTGCCCAGCTGACCCAGGGAAGAGGTGTAGATTGAAAATAAAAGAGGTCCAAGAACAGAACCTTGGGGGACCCCGACAGAGAAGGGAAGAGGAGTGGAGGAAGTAGAATTGTAAGTGACACTGAAGGTGCGTTGGGATAGGTAGGATGAGAGCCACTGAAGAGCACAGTCACGGAGACCGATGAAGTAAAGTTTTTTGAGGTGGAGGGGGTGGTCAACCGTGTCAAAGGCAGCTGAAAGATCCAGTAGGAGTGCAGAATAGCGTCCCTTGGTTTTTGCAGTTAGTAGGTCATTTGTGAGTTTTAAAAGAGCAGTTTCTGTGGAGTGTTGAGGGCGAAATCCAGATTGAAGGGGATCAAGAAGGTTGTTTTTAATGAGGTGGTCACTCAGTTGGTTGTAAACCAGGCATTCAAGGAGTTTAGAGGAAAAGGGGAGCAAGGAGATAGGGCATAGCTTGTTAGGATTGGTAGGGTCCAAGGATGTTTTTTTAAGTATGGGGGTGACCAGTGCATGTTTTAGAGCAGTGGGGAAGATGCCAGAGGTGAGGGAGAGATTGAAGATGTGGGTTAGAGAGTGTAGGATGGAGTCAGAGGGCGACCGTAGCATATGAGAGGGAATAGGGTCCAGGGGACAGGTGGTTAGGTGGGCGATAGAAAGGAGTTTAGCAACTTCGTCTGTAGTAGCAGATTTGAATAGGGGGAGTGTCAGTTGTACCTGTTGACATGGGGTCTTAACTGGGGGAGATACCTGTAGAGCGGAGATTTCATTGCGGATTGTATCAATCTTGTTTTTGAAGTGATTAGCGATCTCCTGGCCAGTGAGTGAGTCAGTGGGTGGAGGCGGTGGAGGACGAAGTAGAGAGTTGAAGGTAGAGAAGAGTTTACGGGGACTAGATGAGAAGGTGTTAATAAGAGCTGTAAAATAGGTTTGCTTGGCAGTGTGGAGGAAAGAATAGTATTTTTGGAGGGCAGATTTGTATTGGTTGAAGTCTTTGAGAGACTTAGTCTTGTGCCACAGACGCTCAAGAGCGCGACTACGTTTTTTGAGAATTTTAGTGTCATCTGTTTGCCAGGGTTGTAGGGGTTGAGGCCTGATTCTGCGTGTAGTGAGGGGAGCGAGCTTGTCCAGGGTGGAGGACAGGGATTTATTGTAGATGGACGTGGCTTGGTTGGGGCAGGACAGAGGAGAGATTTTGTCATAGAGATGGTCAGTAGCAGAATAGAGGAGAGAGGAGTTGAAGTTGCGAAAATTTCTACGGGTGATGGTTAGGCGATTGGAGGGAAAGGTGGTGGAAGACAGGGGGAGGGAGAAACTAATAAGGTGATGGTCGGAGAGAGGAAAAGGATTGTTTGAGAAGTTGCATGGAGTGCATAGGTAGGAGAATACAAGGTCAAGGGTGTTGCCATCAGAGTGAGTAGAAGCCTGTACCCATTGTTTTAGGTCAAATGAAGAGGTTAGACTAAGAAGTTTAGAAGTAGCAGGAGTGTTTGTATTAGCAGGGATGTTGAAATCACCAAGAAGGATTGTGGGAATTTCTGAAGAGAGGAAGTAGGGTAGCCAGGCAGAAAACTCATCAAGGAAAGTTGATAATGGTCCAGGGGGCTGGTAGATCACAGCAATTCTTAGGGAAGTAGGAGAGAATAGACGTATACAGTGGGCTTCAAATGATGAGAGGGAAAAAGAGGGAGGAGGGTGAATAACCTGAAAGGTGCATTGGGGGGATAGGAGGAATCCCACTCCACCTCCCTTGCGTCAATTAGGCCTAGGGGAGTGAGTCCAGTGAAGGCCACCCTGGGATAGGGAAGCAGGAGAAGGGGTGTCGTGTTCGTGGAGCCAGGTTTCGGTGAGAGCAAGTAGATTGAAGGAATTAGTGACAAAGAGGTCATGAACAGCAGTGAGTTTGTTGCAGACAGAGCGGGCGTTCCAGAGGGCGCAGGAGAGAGGGAGGCTGGTGTTGAAGAAGAGGAATGGAGACTAAATTGCGTATATTGCGACTACTGCCAGAGGGTGTAGGGTGATGGGTGTGTTGGGCACAGTTAAATAAGGGAGGCCCAGGGTTTGGGGAAAAATCTCCAGCGGTTAGGAGAAGCAGAAGAGTAAGGGAGGTAATATGAGAATATGATTTGTATGAGGGGACATGCTTCAGTATCCTGGGGGGTTTGTTAGCAAGTGGGCTTAAAGTTAGAAAGAGGTGATGAGTGCAGTAATAGGGGGAGGGGAGAAGTGAGGGTGATATGTACAAATTGTGGGGTGGAGCAGAGGGGTGAAGAAAAGAGAGTTTGAGGAGAGAGGCAGCAATTGTGAAAAGGAGGAGAGGTAAAGAGCGCATGTTTCAGAGAGGAAGGTGAGATAATTTGGAATAGAGGTCATCTGCTGTCTGTTGTAGTTTGATTTGTGCAAATTGCTGAAGTGCAAGAGCAGAAGTGCCACATATTTAAAGAACCCCACTTCTTTGGAAGAACCCCTTTATGTGCAGCCCCCTGTATGTGTTCCCCCGTAAAGAAGGCCTTGTTTTTATACTGTGTGTTGGGTGTGGATAGAATCTGGCAATTAATCAATTAAGAGGGCATATTAGGAACACAGCTAGCAGGGCATAACTTTCACACCACAATCAAACTGCAAGGGGACTAAAAGGCCAAAATTGTAAAGATAAGGGAACCCACAATTTAGGTAAGACTTAATGGCTAAATAAACATTGAAATAATGTGAGCATGGCTACAGATGGAGTTGAAACAGCGGTGACAAACAGATTTACCAAATATGCATTTGAGCAGTCATCAATGTTCAGTCAATTGAGCTGCAAGTTTGAAAATGACTTGCTAAGCTATTGCTAGACTTGCCAGGCCTCACAAGTTTGTTGCACAACAGGTCCGCATTGCATGACTCCAGATCAATTTTCTTTGCAAACATTCTGCAAGTCTGCTGCAGGTTCTGGTTCAGTTATGTTGTTCAATAGTCATCCCACCACAGGGGTCACTGTGAATTAATTTTAGTGCTGTAACTTGCACAGCTCTTGCTGTAGACTCACCACTGCAACTTTGCTCCTGCTAGAGGCTTGCCACGCAAATTTGTTACAAATTGGAAAAGTGTCAACTAGAACTTGTGCATCAAGTGTACAACGTATGTATGCTTGTGTCAATTTATAGCTAAACTCAAGGCAGAAAAAAAAGACACGTTAATGCAGCTCTGTGTTATATAATACATCATTACATTTATTTCTTTAAAGGCATCCAGTGTAAGTACCTGAATTTGACTTTGTATCAGCTTTTCGCAATCCCTGTACAGCAGCTCTCAGACTGGGAGAGTGAGAAACATCACAAAGAACCAATCAGTCATACCACAGTATAAACGAAAAAAGACAGAACATTTAGAAAATAAAAATATATAACATTTTAAAATTTTTTGCTATAAAACACATCCAATTAAAAATAAAACAAAATCAAATTTCTTCATAAATTTAGGCTGAGATGTATTCTGCTACATGTCTTTGGTAAAAAAAAAATCCCAATAAATGTATATTAATTGGTTTACGTGAATGTTTTAGCTTCTACCAACTATGGTATATATGCTGGTGTTTTTATCATTCTTTTTTTATCTTACTAATGGCAGTGATCAGCGATTATAGCGAGACTGTGACGGCGCGGAAATCTGACACGAACGGACACGAACGGACAGTTTGTGGAACTGACTAACTGACATCACCAGTGACACTAACACAGTGGTCACTGCTAATAAAATACACTGTCGCTATACTAATTACACTGGTTGGGAAGGGGTTAACATTAAGGGGCAATCAAATGGTTAACTGTGTGTCTAACAATGTTTACTGTGTGTAGCATGTGCTGCTTTTACTAAGCAATTGCTAAAAATTGACACATCGCTGCTGTGTGTAGAGAGCCCTGTGTTGTTTACTTACACAGGGCTCTCTTCTGTCATCCACTCAGCCGATCAGTGGGCTCTGGCCATAAATCATTGGCCGGAAACCTGCTTATTGGCTTGTGCAGTGAGAGCACAGCTGGGGCAGCTCACGTGACCCTACCCAGAAATACCAAATCACGTACATGTATGTGATTTGTCGCAGCAGACCGCCCTGTCGCAGGGCAATGGGTGGTCCTGAAGCAGTTAATGTTGCTGCTTTGCTTTTTCTTGATTCTCCATTTACAGGCTGGAGGAAGAACAAGATAAAAGTGGCCATAGACAGATCAAAATTTGGTCAGTTCAGCAGGGACCATGTGTGGCCACTGCAGTTAAACAGAAGTCAACTTATGTTCAACTGCTCTGTTGGATAAAAGTTGCTCAATCAGCGGCTGCAGCCAATGCCTGCATTGTTGATCTGGTTATTCTGACAGGGAGGTAGACAGAGTCGTCTGCTGTCAGAACAGTATAGTGAAGAAGGGATTATTCCCTCATCCACCTCAAATTATGGATGGGGGAATCGAGTCTCTTTTTTTTTTTTTTTCTTGTTCAGCCCGCTGGCTGAACAAGAAAACTGAACCATGTGTGGCCAGCTTAAGTGTTTTCTATATGCAGCAATGAAAAATCAGGTCTTCTATGACAGACAGAATTGGGTTATGTGACAGAACTGTGTAAATCTCAGATCTGCATGGACAGTAATACAAATCCTTTGGCAGATAAAACAGCTTCCTATGTTTCTTATATTGTATATGTTATTTCTGTACTTAGCTGTTTTCCTGGGGTATATATTAAAGCATTTGTTACTCTAAAACTTCATATTCCTGATATGTGCCTGCTGTACTGTGTACTTGTATGGGAAAGTGTTCTGTTCTCTTTGTATTGCTTCCTTTATGGGAAATCACTGGTGTTCCTGCTAGTCCTCTTGCTTTCCTATTAAAAACTGACCACACTAAACAGGAGAGCACACTGTGGTAAGTTCTCTAGCTATGCTGGGAACTAAGTGTGCTCTCCTCCAAGTATCAGACTTGTCCTGACACCCCCCCACTGCACAGCCATTTATTGGGAAGCTCACCGTACTGCTGCTTCTCCTCCCCCAGCTCTTATGCAGCTGAGAACAGAGGGAATGTGATCACTTATAACAAAGGGGAAACAGAGGTATTTATAATGTTTTTTTATACCTATAGAAAAATGTTTTGTCTTTCATTTCTATTTTAAACTGAATGGGTTGTTTTTCAAGGTGATCTTTTACAATCACTGTAAGGCTAGAGAAGAGAGAATACCTGCAGACCTATCCATCACATGAGGGCTCAGGCAAGAAAAAGGAGGGGTGAGGGCAGATACTGATGCCTAAACATTTTTACGTTATTGCAAGGAATGCATTAAGGTAAAAAAAAAATGTTTAGGCTTTAAAACCAATTTAATGTATTTTTACATAGTTGGGTTGAAAACCGTATGCATGATTTCAAACCCAAACTGTCCGGGTGAATCCCGGACAGGTGGCAACCCTACATGTAGGGCAGCCCATTAATTTCAATGGGCTACTCTATGTGCTATAAATGCGGAAGAAAGTCCCAAACCCTTTTTGAAAATCACACGGTGGCAAGGCATATTTCAGCAGATGCGTGAGGGTATCATTAACAATTGATGGCACTGCTGTGTATCTGCTAAAGGGCAGCACGTTTCTGTGGTGTCAGGAAAGTAATTTTACATGCGTTCCCGACATACACAAATGTGAACGCAGGCTAAATGTCTCAGTTAAATTGGTGGTCAGTGTAAATCTTCTCATTACATTGATGCTTGGTGTAGAATCCTTTCATTCACACTAGTCGCCAGTGTGAATTTTTCCCTTTCATTGGTGGTCAGTGTAAATCCCTCTTTACATTGGTGGTTACTGTGAATGCTTCTTTTACATTAGTGGTCAGTGTAAATCCCCATTACATTAGTGGGAAGTGTAAACCCCTATTACATTGATGGCCAGTGTTGAAACTCCTCTTTATATTGGTAGTCGGTAAAAAAAAAAATCAGCATTGTCATTGATCACCCCCCCCCCCCCCCCCCCGGCACTGCCACCGATCCCAGAAGTTCTAGGATCCCTAGGAGTTTTCTGTCTATTAATGGGTCCCCTCCCCAGTCCATGGTGTGCAGGCAGTGAGGAGATGATGTGCTGTAACCTCTAGCAACCAATCAGTTAGCAGTAATGATATGCAGTAATCTCTAGCAACCAATCAGTGAGCAGTATTGATGTACAGTAATCTCTAGCAACCAATCAACAAGCAGAAATCATGTGCTGTAACCTCTAGCAACTAATCAGTGAGCTGTAATGTGTGCTGTAACCTCTAGTAACCAGTCAGTGTGCGGTAATGATACACTGTAACCTCTGGCAACCAATCGCAATCGCTGCCTGATCTGATTCAGTAAACAAATTTTGAGTCTAGCTTCTATTTATTGTATGTCTCAGAGGAGGTGGAGAGCGAAACTGCATGGGTGGGGGCGCAAGAAAAATTTAGGGGCCTGGCAAACGTATTAGGGGGCGGCGCCCCTACACCCCATATGGATGGGCCACCACTGAGTTTGGTTGCCCTTCTCTGCACTTTCTCCAGTTACCCAATATCCTTTTTGAGAACTGGTGCCCAAAACTGAACTGCATATTCCAGATGAGGTCTTACTTATGATTTATACAGGGGCAAAATGGTATCTCTCTCTCTGGAGTCCATACCTCTCTTAATACAAGAAAGGATTTTGCTCGCTTTGGAAACTGCAGCTTGGAATTGCATGCTGTTGTTAAGCTTATGATCTACCAAAACCCCCAGATCCTCCACCACTATGGATTCCCCCTGTTGAACTCCCCCTAGTATGTATGATGCATGCATATTCATAGCCTCCAAGTGCATAACTTTACATTTATCAACATTAAACCTCATTTGCCACTTTGTTGCCCAATTAAACAGTGCAATGAGGTTGGCTTGTAAATTGGAGACATCCTGTAAGGACGTTATTCCACTGCATAGCTTGGTGACATCTGCAAACACTAAAATGGTACTTTTAATCCCAAACCCAATATCATTTATAAAGGTATTAAAAAGTAAGGGTTCCAACACTGAACCTTGGGGTACACCACTGATAACCTTAGACCATTCAGAGTAAGAATCATTAACCACTACTCTCTGAATTCGATTTTTTAACCAGTTTTCTATCCATTTACAAACTGATCTTTCCAAGCCTGTAGACTTTACCTTACACATTAGCCACGTGTGGGGAACTGTGTCAAACGCTTTTGCAAGATATAAGTATACCACGTCCACAGCCACCCCTCTGTCCAAGGTTTTACTTACCTCCTCATAAAAAGAAATCAGATTTGTTTGACAACTTCTGTGTTTCATGAATCCACGCTGTCTGTTGCTTAAAATATTTTTTTCCAGCAAGAACTCGTCTATGTGGTCTTTTATTAAACACTCCAGTATCTTCCCGACTATAGAAGTTAAACTAACAGGTCTAAAGTTACTTGGTAATAGATTTTGATCCCTTTTTAAATATGGGCACCACATTGGCCCTGCGCCAATCCAATGGTGCCATTGCAGTCATTATCGAGTCCCTAAATATTAGAAACAATGGCCTTGAAATTACAGAGCTCAATTCTTTTAGAATCCGTGGGTGGATACCATCTGGTCCAGTTTCTTTATCCACCTTTATTCTGTTTAAATATTTTTGGACCAGATCACTTTTGAGCCATTGTGGATCATTTGGGGCTGTGTCCCTACCATCCCCATTATGGACACAAGCTCCCCCATGCTCCTTTGTATACACAGAGCTGAAGAAACCATTTAATCCATTTGCCTTTTGTTTGTCCTCAGTCACCCACTCTAGATTATTTTGTAAAGGACCTACATGCTTAGACCTGACCTTTTTACTATCAATATATTTGAAGAATTTTTGGGGGTTTTTCCTATCTTTTGCAATCTGTTGTTTGTTTTGGATTTTTGCGTTCTTGATTTCCATTTTACATATTCTGGTATATTCTTTGTAACATTTAAAACGGAGTTCCACCCAAAAAAGGAACTTACGCTTTAGAGCCCTTTCACACTGGGGCGGTTTGCAGGCGTTATTGCGCTAAAAATACCGCCTGCAAACCGACCCAAAACAGCCTCTACTGTTTGTTCAGTGTGAAAGCCCGAGGCTACACTGAAGCGGTGCGCTGGCAGGAGAAGAAAAAAACTCCTGCAAGCCGCATCTTTGGAGAGGTGAAGGAGCGGTGTATTCACCGCTCCTTCACCGCTCCTTCACCGCTCCTGCCCATTGAAATCAATGGGGCAGCGCAGCTATAACGCGGCAATACCGCGGCTATAGCCGCACTATGCGAGCGGTTTTAACCCTTTTTCGGCCGCCAGCGGGGGTTAAAACCGCACCGCTAGCGGCTGAATACCGCCGCAAAAACTACGGTAAAGCAGCGCTAAAAATAGCTCTGTTTTACCGCCGACGCCCCCACCGCCCCAGTGTGAAAGGGGCCTTAAGGCTCGATTCACACCTATGCATGTTGCTTTTGAGCGTTTCTGCAGTGTTTTTTGCGGTGCTTGCCGCGTTTTTGAACAGCGTTTTTACAGCGTTTTGACAGCGTGGCGTTTTGCATTTTTTTTTTACAGTTTTTTTTATACTATATACAGTGTAAAAAAAAAAAATGCAAAACGCGCCAAAAAGGCTGTAAAAACGCTGTACTTGCGTTTTTGATGCTGGTCCATTGAATTATTTTACATGCAAAACGCTGCATTTTGCATGAAAAAAAGTCCCTGACCCTTTCTAAAAGCGCAGAGGCACAAAAATACATTGATGTGAACATGTTCCATAGGAACCCATGTTAAAAAATCCCCATGCATTTCTGCAAATTGCATCAAAAAACGCATTAGTGTGAATGGAGCCTAAGTGCTGGTGACCCTCTTAGGCTGGATTCACACCTATTCATTTTTAATGCTTTTTGCATTTTGCAGCTTTGCACTACAGTTCATTTAACATGGTTTCCTATGGAACATGTTCTGCAGTGCAAATCTGCAAAATGCAAAAAGCACTGAAAATGCATAGGTGTGAATCCAGACTTACATGCCACATTTGGCATGTCATTTATTTTGGGGGGGGGGGGGGGGGGGTACCCTGTTTGTTTTTTTTCATAATGTTTTATTAGGGTATTTATGCAAGTACAAGTCACATGAGGAAAAAGCAAAGAACAGCGGAGGCTCACCAATAGGAAAGCAACCAGTGGAGTTGTAGGCAAACATCAATGCTAAAACAGAACATATCAATACAAGTAGAGTGGTAAGTATAAACTATGCGCAACTAAGCGTAGAAGAGAAAAGACAGTGGAGGTTGTGGGTACTGCGATTTTCACACATGTTGATGGTAAAGCGTGAAAGGGAAGAAGAATTATGCCAAGATGGCCCTACAAGCATGGATTGGGTTGGAGTTCCCCGGTGGCTGTGAATGTAGAGGGAGATATGATCGTGTAAAGGTGGTGGGAGTAAGGCAAAGGGCCAGGGTCCCTGGGGTCAGTAAGCCAGTTGTTTCAGCTGGTTAGAAATCTTTCCATTTGAAAGTGTGCTTTAGAAAACATATGATCAAGATGGCAGTGTGTGTTTAGGATGGTATTAAATTTGGCTATTGTATGTGGGTGGGGACATTTCCATCCTCTGGCAACAGCCAAGCGTGCTGCTATAAAAATGTGGGTTACAATGGTTTGAAAGCGGGGAGGTCACAAGGAACATTCCATGCTTAGTAGAACCATCAGGGGAGTAGGGCTAAACAGAACATTAGTTATGGAGGTAACCAAAAGAGTGACATCTGCCCAGAAATTGGATAGGTTGGGGCATTGCCACCAAATATGGAGCAGAGTCCCAGTATTTCCACAATTTCTCCAACAGTCAGATGATGCAGTGGCATATATTCGTGCCAGTTTAACAGGAGTAAAGTACCAATTATGGAAGATTTTTTTGTATTGATTCCCAATGGGTAATACAGTGGGAAGCTTTTAGAGTGGAGGCCGGAGCTCAATGCCATTGTGAGGTGGTGAAAGTAAGGTGGGTTATTCGCTTCCAATATTGCATTGAAGAATTTTTAATCGGCGTCGTTGGGTTTATCACTAGTTTGTAGATGAATGCAATGCCTTTGGAAGATGGGTTGGGATGGCTATAGAATTTCACTAAATCCCAAGTAGAGGCTGATTGGTCCATCGTGTATAGGAGAGAGCTGAGCGTATCTGAAGATACATGTAAAAGTTTCAATGGTTCAGTTGATATTGCTGACATAGGTGTTGAAAGGAGCTCAGATGATTAATGGTAAACAAGTTTCCAATGGTGTTGATACCTGCTGTGGTCCAAGGAGTGAGGGGGACCTGCGGGATCAAGAGCTCCAGGGAGGAAAGGGGCAGGTGCGAAAGAAGTTCCCATGGTATGCCTTGAGTTTGTTGGAGTTGGGACTTCCAGGTTCTTATTGTTGCGTTGATAGTGTCCAGGAACGAGCAAGAGGGTTGTAGCTGTAGAAGTAAGGCACTGAGGAATATCTTGGGATCAGTTGAGAGGGCTGCTCTCTCAATTTGCAGCCAGGTAGGCACTTGAGTAGGATTCCACCAGGCCTTGGATTGATCAAGAATTGTAGCTTTATAGTATGCTGCAATGTCTGGGACACCAATTCCAGCAGATTTTGAAGGGGTGCACAGGATATGGCGCTTGAGCCTGGATTGTTTGCCATTCCAGATGAAGGATACCAGGGTCGCTTGTAGTTTGGCCAATTGTGCGAATAAGATAGGTAGCGGGAGAGGCTGGAATGTGTATAAGATGTGGGGTAGCAGGTACATCTTTGTCAGGGCTATGCGGCTTGCCCAGGAAGCATGAGTTATTTGTAGGCTTTGGGAGATGCGTTGAAATTTAGAGTGTAGAGCATTTAGGTTGAGTCGGAGGAGTTGAGAAGAAGGTGAGACCAGCTGAATACCTACATATTGGAGAGTGGAGTTAGGTGCCCATGAGAAAGGAGAGATGGACGCAATCCTATGTTTGATAGTCAGATGCAGACAAATATCCAACATAGAGGATTTGCTATAACTGATTTTATAGTATGAGATGGTACTAAAGGAGGCAAGCACTCGTTGAAAGTGGGGGAGGGAGTTGACTGGATCAGTCAGAGAAATGATAACATCATCGGCATAAAGGCCTATTTTATGGGCAGTGTCCCCGACCTTTATGCCAGTGAAGTGAGGGTCAGTTCATATAGTTTGTGCCAACGGTTCCATTACTAAGGAAAAGATTTGTGGTGGTAGGGGACATCCCTGCCGGGTTCCATTTGTTATGGCGAAGGGGTCTGAGAGAATACCAGAGGTCCACACTTTAGGACTTGGTGCAGAATATAGACTTAGAATAGAATGCAAAATATTGCCAGTAAAGCCAAATTTATGAAGTACAGCTTTCAGATATTGCCAGTTTACTCGATCAAATGCCTTCTCTGCATCCAAAGATAGGAGCAGAGAAGGCATTTGGTATCGTTCAGCCCATTGTATTAGGTCTACAAATCGCCTGGTGCCATCTGACGCCTGCCTGCCAGCAACAAATCCCACTTGATCAGTATGTACCAGTTTTGGTATAATAAGTGAGAGGCGCATTGCTAAAATTTTGGCAAAGAGTTTTGTGTCCGTGTTTAGAAGAGAGATTGGTCGGTAGCTGGCAGGATCATCAGTCAGTTTTCCCTGCTTTGGAATGGTAACTATGAGAGCTTCCAACGATTCCTTGAGTATCGTGCCTATGGAGGCAATGTGATTAAAGGCTGAACATAGATGGGGAGATAAATAAGCAGAAAAGGTTTTGTAATACTCGTCTCCAAAGCCATCAGGACCAGGAGCTTTATGGAGGGGTAGGGTATTGATGGCTCTTTGGATTTTCTGGGTGGTGTATGGAGCTGAGAGTTGGGTGAGTTGTTCTGCGTTTATTGTCAGGAGATGTAGTTGTTGCAGGAAGTGTTGTAAGTCTTCACTGGTAGGAGGGGTGACAGTGTCAGACTGGGTTAAATTATAAAATGTGGAATAGAAAGAGCCAAATTGGTTTTCAATGTCCTTAGGGTTTATTATTCGCTTTCCCGTGGCGCTTGTGAGATAGGGGATTTTGGAGTTAGTAAGCTGGCACTTAAATTGCTTAGCAAGAAAGGCGCCAGGTTTATTGCGTTGGGAGTACCAGGTAAGGCAAAGTCTTTTTAAATAAATGTCAAAATTCCCCCGTAGGTGCTCACTGAGCTCCTGCCTTTTGGAGTGCAAGCTTAAGGGTAGTTGTGGGATTAGCTTTATGGGATTGTTCGAGTGCTTTAATTTATCTTAATAGGCTATCAGTGGTAGCATTACGTTTCTTTTTCTCATGTGCTCCCAGCTTTATCAGTAGTCCTCTCAGGGAAGCTTCGTGGGCATTCCAGAGTATGTGTGAGTTACTAACAGAGCCAGCACTGATAGTAAAGAAATTGTCAATTTTGGATGCGACCTGTTCCTGATATATGGGAGAGAGCTGAGCGTATCTGAAGATACATGTAAAAGTTTCAATGGTTCAGTTGATATTGCTGACATAGGTGTTGAAATGTGCTCAGATGATTAGTGGTGAACAAGTTTCCAATGGTGTTGATACCTGCTGTGGTCCAAGGAGTGAGGGATACCTGCGGGATCAAGAGCTCCAGGGAGGAAAGGGGCAGGTGCGAAAGAAGTTCCCATGGTATGCCTTGAGTTTGTTGGAGTTGGGACTTCCAGGTTCAAAGGCATCAACTAATTCATTATAGGCTTTGGAGTAATCACTCACCTGTCGTTCTATAGTATCAGTGCGCTCCTCCACCTGATCCACTCTGATAGATTGGATATCTATTCCTTTTTGAAGTTCCTTTTGTAGATAGAGCAGCATTCCCTTTAATGTGGCCTCTGATGCTGGATGATCACTAGCAGGGAAGGAAGCTAGTGAGTCAGAGTCAGGAACATGTTCCTCAGCGTTATGTAGCCCAGTCTGTGCCCATTTATACTGCCTCTTGCTCAATGGTGCCTTGTCAGGGGAACGAGCTGGTGAGTGTGCAGTACGTTTGTCTCTATCAGGGAGAGGCTGTGGTGAGGAACTGGGAGCCGGCACAGAGCTGTTCATAGTGTCGGGTTCAGCGTCACTGTGCTGCCGGCGCCACGTTGGCTGGAATGCATGGCGGGGAAGAAATCTGTGAGGCGGCACAGGGCTGAAGAGTTTCCCCTTCTCCTGGTCATGCTGGGTGTCGCGAGGTAGTGAGCTCCTCTCTGGTGTCTGAGAGAGGAGGAGAGAGTCGCGGGGAGCCGGTTATTGCCTGTGATGGGACAGAGCTGTGGAGTCAGGCAGCCATCTCGGTCCACAGCTAGCCACGCCCCCCCGGTATCCTGTTTTTACAGACACCGTGCTCCCGCTTCCTCCTTTGGCCCCGGAAGGAAGATCACCTCTCCCCCCTCCCTCCCTGCGATCTTTTGGGACATGTCATAGGTCCCAGAAGGCTGCTCGGCCATTCACAGCATGGCTCGCGCATGCGCGCCTGGCTGTGAAGCCGCAGCCGGGCTCCCATAGTTAGAATGCCGGCGCTGCGGAGAGGAGGGGGGGAGGGGA
The DNA here is from genome assembly GCA_037952835.1 of Lithobates septentrionalis. NCBI lineage: Eukaryota > Metazoa > Chordata > Amphibia > Anura > Ranidae > Lithobates > Lithobates septentrionalis. The sequence continues at coordinate 541,109 of JBBDGP010001366.1, forward strand.
GAAGAGCGAGGCTTCCTGCACCTGCATCGCTGGACCACGGGACAGGTGAGTGTCTGATTAATAAAAGTCAGCAGCTACACTTTATGAAGCTGCTGACTTTTAAATAGGTGGCACTCCGCTTTAAACGATGGTAGTGTTCCCTCATTTTTATATTTTTTTAAAGCTCTTTTCTTATTATTTATAGATATTAACTTTGGCTGTGAGCCACATAGGTTTTATTTTTAGCCTTTTAAACGCAGTGAGTTTGCATACAGTCTTTTTGAAGAGTTCCCATTTCTGTTCTGTGTTCATTGATGCCAATATTCCCTCCCAAGTCCTGGAGAGCAGCCCTCATCCTTGGAAAATGTGCTCTCTTAAAGTTAAGTGTTTTTATATTTCCCATATGTATTTGTTGCTTACAGCTAACATTAAATTAAATCACGTTATGGTCACCGCTACCCAGATGTTCTTTTATATGAATATTGGTAATAAGCTCTGCATGGTTTAAGATTACTAGGTTCAGCAGAGCGTCATTCCTAGTCGGGGCCTCAATAAACTAGTTCATAAACTAGTCAATAAACTAGTCCATGACCAGTTAATTTTTTTGCTACGTTAATAACTACGTTACTTTAACTGACAATTGCGCGATCATGCAATGCTGTACATACATTAAATTTATATCAACTTTTCCCCACATATAGAGCCTTCTTTTGGTGGTATTTAATCACCACTGAAAGATTTTGAAAAAAAACAAAACAATATTTTTTACTTTCTGCTATAAAACAGATCCAATAACAAAATTCAAAAAATCGAATTTCTTCATAAATTTAGGCCGATATGTATTCTGCTAAATATTTTTTGAAAAAAAAAAATCACAATAAGTGTATATTAATTGGTTTGTGTAAAAGTTATAGCGTCTACAAACTATGGCATACAGTATATACTGGATTTTTTTTTTTATACTAGTAATGGCGGCAATCAGCGACTTATACTGCGATATTTCAGCGGACAATCTGATACTAACTGACACGACATTTTATTGAAACCAGTGACACTAATACAGGGATCTGTGCTAAAAATGTCACTGTACTATTGACACTGGTTGGGAAGGGGTTAAACATCTAAGGCAATCAAAGGGTTAAATGTGTGCCTAACCAGTGTTTTTCTGTTTACTATGTGGTGCTTTTACTAGGGAATGTGCTAGATTTTATTCCCTGCTTCGCAGGGCAACAAAATCCAGCACATGAGGAGGGGGTCCTGTGTAAGTTCACCTTACAGATTTTTCTGTAAAGGTGAACTTACCCTTTAACAATAGCCTTCTCTTATTTGGTCTGTTAAATGTGTGTGTTGAAAGCATTTTGTTATACCCGTTTTATAACTCCCAGAAAATAGCTGCTGATCTTGACAAAAAAACTTGCCAGCTGATAATTTCCAGTTCTGTCTGCCTGTGCTGACTGTAATCAATTACATTCTTCTCTGAGGACTACAGTACAACACTCCTTTATGTTATTGGTAATAGCAGAGGGGCACGGTTCTATATTCCTATATCTCTTGTTGTCCTGATAAAGAAGGGTAGGTGAATGCTGTCATCCTAGGACAGGAAATGTGTAAAGGCTGGTACACACGGGCCGAATATTGTCCAGTTCAACAGAACCAGGCTGAATTTCGGCCAGTGTGTACAGCAGCCTGTCAGCAGAAGCTGGTCTAATGTCCGGCTTCTGTCCAGGGGGCAGGCTGGAAAGCCAGCAGCTGATCGGCATGCAATCAGAGCTTGCAATCCATGGCTGGGAGCTCTGACAGGTAAGTTCTGGCGGGGGGGGGGGGGGGTAGTCCCTCTGTCGGAACACATATAGCTCAGCAGGGAGATCGTTGTACTAACATTGAATTGTTAGTACAGCGGCTCCTTGCAGGCTCCTCATTTTTTTTCATTGAGCCCACGACAAAAAAAAAAACTTACTGTGTATAACAGGCTTTACTGTCAGAATCGCTTGGTGAAAATAAAGAAAAAAAAGGAAACTAATGTGACTACCGCATCAAAGAACCGGTAATTGCAGTATATTACATTTTTGTTCTTGAGGTTTTAATATGTGATGACAGGTCGCATATGGATTTGACAAAGCCCCTCAAGGAGCCACCTATATTTCTTTTTATGCCACTCATAGATCTAATATAATTGGCCCTTCAGTACATTAAAAAGCGCTGGAAGGCAAGCTGTAACATTGATTAAAATCACAAGGTGGTGCAAATTTGCATGTCGGCAGGAGAAGGTGTGTAGCTTGCAATTAGTGGCTGTGTCCTATTATTTCCACTCCTGGAAATACTGCAGAGACAGACGCCGTGGAGAGCGCTAATCTATCTTCTGTCCTTCGTGGTGGATTCCCAGCAGATTCTGTTCCACTGAATAAGCATTCTCAATTAGCGAGGAGAAAATACACCAAAATATCTGTCAGATTTATTTTTCGAAACAATTTCTCAGAATTAGCATCTCGCGCTGACAGGAAGACGGCTCTTTGCATACGAGATAAGCATTTTACACATGTGGCACTAGGAAGCCTTGGCACTGCTTTCATTTAATGCATGCTTTTAACCTATGGCTGCTTCATTGTTATGCACTCACATAAAACACAAGGAAAAATACACAATCAGCTTAGAAAGTGGTTGACATAGTGCTGAGCTTATTACTGTCATGAAGAAATAATCCCCTGAAATGATTGCTTTTACAGCAGTCTCAGGGAGGGAATGTGGAAAACACGAAGCCTCAGTGTTCCTCCCGCTAATGCTCTGTACAGATGCTCACATCCATTATAAGCCAGTAATTGGGAGATGCACCTTGCAAATATATTTGCATACATTATTTTTTACATTGAAGACTCTTTAAAGAAGCATTTCGTGTAATGAAAAGGAGGTTGATTGTTTAACAATGTGGGACTGAAAAAATCACTAAATATAACTAATAAGGGCCCATTCACACAGGTAGCTTCCGGCCAGAACAGCCACAGTTAGCAGGGGCACATGCACTCCTTTGCAAACCAGTGGCCTGGGCCCACTGCTGTTCACATGTAATCACTCTTTCAAGTGGTTGCATGCAAATAGGGACTCTGACTGGCCCTGAACGCCGACAGAGATGGCTTCTCTGGACAAATACAAACTGACCACAGATAACTGTCTATAGCAGGGGTCTCCAAACTTTCTGAACAAAGGGCCAGCTTACTGTCCCTTTGACTCTGAGGTGGCCGAACTGTGGCCAGTGTGGTACAAAATGCCCTGACGTCAATGGAAGTAAAGAATGCCCCATCATTGGTATTAGTGGGAGGAATATTGCCCCATTGTTGGTATTAGAGAAAGAAAAAGTTCCCTTCCATTGGTGTCAGGGGAAGGAATATTGTTGGTATTAGGGCAAAGAATAGTGTCCTGTCAGTGGGAAGAATAGTGGTGTAAGTGGTAGGAATAGTGCCCTATTGTTGGTATCAGTGACAGGAATTATGCCCAATTGCTAGTGTAGAAAGAATAGTGCCTTGTATCAGTGGGAGGAATAGTGTCTCAAGGACCTAGTAAAGGCAAGCAAAGCGACACGTCCGGCCCCTGGGCTGCAGTTGGAGACCACTGGTCTATAGCATAGAGTGCTGCTGTAGCCAGATGCAGCATTCAGCCCCATTTGAATGCAACAGCCTATCTGCCCTCATTTGTTCGTCTGAATGAGTACTTGAGATGCAACTCCAACTTTTTTTCTTTACTTTTGGATGAAAATGGGAAAGATACGTTTTCTTATGCTGTATGTTTACCAAAAACACAACAGGAAGTGAGGGGAAATGAGAACTTTAACAACTGTCACTGGAACAGATGTCCTCTTAGGGCCCGTTCCCATTAGAATGCCGTGCGAATTCCTGCACTGCATTCAAATCGCACTGCCCTTGGCATCTGCAGTGGGTGTCAGTGCAAAGTTAACCACACCCCAAATGCAGGTCACGAATGCAGTGCCATGCAAAAAATGTACCATGCGATCAGTTTGCAGTGCATTTCCAAAAGTAGGGCATGCCCTACTTTTGGTGTGGTTCAGTGAGATTTTAGCCCTTTCAAAATGAACGGGCTGAAATCGCACTGCACAGAACTGCATGTGAATTGCACAAGAAACACGCAGCATGCAGAACTATGAATATTTATATCTCCCTGGCCAGTCACTACAAGGTTTATTGGCAGTAGTGCAGGCCAGGAGAGGGTATAAACATTCAAGAATGAACTTGGAAACTAACTTCTCCTAGGCCTTTTGCCTAGGGGAGGGATGTTGTTGGCTGACAGGCCCTCTCAGGCCTGTTGCCCTCTAAAGGAGGACCATGTGCCTATATATAGGCCCAGGTTTGAGGCCCAGGATACTAAAGGGGATTGGCGCACCATAGAGAAGCTTCAGCCTGAATAGTTGGGTGAAGCTTGGTCCTTTGTCTGAAGTGCCTTGGAGGAACTTCAGCCTGACTGAGGAACCTGAGAAGCTGGGTGAACCTTGATTCTCAACTGAAACGCCATGGAGAAATTTCAGCCTGGTTGGGGAACCTGAGAAGCTGGGTGAAGCTTGGTCATTGACTAAAGCGTGGTAAGTCGGTAGCTGAACCACCAAATATCTTGCAGTCAGGTGCTGACTTTATAGAATGCCATGTTGGCCTAAACTGTAAGCACTTTTATTCCTCATTTGGAGTCTATGGTTTACCTATCCCTCTCTCCGAGGAGTGTTGAGTGAGAGTCAATAAACTTTATTGCTTGCATTAAATTGTGACTGGTACCCATCTGTACACATTATTCCACTATTGCTGAGAATTTAGACCCTCAGGAAAATTCTACCCCACCCTGCCTCTGAGGTACTTCACATGTTTCATGGGTCAGGGGGATGCTACACGATTAAATATTAAATATTATATATACCTGTTAACTCCATAGCTTCTGTTTAACATTTGAAAGAGATGTTTGACATTTTGATTAAGGAAAAGAGCGCTTTCTGGCATTTTAAGCAGACAACTGTTACATATTTAACGAGCGCTCAGTCTATATTTAACTGTAATTTTGTTCAATGTAGTACAATCACATCCTGTTAAATATTACATCATTTTAATCTGCTGCAATTAGATTGTGAATTTGTTGTTTATGTTGAAGAGAACATTAAGCCTCAAATCTGCTTTACATTGTTAACACCTTTCCCAAAGGAGGCTGATCATCCTTTCCATGGATTGGGACAATGCTAGGCCCTGCCACTGCGTAAATGTAGGCAAAAGGGACACAGGGTTTGCACAAATGCAGAGTGTAGGGCTCTGGAAAATATCAATTTTGAGCAGAGAAAACTGGGTATGTAGCTTTCTCCGGGTTTTGTAATTAACAGATTATGATCTGGAGTCCAGAGGCTTCGAAGAGCTATGGAAGGTAGGAAGCCTCCAATCCTATTCCCAGGTCTTACTAGAGACCGACAGGTTGTGTGTGCAGGTGCACACAGCCATTATATTAACCACTTGCTTACTGGGCACTTAAACCCCCCTCCTGCCCAGACCAATTTTCAGCTTTCAGCGCTGATGTACTTTGAATGACAATTGTGCGGTCATACAACACTGTACCAAAATGAAATATTTATCATTTTTTCCCCACAAATAGAGCTTTCTTTTGGTGGTATTTAATCACAGCTGGGATTTTTATTTTTTGCTAAACAAACAAAAAAATGATGTAAAATTTTGAAAAAAAAATATCATGTTTTATAGTTTGTTATAAAATTTTGCAAACAGGTAATTTTTCTCCTTCATTTATATGCACTGATGAGGCGGAACTGGTGGGCACTGATAGGCTGCACTGATGGGCACGGATAGGCACAGTTAAGGCGGCACTGATAGGCACAGTTAAGGTGGCACTGATAGGCACAGATAAGGCGGCACTGATGGGGACAGATAAGGCGGCACTGATGGGCACAGATAAGGTGGCACTGATGGCCACTAATGGGCCCTGATGGGTGGCACGGATGGGTGGCACTGATGGGCACTGATAGGTACAACTGATAGGTGGCACTGATGGGCACTGATAGGCGGCACTGATGGGCGGCACTGATGGGCACTTATGGGCATTGGTAGGTGACACTGATGGGCACTGATAGATGGCACTCATGTGCAGCACTGTTGTTGAGGCACTGATTGTGGGCACTGATAGGTGGCACTGTGGGCACTGATGGGTGGCACTGTGGGCACTGATGGGTGGCACTGTGGGCACTGATGGGTAGCGCTGGTGGGCACTGGTAGGCAGCACTGCTGCCTATTGCTAGGTGGCACTGGCAGGGGGCACAGGTGGGCACTGAGGATCTGCAGCAGCTCGCCGTGATCGGGACTGATGTCCCTCTCACGGCAGCCGGTGATCTGCAATTTTTTCCTCCTCACGCTGTCAGTGTGAGTAGAAAAAATAGCCGATTACCGGCTCTGTTGACATCACATGATCAGCTGTCATTGACTGACAGCTGATCACGTGGTAAGGGCTCGGGATCTCATAGACTAACTGATCACAGGGCGCGCATGCCGCTCATGCATGGGACGAAGTCAATGGACGTCGTCCCGGCAAAGCAGGCTATAGCGTGGATCTAAAGTGGTTAATAAGCTTTGGCTTCGTTAAGTGCATCACCCTCCCCAGGAGTCCGTGAGGCTGCAAGGGAGCAGTCATAGGTGTGCATGTTTGCACCGTGCAGATGACGTCTGTGAGGAAACAGAAAGACGCCCTAAGTCTGAGGGCCAGAGCAACAGAGAGCTGCGAATGTGCTTAGAGAACTGCAAAAGGTTCAGTTGTTGTACGAAAGTACAGGGGTGCTAAGAGGCGATCAGAGGGACCATCCTAGAGGCCTAAGCTTAAGGCCTCATCAGCAGCGCTGAGAAAACAAGTCAAGAGGCTTAAGGAGGACATTTTTCTGTTTTTACTTTGAACTGATGGTGGCCTTGCAAGGCCAATCATTTATTTACTGGACTTTTCATTTGTTTTAAATAAAAGTGGGCCGCCAAGCCCTGAAGCATAGTTTCTGAATAGCCTGAACTCACTGGAAAATGCTCTACTCTTGAACCAATACCCCCAGAATATCACAGGACGTATAGTATTTCTTTATAGTGATGTAAAACATTAAAAAGTCCATCTTTCTGATCCCTGCGTATCCACAACTTCTGGTTAGAAAGCAGTGGACCTGTGGGTTGTTTCATCCTGGCCTCTCCTTTTTGTACATACTTGGAAGACATTTGATTTTAATAATCTGCTTGCCATACTATTATATCAAGGTGGAATTTGGCCACAACTCTCACACCTGTAAGTCAAATATGTGAGGTGTGATGCATGGTGGGGCTTGGAGGTTTTTTATTTTTTTATATATATTATTGGTACTTATGTGTATCCTTGGTCTCCAAATATTCTCTGTGCTTCTCCTGAGGAAGCGAGGTTTTGAACTCACGAAACACGTAGAGAATACCAGCACAGATTTTCCAGGCTGATGGCGGATATCAATACAGACCATATAGGTTCTATGCTAAAGTTTCAGTAATCGAACCGTACAGTATTTAGAATGTACTTCTATCTTTGCTATACATGTATGACTTGCTGTTTTTTTAATGAATGTAAATAAATGTTTGTACATTTTACCTGTGTTTGAGATGTGACTCAAAAAGTCCTGTGGGCTTTTAATAAAGTTGTTGTTCACATCTTTCTGATCATATTCAATGTTACACTAACATTTTAGGGTGTAACATGAAACAAAGTCCACAGACAAAACCCTCAAGCCGCATCCCCTCCCCCTTAAAGAATTGTGGGTTCTTCTCCCCGCCCTGGTGCGGCTGTGCGAAACTCGGCCTGCACAGCCATGTCATTCATTCACAGTAATTGTTGAATTGTTGAATTAAAACACTCCTCAACAGAGGGATTTGGCATAAGGAACTATTTTAAATGAAAGTGTGTCATTATAGACTGGACTGAACCATGCACCACAATTAATAATTTACACAATAAACGGTTTAAATAGCTTTATTACAAAACACTCACTTGACAAAACTTTATAGTGTCATAGTAACCAACACCTAGAGTGACAAAACACTATACCTTTTAGATACCAATTTAGCTAAACAAGTAGCTCTATTTGGGCACAGAGTGTATATGATAGAAGACCACGGGGTATTCAGGGCCTCCCATCACATCACACACTTACAAAAAGCTTTCATTGATCTAAATGCAAAGATTAAAAGGTAACTTCACCTTCCCAGATAGCAAGGGTAACTTCCCACAAACTTGCTGCACATTTTTATTGGCAAGTTGTACACTTGCAGAGCACTTGAAGCACAAGTTCTATTTGACACTTTTCCAATTTGTAGCAAATCTGCGTGGCAAGTCTCTAGCAAGAGCAAAGTTGCAGTGGTGATTCTACAGCAAGAGCTCTGCAAGTCTACAGCACGAAAATTTAGCCACAGTGACCCCTGTGGTGGGATGACTATTGCACAAAATAACTGAACCAGAACTTGCAGCAGACTTGCAGAATGTTTGCAAAGAAAGTTGATCTGAAGTCATGCAATGCGGACTTCTGCAATTGTGCAACAAATTTGTGAAGCCTGGCAAGTCTAGCAATGGCTTAGCAAGTAATTTTCAAACTTACAGCACAATGGCTTGCTATCTGGGTTTGTATTACAATTTACTATGCAATAAAGGAGGAGTATTTTAAAAAAACATTGTTCGGTGGAGAAAAAAAATAGCTCACAATACATGACATTCCTGTAGGCTAAGTGTGGTTACCCTGAAGCTCAGCCAGGAAACTTCTGTTGAGAGAGTTCCTCTGCCCCTATATAGAGTCTAGGATAGGCAAACTGATGGGCCCAAAGATCAGCGGCTGCTGTGGCAGGGAATAAAAGCGCACTATGCATGTGCAGTTGTATGTCAGAGGATGTATGTCACTCCTTGGATACTGGGGGTGCGCCTTAAGCTGGGTACATACAATTCCAATACTGGCCAGTTCAGCAGGAATACAGACATTCAGCCAGTGTGTACAGCTGTCTGTCTGACAGAAGCCGGTCTCACGACCTGTTGAATGGGTATGCTGGAAAACAAGCATCTGATAAACATCTGCTCGGTGATCAGTGTGTTCTGGAAGGGGAGGGGCGATCACTGCACCAACATCACTTGTGTTAGTATATGCCAACCTCTACGTTTTTTTTTCATTCAGTATATTTTGTTCAGTTAATGTATATGTTGTATATAAACAGCAGGTAAAATACGTATTGAACACGTCACTATTTTTCAACGTAAATATATTTCTAAATTTGCTATTGATATGAAATTTTTACCACATGTCAGCAACAACCCATTCAATCCATACATACAAAGAAACCAAAACAAGTTCAGAAATTAAGTTATGTGTAATAAAATGGAATGACATACAGTAGGAAAATAGTATTGAACTTATGAAGAAAGGGAGGTGCACAAAGGCATGGAAAGCCAAGACATCAGTTAAAATCTGTCAGAAAGCAATCCTGCCCCTTGTCAGTGCAAATTATTACCAGCTGGCTCAGTCTAAACTGATGGCCTATAAAAAGATGTCTCATTACCAAGGTGTCACACAAGAATCATCTCATGATGTGTAAAAGCAAAGAGCTCTCTCAAGACCTTTACAACCTTATTGTTGCAAAACATACTGATGGCATTGGTTACAGAAAGATTTCTAAAATTCTGAATGTTCCAGTGAGCACTGTTAAGGCCATAATCCGTAAGTGGAAAGATCATTTCACCATAAACCGACCACAACCAGGTGCTCCTTGCAAGATTTCTGACAGAGACGTGAAAAGAATTATTAGAAGAGTTGTCCAAGAGACAAGGACCACTTGTGGAGAGCTTCAGAAAGACTTGGAATTGGCAGGTACAATTGTTTAAAAGAAAACAATCAGTAATGCACTCAACTGCCATGGTCTGTATGCACGCTCACCACCCAAGACTCCATTGTTGAAGAAAAACCATGTTGAAGCCTGTTTAACCTCCCTGAAGGTATTCCCGAGTGTGGCTCGGGGTGGATTTTCAGTACCAAAAGCAGTAACCCCGAGCCACACTCGGAATCGCATCGCAGGATCCAGGTACAGTTACAGTCAGGTCCATAAATATTGGGACATCAACACAATTCTAATCTTTTTGGCTCTATACACCACCACAATGGATTTGAAATGAAACGAACAAGATGTGCTTTAACTGCAGACTTTCAGCTTTAATTTGAGGGTATTTACATCCAAATCATGTGAACGGTGTAGGAATTACAACAGTTTGTATATGTGCCCCCCACTTTTTAAGGGACCAAAAATAAGGGGACAGATTAACAATCATCCATCAAACTTTCACTTTTTAATACTTGGTTGCAAATCCTTTGCAGTCAATTACAGCCTGAAGTCTGGAACGCATAGACATCACCAGACGCTGGGTTTCATCCCTGGTGATGCTCCGCCAGGCCTCTACTGCAACTGTCTTCAGTTCCTGCTTGTTCTTGGGGCATTTTCCCTTCAGTTTTGTCTTCAGCAAGTGAAATGCATGCTCAATCGGATTCAGGTCAGGTGATTGACTTGGCCATTGCATAACATTCCACTTCTTTCCCTTAAAAAACTCTTTGGTTGCTTTCGCAGTATGCTTCGGGTCATTGTCCATCTGCACTGTGAAGCGCCGTCTAATGAGTTCTGAAGCATTTTGCTGAATATGAGCAGATAATATTGCCCGAAACACTTCAGAATTCATCCTGCTGCTTTTGTCAGCAGTCACATCATCAATAAATACAAGAGAACCAGTTCCATTGGCAGCCATACATGCCCACGCCATGACACTACCACCACCATGCTTCACTGATGAGGTGGTATGCTTTGGATCATAAGGAGTTCCTTTCCTTCTCCATACTTTTCTCTTCCCATCACTCTGGTACAAGTTGATCCTAGCCCCATCTGTCCATAGGATGTTGTTCCAGAACTGCGAAGGCTTTTTTAGATGTTGTTTGGCAAACTCTAATCTGGCCTTCCTGTTTTGATGAGGCTCACCAATGGTTTACATCTTGTGGTGAACCCTCTGTATTCACTCTGGTGAAGTCTTCTCTTGATTGTTGACTTTGACACACATGCACCTACCTCCTGGAGAGTGTTCTTGATCTGGCCAACTGTTGTGAAGGGTGTTTTCTTCACTAGGGAAAGAATTCTTCAGTCTTCCACCACAGTTGTTTTCCGTGGTCTTCTGGGTCTTTTGGTGTTGTTGAGCTCACCGGTGCGTTCTTTCTTTTTAAGGATGTTCCAAACATTTGATTTGGCCACACCTAATGTTTTTTGCTATCTCTCTGATGTGTTTGTTTTCTTTTTTCAGCCTAATGAGGACTTGCTTCACTGATAGTGATAGCTCTTTGGATCTCATATTGAGAGTTGACAGCAACAGATTCCAAATGCAAATAGCACACTTGAAATAATTCTGGACCTTTTGTCTGCTCCTTGTAAATGGTATAATGAGGGAATAACACACACCTGGCTATGTGACCAAAACCGTCCCTTTACAACAAAAGCAGTTTTGGTCATCGCCGGGCAACTCCATTAGGAAGAGAAGTGATCAGGGAGAAGTATGCTGAGGAGCATTACAGTGACAACCACAGTGCGCCTCTATTCCTGGGTGTAAGGTCTAAGTGTGAAGACTGAAAACTCGTACATATTGGCATGAAAGAGCTGTTGGATTATTTCCTGGATATGGTGGCGGAGGTTGCGCTGAGCGGATGATCATTTTCAGATGTTCTGTGGAAGCGAGTGGAAACACGGGCCAGTAACAGAGTTAGCAAGAGGGACTATCCACAACTATCCATATATGCCTACCACCCCTAAAGGGCAGGGGCAGGGCCGATCCTAGCCGGGGTGCGCAGGGTGCTTTGCACCCGGGCGCCTGCAGAGGTGGGGACCACGAAGTGCCAGAGTTCTCCCCTCCGTTCTTCTCTCCTTGTGAGTGTTCATCCAGAACACCAGTGTGAGCATAGGTCAGCCCGTCCAGTCTAGCAGTGCTGGGGGGAGGGGCGCTCCTCTTCCTGACACAAGGGTTCTAGTCAGTGGCTGCTGATGTGTAGGAATGAATTCCTCACACTGGGATTCCGCACTGTCTCTACCAACTCCAGTTGGAATGCCTCCCCCTCCCATCTCTATCTTGAATTGCAAGGAGAGAGAACTGAGGTGAGTCAGTGTTCAGTGTGCTGTGTGCTGAGGATGGCATCCCCAGCACACCTTTACATGTGCTCTGGGCTGCCCCTGCTAGGAGATGTTTTATGGCATGATAGATTACTTAGGATACACAGCCCCTGTACCTTCCTGCACCTCAGTAGTCCAGCTACAGATGTGATGTATAATGAGATGTACTAAGAGCCCTTTCACACTGACAATACGGGGGCATCGGCGGTAATGCGCCGCTACTTTTAGTGGCGCTTTACCGTCACTGATCGGCCCTGTGCAGGGGTAGGAGGAGCTGGTGAGTGGGGACCCATAGGGGGAGCACAAGAGTCACCAGATTGTTTGAACACTTTTGCCAGTTTGGAGCTTCACTATTTTTTTTTATTTTTTTCATTGTATTTTGGACGATTTTTTTGGGATACTTTATTGCTGGACTTGTTATGATGCACACAAATTGATATATAATATTACTGTTGGACCTGGCACTATGCACATATTTTTTGATATAAGATTGGTGCAATTTTGAACCCAGGGTTATTATTATTTATGAGTTGATACACTAATGATTTTTATTGATTCTTACTACTTTTCACATATAATCTTTATGGTTAACTTTACTGTTAACGGATGTGACCAGTCACTATTATTATCACGTATATAGCACTTCCTGCTTTGATTGAATATAGTTATGTAATATAGGGGGTTATTACTAATGGATTATCACTTGTTCACTTTCTTACTTTTTTTGCCCTCTTACATAAGCACTGTGGGTGCCTAAATAGTATATCTTACCATCTTAGTTAGGGAGCGCCATTTACCCCATTTTTTATATTTCATATATGTATTAGCTCCTTAGGGGGTCTATTAGGGGGGGCTGCATACCTTTTGTTTGTCCTAAGTGCGGAGAAAGCTAGAAAACAGCGATAATAAATTAGAATCACTTGCAGAATTGAGCGATAGTGATTTGTGGGGAAATTTGTCATCAAACACTGAAAGTAATGACAGCGACAATTCTGCAACTGAGCAAATTTCAGTGTTTTTGATTTGATCACATTATTGAATAATTTTTATTATTATTATATTATTATTTGTTATAATTATTTATAGTTATTTGTTATATTATAATTTATGATTTCATGTTTCAAACTTTATCATACCCGGGATGTCTACTAGACTCTTGTTTGAACAGATTTAAGTGAGTTATTCCTAAGAATTACAGGTCTACAATATAAAACGCCAAATTTCCATGCAAAAGAATTGTACCGCTTTGAGCATCAAAAATCTGACATAATCATACCGCCAGGGAGGTAAAAGTTTGCTGCACAACCTTTAGACAAGCCTGTGAAATACTGTGTGAATATAGTCTGGTCAGATGAGACCAAAACTGAACTCTTTGGATGCCATAATACACACCATGTTTGGAGGTCAAATGGCACTGCAAATTACCCCAAAAACACCCCCATAACAACAGTAAAGCTTGGAGGTGGCAACATTATGGTGTAGGGCTGTTTCTCAGCATACGGTATTGGCAAACTTCATATCATTGAAGGAAGGTTGAATGAAAAAAAATGTACCAAGACATTCTTGATAAAAATCTGCTGCCATCTACCAGGATGATAAAGATGAAACGAGGGTGGACATTTCAGCAAGACAATGATCCCAAACACAAAAGTAAGGAAACTCTCAATTGGTTTCAAACAAAGAAAATAAAGCTGCTTGAAAGGCCCAGCCAATCGCCTGACTTAAATCCAATAGAAAATCTATGGAAAGAACTAAAGATCAAAGTTCATAGAAGAGGCCCACGGAACCTTCAAGATTTGAAGACTGTTTGTGTGGAAGAATGGACCAAAATCACACCTGAGCAATGCGTGCGACTAGTTTCTCCATACAGGAGGCATCTTGAAGTTGTAATTACCAACAAACGATTTTGTATGAAGTATTGAATAAATTTCAATTGGCGTGTTCAATACTTTTTCCCTGTGTCATTCCATTTTACTACACATAACTTAGTTTCTGAACTTATTTGTTTTGGTTTCTTTGTATGTATAGATTGCATGGGTTGTCACCGAAATGTGGTGAACATTTTATGTCAATAGCACCTTTAGAAATATATTTACCAAAAAAAATGGTGACATGTTCAATACTTATTTTACCCCCTGTATATATACACAGTGGGGACCGAAAGTATTCAGACCCCCTTAAATTTTTCACTCTTTGTTATACTGCAGCCATTTGCTAAAATCATTTAAGTTCATTTTTTTCCTCATTAATGTACACACAGCACCCCATATTGACAGAAAAACACAGAATTGTTGACATTTTTGCAGATTTATTAAAAAAGAAAAACTGAAATATCACATGGTCCTAAGTATTCAGACCCTTTGCTGTGACACTCATATATTTAACTCAGGTGCTGTCCATTTCTTCTGATCATCCTTGAGATGGTTCCACACCTTCATTTGAGTCCAGCTGTGTTTGATTATACTGATTGGACTTGATTAGGAAAGCCACACACCTCTCTATATAAGACCTTACAGCACACAGTGCATGTCAGAGCAAATGAGAATCATGAGGTCAAAGGAACTGCCTGAAGAGCTCAGAGACAGAATTGTGGCAAGGCAAAGAGCTGGCCAAGGTTACAAAAAAATTTCTTCTGCACTTAAGGTTCCCAAGAGCACAGTGGCCTCCATAATCCTTAAATGGAAGACGTTTGGGACGACCAGACCCCATCCTAGAGCTGGCCATCCGGCCAAATTGAGCTATCGGGGAAGAAGAGCCTTGGTGAGAGAGGTAAAGAAGAACCCAAAGATCACTGTGGCTGAGCTCCAGAGATGCAGTCGGGAGACGGGAGAAAGTTGTAGAAAGTCAACCATCACTGCAGCCCTCCACCAGTCAGGGCTTTCTGGCAGAGTAGCCCAACGGAAGCCTCTCCTCAGTGCAAGACACATGAAAGCCTGCATGGAGTTTGCTAAAAAAAACACCTGAAGGACTCCAAGATGGTAAGAAATAAGATTCTCAGGTCTGATGAGACCAAGATAGAACTTTGTGGCCTTAATTCTAAGCGGTATGTGTGGAGAAAACCAGGCACTGCTCATCACCTGTCCAATACAGTCCCAACAGTGAAGCATGGTGGTGGCAGCATCATGCTGTGGAGGTGTTTTTTAGCTGCAGGGACAGGACGACTGGTTGCAATCGAGGGAAAGATGAATGCGGCCAAGTACAGGGATATCCCGGACGAAAACCTTCTCCAGAGTGCTCAGGACCTCAGACTGGGTCGAAGGTTTACCTTCCAACAAGACAATGACCCTAGGCACACAGCTAAAATAACGAAGGAGTGGCTTCACAACAACTCTGTGACTGTTCTTGAATGGCCCAGCCAGAGCCCTGACTTAAACCCAATTGAGCATTTCTGGAGAGACCTAAAAATGTCTGTCCACCAACGTTTACCATCCAACCTGACAGAACTGGAGAGGATCTGCAAGGAGGAATGGCAGAGGATCCCCAAATCCAGCTGTGAAAAACTTGTTGCATCTTTCCCAAAAAGACTCATGGCTGTATTAGATCAAAAGGATGCTTCTACTAAATACTAGCAAAGGTTGTGAATGCTTAGGACCATGTGATATTTCAGTTTTTCTTTTTTAATAAATCTGCAAAAATGTCAACAATTCTGTGTTTTTCTGTCAATATTGGGTGCTGTGTGTACATTAATGAGGAAAAAAAATGAACTTAAATGATTGTAGAAAATGGCTGCAATATAACAAAGTGTGAAAAATTTAAGGGGGTCTGAATACTTTCCGTCCCCATTGCAAATATATATACTTTATAGGTGTCAGATAAATACCCTGAGCAATACATCCACCTCAGTAATGATGCATTTATAAGTGTCATCATTACGTGAGAAGCTTAGCTGATAATTAGCACTATGGTGTTGTGCAAGGTATAGCTATAGCATATGTAATTATGGCAATTAACAGTCTTGTCTCAGCTAAAAAAACATTGCTTATAGCAAATCATGCAACATTCAAAAGAAGGCAGTTGTAAATAACATTCATGCTCTGTCTTAGCAAATTGAGGCAATAACAGAATGAAAGGAAAAGGGAAGTAGAATGTACACCGCTCCAAGGCTGTCTGCAAATTAACCACCTCCGAACCAGCCGCTGCAGTTTTACTGTGGCAGGTTGGCTCGGCTAGGCAAATCGACGTTACCTTGCGTTGTTTTTCCTTTTGTCCACTAGTGGCGCGCGTGCCCGCAGCATGTGCCTGGAGCCGATGCGAGTGCCCGGCAGGTGCGATGACCGCCTGGCACCCGCGGTCGCTCATGACAGAGCGAGAACCGGGATCTGTGTGTGTAAACACACAAATCCCGGTTCTTTCAGGGGAGTAGAGACAGATCGTGTGTTCATACTAAGTATGAACACTGATCTCTCTCTCCTCCTAGACAGTCCCATCCCCCCTAAAGTTAGAACACAGTGAGGGAACACAGTTAACCCCTTGATCGCCCCCTAGTGTTAACCCCTTTCCTGATAGTGACATTTATACAGTAATCAGTGCATTTTTATAGCACTGATCGCTGTATAATTGTCAATGGTCCCAAAATTGTGTCAAAAGTGTTCAATTTGTCCACCACAATATCGCAGTCCCGATAAAAATCGCAGATCGCCGCCATTACTACTAAAAAAAAAATAATAATAAAAATGCCATAAATCTATAACCTATTTTGTAGACGCAATAACTTTTGCACAAACCAATCAGTATACGCTTATTGCGATTTTTTTTTACCAAAATTATGTAGAAGAATACATATCGGCCTAAACCGAGGAAAACATTAGTTTTTTTGAAAAAACTATTTGGGATATTTATTATAGCAAAACGTAAAAGATATTGGGGGTTATTTACGAAAGGCAAATCCACTTTGCACTGCAAGTGCCCTTGAAAGTGCACTGAAAGTGCACTTGGATGTACAGTCGCTCTAAATCTAAGGGGTAGATCTGAAATGAGTGGAAGCTGATTTTATCATCCAATCATGTGCAAGCTAAAATGCTGTTTTTTATTTTCCTTGCATGTCCCCCTCGGATCTACAGCGACTTTACTTTCAAGTGCACCTTCAGTACTCTTTCAAGTGCACTTGCAGTGCAAAGTGGATTTTCCTTTAGTAAATAACCCCCATTGTGTTTTTTTTTCAAAATTGTCGCTCTTCTTTTGTTTATAGCGCAAAAAATAAAAATCACAGAGATGATCAAATACCACCAAAAGAAAGCTCTATTTGTGGGAAAAATGACATTAATTTTCTTTGGATACATCGTCGAACGACTGCGCAATTGTCAGTTAAAGCGACGCAGTGCCGTATCACAAAAAATGGTCTGGTCATTGAGCAGCCAAATCTTCCAGGGCTGAAGTGGACAAAGATCTCTTGATACTGCTGTGGCAACAAGACTGGGTGCCTGCCAAGGTCCGCAACCTGGGAAATCCATGCCACAAAGAGAAAAAGCGGTACATCCAGAGATGAAGAAAATGCAATGATTAAGCACTGGAATGATTAAGCACTTTGTGTGAAACACGTCTGCTGAACAGTGTGGATCCCTAATGTGTCATGTTTTTTAAACTTTGATTATGCAATAGACCAACAAATTTTTTTCATCTCTGGATGTGCCACTTTTTCTCTTTGTTGAACAGAATGAAAGCATTCAGTTTACTATTTGAACCAGGGTTACAACAAAGGCATATACAATGTATATATACTTATATCCAGGGCTTTTTTTCAGTTCCACCACCTCTGGCTCAGACCCTTTGGTGCCTGCTCACCACAATTACTTGTAAACACAGCAGTTTGGTTTCTGTATTTACAAGTGACAGCTCTGCACTCTGTGTGTAACCCTCATGAACTCTGCACTCTGTATGTAATGCAATCCTGATATTTAATGCCCCTTTAGGACCCTTCTACTGTTTGTGAAATATGACCACACCCACTATTTGATGTGATTTGGAGGGTGTGTGTGGGGGAGGGGTTTTGGGGGGTCGTGGTTGAGTTCCAGCACCTATTGTTTGAGAAAAAAAGCCCTGCCTATATCGGTAACATAGCGGCACACACAGAAGTAACCTCTCACTGCCATCAACTCTCTGTGAGCAACATTCTCGGCTTGCAGAGATAAGCGTGTCATTGTAATGTTTTGCATGGAGGTCCCCAGAGTTGCCGTTGCTCTATGGGTGGAAACGGAGAGACAACATCACCCAATTGGGAAGTCTAGGTAAGGCCCAGCCTGGCCTAACCAGATTACAGCCCCATTATCAAGCCCAGGCTCTTCATCCGCATCTGTCACCAAATTCACAATCAGGAGAACTCCCTCTTGAGGTAATATTCACTTGTCACTTTGGAAGTGCCTAATAACACGATAAAGGCTTTCTGTACGCATCAGGAAACATAACTTACAACAAATAACAATTAGTTCATAGTCACTTTTGTACATTCTCTTTGTAAAGGCTGCAAACAACTAACTCTACTGGAGGGACCCATGTCTACACATTGTCTCAACTTGCTGATAGATATTCCTCCCAACTAAGAGGTGCCATGGCTTCCCTTCCCTAGTTCATAGAATTAACCTATATTCATTAGTACTTTAAATAATATTGATTTTAAACAATAAGAAATCATGCCATAAATCTAAGACTAATCAACACAAAGGGCACAGTACAGGGGGGGAAGCAGAAGGGCATAGTACGAGGGGGGGAGGGGGTCAGAAGGGCACAATACAGGTTCTGGGATGTTTCCCGGGACACATCCTGGCACAGTTTAGTAAAAAGTGTGACTGTCCTGGCAAAGCCGGTATAGCTTGCAAGTATGATGCAATGCAAGATTATCATGAGGCCCCCATGCACCTGGGGCCCCTGGGCAGTGTCCAGGAGTGCCCATGCATTAAGACAGCCCTGCACGGTGACACTGACAGCAGTGTGCAACAGCACAGATGATGATGACACCTCACTGACACGACACGTCCCCTCCTGAGTCACAGTGACAGTCTCTCTCCACGCCAGGGGATCCCTTCCGTCCACTCCGGTCCAAACAGCACCGACAGTCCCGCTCCTGGTTTGCCTTGCTCCCATCCCATAGACCCGCATAGAGGCTCCAGCCCCTCCACTCAGCTCCCTTGCACCATGACATCACACGACACGCTCAGGCACCGCCTCCGCCAGACCCGCCCCAACACACTGTAGCAGGCACTCCGCACTTGGATGGTCTAGGCCAGCTCTGAATGCGCAATTCTGATCCGAGCCTCATAGCCATATTTTTTACTGGCAACCTTTTTTCTGTCCTTGGCAGGAGAAAAGTGCATGTTTTTTTACTATCTGCCAGTAAAAATAATGACGGTTGGCAACACTGACACCCCGTGTGAGCGAGGCCAAAGGCTTTGTTTTCTGCTACAGGACCATGCAGTGGAGTATTACTTGATCTCAGAATGTTGCTCCGCTCTTAGGTCTGGTTCACACCTATGCAGGTTGCAGTTGATGCATATTCCAGGTGCATTTTACGTTTTTCAATACACGTTTTTGATCCATTAGGCTGGATTCACACCTATGCAGTTTTAGTGCTTTTTGCATTTTGCATATTTGCACTACAGAACGTGTTCCATAGGAAACCATGTTAAATGGACTGTAGTGCAAATCTGCAAAATGCAAAAAGCACTAAAACTGCATAGGTGTGAATTCAGCCTTAAAGTCTATAGAACCAAAAACACAACCTGCTGGTCCATGGCCCTTTCCATAAAATGCACAGATGTAAATGTGACCCATAGGAAACCATGTTACATGGACTGTAGCGTGTTTCTGCAAAACTAAAAAACGCACTAAAAAATGTATATCGTTGTGAACCAGGCATTATAAAGCAATAAAGTGCATCCAGATTCAGGTAAAGAGCTCCCCGCATTGCATTTAATTGGAATCTATTTCAAATTCTGTTACATTTAATCAGAGTTTATCTTGAATTCTGTGTTTTTACCTAGACGTCTCCTTTAAGCTGCAAATCTCATATTCTCATGAACGGCATTCTATAGAACGGGTATGTTGGCAGCTTTGAATTCAAACCACATGGAGATCCAATATTAACCACGGAGCTCCCTGCCTGTAGAAGAAACATATTTTATGACTGCATGCTAATGTGTAACTCCCACCAGAACCCCCCCTCACCCTTCAACATGTCAGATGTCTTTTGGGCACCATTGCAGAGACTGCTCGGTTGCTATGACTGATCACCATGGCAACAAGCATCACCTAATTCATTGCACACTCTCTCTCACACACACACACACAGCACAGGGAGAGAGAGAAAGCCCTGGCTCACCAATGCTGGTCTACTAGCAGATTGGAGCAGCCATTTCTGATACCCAGAAGACAAAAGAAAAAGAGAGACACAGGTATTGTGCATGCTGCCACATCCTCTGACCGGCAATCTGTCCTTTATGGCACAGGTCTTCAGCCTTTGCTGGGAAATGATTGCATGCTCCTGGAGGGTAGATACTATTGGTTTAATGCATCTGCGAGCAAGTCTGTTTTCAGCCTCAAAAGCAAAAAGCAGAGCTTCTATGGAAGCAATAAGCCACATACATGGACATATTTAATAATGCAAGAGCAAGGAGCGAGCGTTTGGGGCAGCCAACAGCAACCAATCACAAATCCGCCTCTATCCAACTGCAGGTGCTAAAATAAAAAGGATTTCCATCACCTGCGTTGGATTAGCACTCGTTGGAGCTAAGTACAATCGCTCTTTGCTTTTAAATAATCCCCTCCAGATTTGTGGGCGCTCATAATACAAATTAGCGCTCTATTAGGACACAAGCCTATTTATTATGCATGTGTTGCTTGTATGGGATTTGAAAGGGGTGGTGGTGGGGGGAGGGGGGCTGGGGGAGGGGTTCCGCAGGCCCTGCCAGAAATGAAGTGGTTAATGAGTGATCGGCATTAACTGACTGGCTATGAACAGCACTGACACTGCAGATAGACAGTCGGCTGTTCTGCTGCATTGGAAACTGTACGGCGTGCACTTTATACGATGGGATTTACTGCGCTTTGTGGGTGACATTCCACATTGTTAAAAAGTAACGAGGATATTTGATCAATGCTATTTATTTTTTGTGTATAGATTTGATATTTGATGTGTTATATTCTAATTATGTATCATTATATCTCATTCTCAAGCTTGACCTGTCCATGCAATGCCCTATTTTATTACTTATAATTGCACTTAGGGCAGTAGAGATCATGCTGTCATGGGTACCTAAAGTGGTATTAAACCCAAAACCAAAAATGTATTATATTGCATTTAACCAATGATTAGATGTGGTGGCTGCATTCGTTTTCATATTTAGATGTGAATCGGATCGCACTTGATTGCATGACAAGGGAAATAGCATTGGTTACTATGGAGCCTGCTCACATCAATGTAGTGCAGCTACATAGAAAGCTTAAAAAAAGAAAATGAATGCAGCCACCACATCTAAGAATTGGTAAGCTGCAATATAAGATGTTTACTTTTGAGTTTAACACCGCATTAAAGTAAACCAGTCATAAGAGATATATCAGGGCTGCTGTTGCTGATACTCTTCCGAAGGAAAGTTGCCTGTCTGTTACTGACCCAGACAGGTAGGGGATCAGAAAAGTCAGAGAAATGATAGAATCCCTGTTCCGCACTCTCAGTGACTCAAAGTATTGAAGTATAATGCTGTGTACGCACGGGCGGACTTTTCGACCAGACTGGTCCGACGGGACAAATCCGTCGGACAATCTGACCGTGTGTGGGCTTTATCGGACCTGCAGTGGACTTTTTCGGTCGAAAATCAGACGGACTTTAGATTTGGAACATGTTTCAAATCTTTCCGATGGACTCGAGTCCGGTCGAAAAATCTGCTCGTCTGTATGCTAGTCCGACGGACGAAAACTGACGCTAGGGCAGCTATTGGCTACTGGCTACCAACTTCCTTATTTTAGTCCGATCGTACGTCATCACGTACGAATCTGTCGGACTTTGGTGTGATCATGTGTAGGCAAGTCCGTTCGTTCGAAAGTCCCTCGGAAAGACCGCCGGACCTTTGATGCCGAAAAGTCCGCCCATGTGTACAGGGCATAAGAGTCAGCATGACAGCCAGACAACTAGCTTTTTCAAAAGGGGGCAAACAGTGGTAGCCTCAATATTCTTTTATAACAGGGGCTGTTATTGCTGATCACATTCTGAAAATACTTTTTGCGTAGCGATTTCTGGTTTAGGTATTTTCTGTATAAGTGACTGAAAACAAAAATGCAACAAATGAAGTAAAATACAGAATTCTGGATTAGACACAAACTTGATTGGGTCTGTGATTTAACCTACGTTAGGTCGACAGCCAGGCAACTTGTACTTTCAGAAGAAGATGTGTAATTGCAGCTTTTATGTTTGTCTCATGTTCCCCTTTCATACAGGATCCAGACCTTTTATCACCATAAATATTACATGATCACTAGTTGGGAAATTAAAGTACCTCGCTCTCAGAACTAACGGTGCCCATACATGCTTAATTGTTTTTTGTTTTTTTTTTTAAATCTGATCCATGTACAATTCAATCAAAAACAAATCCGCAAACAACTTAATAGCTGTAAATTTCCTTCCGATAGATTTATGGTGGCCATACACACCTCCATAAATGATTGACTTTTCTGATTGACTATCCTATAGGAATAATCTATGTATAGTGACAACCCATTTGTTCTATATGCCACATGCGGAGACGTGGGGCTCGATCAATAGTTAAGATAGGATGATAATTTATAATAGTAAACTATCAAATGCATCTCTGTTCTCACCTTGTAGTCTCATTGAACGATTGTATTCATTAACAGAGTATTCCAGTCCTGCTGATTGGTGTGAAACAATCGATAATATTCCATCCTCTTGATCAACTCAGTTTGATCAAATCTGACTGCAATTGAATCTAATGGTGTCTGTACACGTTTGATTTTTTTTATCTGATCGATGTGCTATTTGGTAAAAATGACTGAATCGATAATTTGTCTATTTGCCATATTAGTTGTACCTTACATGATTGCAGTTTTCACTGTTTTTATATATTGTTGTTGTCAATACTTGGCTTTGCCCTTTCTGTGATTCAATAAAACTATATTTGAAAAAAATAAAAAAAATTACTGCATCCAAAAACAATCGCATAGCCATAAACTTCCCTTCTGATTGATTTAAACTCGAATTAGATTTAATATGATCAATTTGATTTGATTAACCGGGTTGGAATATTATTGATGGATTGCCATCAATAATCAGTTGCACTGACATACTTTGTTTAT
Organism: Lithobates septentrionalis; assembly: GCA_037952835.1. Taxonomy (NCBI): domain Eukaryota; kingdom Metazoa; phylum Chordata; class Amphibia; order Anura; family Ranidae; genus Lithobates; species Lithobates septentrionalis. The sequence continues at coordinate 564,592 of JBBDGP010001366.1, forward strand.
GAATACAATTGTATTTTGATAAACCAGATTATGAGATTACATGATGGAAACAGAGATATGATCGATAATTTAGCCATAGACAGAGCGGTTTTCCTTCCTGCAACCACTGACTGTGTTGATGGGGGAATCCCTCCAACGGAACCATCGTATTCTCCTGGCTGGGGAAACTGTCCCTGCCGGGAGAACACAGAGATTATTGCTAGCAAGTGCATGTAAATCTGGCAGGCTGGTTGTACCCAAGTTGATTGATCAATGCCTGAGATACCTCTCGTATGGCAAAACATGAAATACGGCAGCAAAAAATCCCAATTTCTCCCATCTTTGTCCACCACCTTTTTTAACAAGTTTTTGAGCGTTTTGTTGAATCTCTCAACAATACCATCAGTTTGGGGGTGGTAGACAGAGGTACGGAGATGGGAGATTTTGAACAACTTACACAATTCTTTAGTGACTCTGGACATAAATGGTGTGCCTTGATCCGTTAATAGCTCTTTTGGAATACCCACATGACTAAATACCTGGACAAGCTATTTGGCAATAGTCTTAGCTGAGGTATTACGCAAGGGAATGGCTTCAGGATACCATGTGGCATAGTCCAGTATTACCAGTATGGGCTGATGGTCCCACCAGATCTACTGTATGCCAATTCTTTCAAAAGGCACTTCAATTATTGGTAACGGTACCAGTGGACTGCGAAAACGGGGCAATGGTGCAGAATACTGACATTCTGGGCATGACTCACAATATTTTTTGACATCTGCATGTAACCCAGGCCAAAATAATCTCTGGGTTATTCTCTCTTTGGTTTTCTCTATACCCAGATGTCCACCCATTACATGACCATGGGCTAAATCTAATACCATCCGGCGATAGGGTTTGGGAACCACTAGCTGCTCTACCTTCTCCTCCCCTTGTTTTATCACCTTATACAGCAAATTATTTTTAAGAGCCATGTAGGGAAAAGACACCCCTACATTAGGTTCAACAGGTTCCCCATCCATCATTTTCATGTTTTCTCTGGCTCTATTGAGTGTGGTGAATGGGGTAAATTTCTGGAGGATGGGGTAAACAGTTCAATCTCTGTATTTGCGGATGATACTAAGCTAAGCAGGGCAATAACGTCTCCGCAGGATGTGGAAACCTTGCAAAAAGATCTAAACAAATTAATGGGGTGGGCAACTACATGGCAAATGATGTTTAATGTAGAAAAATGTAAAATAAGGCATTTGGGTGGCAAAAAATATGAATGCAATCTATACACTGGGGAGAGAACCTCTGGGGGAATCTAGGATGAAAAAGGACCTGGGGATCCTAGTAGATGATAGGCTCAGCAATGGCATGCAATGCCAAGCTGCTGCTAACAAAGCAAACAGAATATTGGCATGCATTAAAAAGGGGATTTCCAAAGATAAAATGATAATTCTCCCGCTCTACAAGACTCTGGTCCAGCCACAGTTAGAGTATGCTGTCCAGTTCTGGGCACCAGTCCTCATGAAGGTTGTACTGGAAATAGAGTGAGTACAAAGAAGGGCAACAAAGCTAATAAAGGGTCTGGAGGATATTAGTTATGAGGAAATGTTGCGAGCACTGAACTTATTCTCTCTGGAGAAGAGACGCTTGAGAGGGGAATGGATTTCAATTTACAAATACCATACTGGTGACCCCACAATAGGGATAAAACTTTTTCGCGGAAGGGAGTTTAACAAGACACGTGGCCACTCATTAAAATTAGAAGAAAAGAGGTTAAACCTTAAACTACTTAGAGGGTTCTTTACTGTAAGAGCGACAAGGATGTGGAATTCCCTTCTACAGGCGGTGGTCTCAGCGGGGAGCATTGATAGTTTCAAAAAACTATTAGATAAGCACCTGAACAACCACAACATACAGAGATATACAATGTAATACTGACATAATCACACACATAGGTTGGACTTGATGGACTTGTGTTTTTTTTTAACCAGTCCATCAAGTCCATCAAGTAACCACCTACTATGTATGTAACTATATATGGTGTCTCTTAGTTGTTCCATACAAAAATCATCTTTCCTGACTTCTAATTCAGGCACCACATTCTGCCCACTCTCACTGTTAGAGTCAGAGATAATGTCTTGTTTATTATCCTCAAGCTGGGGGCGGGATTCTAGCTCCTCCTGCTCCCCCAGCCATTACAGTATAAGGAAAAGGATCTACCCCTTCCTTGGACACACCAACATTTTCCCTTTCAATTTTGAAATCAAAAGGGTCTGGAATGAGTTCCGGTGTTTCCTCAGCAGGGGGAGCTCTGCCCCCCTGACTATTTTTGTTTTCCCACAAACTCCAAAAGTGTGGAAAATCTCTCCCCACTAGGGCTTCATAAAGCAGTGAGGGTACCACCCCCACTGAGTGTGTCACCGTTCCCTGTTCCCCAGGAGGTATCAACCTCAACCACAGCAGTCCGGTAGTCACCATGTCAGTAGTAGTGTCCGGTAGTGTCACCATGTATGCAAATAACCCCAATAGTGCTAGGGTGTAACTTTGCAGGGTTTGCACAATCACCTTCAACTAATGTTACAACACTACCACAAACTAGCAGAGCAGTGACTGGCTTTTCATCAACTAAAATCACACACATTTGTTTTTCCATGCGTCCTTGACATGATGCGGTGTACGCCACGTGTGCAAAAAGAGACATACATTTTCTCAAATAAGCATTATCACATTGCATTGGTTCATCATTTAGGGAACTGAGGGTCCTGAGCCCATAGTCTCATTATCTGTAGCCACAGTCTTGTAATTTTTCCCCAAGCCCTTGAACGCTTGAACAGTCTTACTGGATCCTCCGGGTGGTTTTTCACCCCTAGAGACATTGGGTCACGGATGGGTTCAATAAGTCCCCAGCAGCCGTATATATGTCTCCACCAGGTCCACCAGCTGGTTTGCAGACTTAGGGTCCCCATGGTGGAGCCACTTCCTCAAAGTGGCAGGGAGCACGCGCAAATAGCGGTCCATGACCACACGCTCTATAATCTTGGGGCCTGCCAAAGTCTCTGGCTGCAGACACTTCTTGGTGAGGTGTATCAAGTCATAAATCTGGGAGCGGAGTGGCTTTTCCATACTGTATGCCCATTGATGCACCCGCTGAGCATTGGCTGCAATGGTGATGCCCAGACATGCCAACATCTCCGCATTCAGTGATTCATAATCCTGGGCCGCATCTGATTCCAGGTCACAATAGGTCTTTTGGGGCTCTCCTGTCAGAAAGGGTGCTAGCAGTCCTGCCCATTGCTCTTTTTGCCATCCTTCCCAAACAGCGACTCTTTGAAAAGTTGCAAGATACGCTTCCACATCATCTGCAGGTGTCATCTTCTGCAGGAAATAGCTGGCACGCACCATTTTCTGTTCCACTGGCAAAGGACCTGCAGACCCCTCTTTAATGCCACCAGAGCCTCCGCAAACTGGCGATTCGCCTCCTGCTGCGCTGCAGTGGCCTCTGCGACTTGTAGGTTGGTTTCCTGCTGCTGGCGATTGGTTTTGTGCAGGGTTGCAGTGGCCTGCAGCAGGACTTTTAACACATCCACCATCTTTCCACTTGTTCATGAAGATGCCTGCCCAAATACACCATATGTCAGGGGTTAGCTCAAGGGGGATCACCTTCCCTGGGAAAAAGGTAGTCCAAACGGCAGGTTTTCTGTAAAAGTCTGGCTTGCAGCCAGTTTTATTTAAAATGTTGCACGAAATTTTAAACAAACAAAACCGAAAATAAATCCTTGCCATCCAGACACTACCTAAACATTGTAGGTTTCCTAACTCAGAGGTTAAGGGCTTTTTCCCAGTCAGTTGGTGGTTATGACTAAGGCCTTATAGGCTGAAACGCATCAACTGACTCTGCGTTTGTCCACTGTGGCTATTCAATAAAATAAAGAAATTTTAAGAGCAACAACCGGAGTGCGGATAATTTTTTCCACATTGCTCTACTCAGCCAGTGTCAGAAACCATGAATCAGACTGAGACAGAAGTACAGTTAAATCACACTTGTTTAATAATAATAATAATAATAATAAAAAGGTAAACAGAGTAAACGTAGTCAAAACATAGCCAGAGTTCAGGAATCATAACGGATAGTCAGACAAGCCAAAACATCAGGGAGCCAGAGATGAGCGTAGTAGAACAGCAAGCAAGATCTGGAGCCAGAAGGAATGTCAGCCAAGCAAGTCTTTAACAGGAACACAGGAGAGCGTCTCTAGAGATGTGACCAAGGCGAAGGCAGAGATCATCTGGGCTGGATGGCTTAAGTAGGCAGGACTGACAAGCAGGATATCATCAACAGGTGAGTCACTGTGGAGAGAAAGTAGCTGGCAATTAGCCAACAGCTGAGCGGCCAGCTTTGAGAAGGAAGGGCTGAGCCCAGCCCTGACAGCCCGCGACTGTGGAACGAGCACCTGGGAGTTCTGCTATCTATGTGGTGTATGGGTAGTAGCACTGACTTTTCTGTTTATACTTCTCCCAGTCACCCACAAAACAAAGATAACGCAAACCTTTTCTTTCTCTCACAAAGCAAATTTCACATAAGCAGCTCTCTCAGGTTTTGGCTTCCTGAGTCCCAGGCCAAGAGCAACCCTTTGCTCTAGTCCTGCTTAATTTATACCACCTATTGGTGGATACAAGTGGACCGCAAAATCAGGTCCGGAACCAACCCTGCCCAGGTGGCTGGTAAAACCCGGGCCAGATTCCACCTTAGTTCTTTACAAAAGAACGCATGCGAGGTGAAACATAACGCCCATAAATCAATTTGCCGTTCAAAATGTCACAATATATATATAATGCCCAATCACATGCAAGGAAAATTAAAAAAAATGCATTTTTGCTTGCACATGATTGGATGATGGAAGTCAGCAGAGCTTTTGCTCATTTACTAAGCTCTGAAGCACCTGCTCTTGCAGAGGGCAACTGCACTTTGCAAAGTGCACAGTTCGCCTTTAGTAAATCAACCCCTGTCTCTCTCTCACAAAGTATCCATCTGTACCAAATATCAAAAACTGAATTATGAGATGGTACTTGACTCCGGCTAAATGTAACCACATGTACCCATTCTCCTCGGATCGTTGCTGGAGGTGTGGGGACACCCTGGGAGATCTCCTACACATTTTCTGGACATGCGATCAACTCCAGAATTTCTGTGCCAAAGTAAGACAAATCGCCCTTGACCCAGCCTGGTTCCTTTTACACGCTTTTACATCATTCCATGGAAGACTTATAAGCTATCAGCCTTACCCCACCTTTTTAATGCGACCAAAAGCTGTATACCTGACCTCTGGAAGCAGACTCGACCCCTGTCCGTCACTATGTGGCTGGCTAAGGTTGGAGAAATAAACAGAATGAAGGACCTCATCTCAACTGATCGAGGTACCCATGATAAATTTCTGAAGAGATGGTTTTACTGGCCTGAATTTACGTTTTCTACAAAAGTACAAATTAAAAAAAAAAGTACTATTTTGGAGCAGTCTGAATCTGGGGCTCCCTCAAAGAAGGAGTTGGGATGTTGAGTAGAGGAAGTCCCCCTTTTTTTTCGCCAGCTGGTCTTCCCTCCCCCCATGTTATTTTTCCTCCCTCTCTTTTTTGGGTGTCCAATCGGTTGTCGGGACTACCCTATTGGGTTAATTTGCATAGTTTCCAGTTCTGGCTAGCTTCCTACCTATATAGATGTTTAGGTAAAAGGTTGAGGGGAGTTACAGCTCATTAATTGTGAGAACTTACTCTGAATCGCCAATGCCACCTGTGGATCTCTATCTATATGTGAAATTTTATCATGACATACTTGAACCCTGCAATGTATGTTTCAACGAATTGTATCACAATGTTTGTGCATCTGACAACTGGTATTTGCATGGTATCTACTGAATACTTTGGCATGTATGCCCCTTATTTCTAAATAAAGAATATATAAAAAATAACACACCCCCAGCCTGCTGACCTGTGGAGAGATGACATCATCAGTACGCCAATGATCTCAACCCTTTGCTTACTCTGTTCTCTCCTCCTGTCACCCAATTGCCTGTCAGTTTTCGATTCACTTTTAACTTTTTTCTTTTTTAAAGGCAGGAAGGAAACTGTATCATGGTACAGATTTCTTTTTTTTGCCTGTCTGTCCATATAGACATTATTATTACATTTTACTTCCTTTTTATTTTTGCATCTGTTTTAAATAAATAATATGTTGTAGTTGTTCCTGCTATTTCCATCTTTTTATGTTGCGTTTGTAATGAAAAATGTATTACATTTTTAATCCATTTTCAGTCCTTCTTTGCAAATTTGGTCTAGTGAATACTGAATAGGCTGCTAGAAAAACTAGAATGGATTGAAGACTGAAAACAAGGATTGGAAGCACAGTATAATAGCCTGCATTTAGCTTTTTATAATGGAATATGAATGTCCCTGTGACTATGCACATATGTTGTATGGTTATATCTTCAACATCATTGGCCATACCTCCATTGGTATTCATTAGAAATAGCTATAAAATGACAGCATACATAATTTATTGAGATTTTAAATTACATCATTAATTTGATTTTCCATATTGCCATGACATTCATTGCCCATATAAGTTATTGTCACCCCATGCATGGGTTAGTTATCAGCAGGCGAATAGCCTGATTTGCAGTCATCATTTTTGCATGCTTGAGCACCTGAGATGAGAACCCTCAAAACAATGCCACACTGACATAAGCAAAAACATAAAAAACCAACACTTTGGCTAGGTTCATACTAGCCTGTGCTCAGAAAAGTGGTCTGCAGTGAATGACTTTTTAAAGTGCAGCTATGAACTTGGCTGCCCCACCTGGGTGCCTGTTTTTTTGGTTTTCTTTTTTTTTTTGCCAAATGCCAAGCATTTGGATATCAGTTGCAGCACAGACCCATTGACTTGAATGGCTGAGCCTGATAGGCGGTGCTGCCTGTCAAATTGACAGGCCACTGCATGCTACTAGTCCCCTTAGTCCCCTTTCACACTGGGGCGCTTTTCAGGCGTTTTATCGCTAAAAATACGCATATAAAGTGCTTTCACACTGGGGCGGTGCGCTTGCAGGAGAGCAAAAAAAGTCCTGCAAGTAACATTTTTGGGGCGGTGCGGGAGCGGTGTACACACCACTCCTCCCCTGCGCATTGAAATGAATGGGCAGCGCTACCGAAGCGCCTGCAACGCATTTCGGCAGCACCTCAACACGGGCACTATTAACCCTTTCTTCAGCCGCTAGCGGGGGTTATAACAGCGGTAAAGCATTGCTAAAACTAGCAGCGCTTTACCGCTAATGCCCACATCGTCATTGCCCCAGTGTGAAAGGGGTCTTAGAGTCTCAAAACAATGCAGTTTAAAGAGGACCTGAACTGTGAAAGCTGTGACCAAAAGGGCAAGCAGAGTTCAAAGAACTAGTCATCAGCATTGCCTGTGGTCTCTCTGCAGCTGAACTTTTCTCATTAGGCTTCATGTACACGGGACGCTTTAAAACGTCTCCTGAATGATTTACCTTGACAGATAGTATTAAAAAAGTCCATTGTGCCAGGTTTACATGCCGCGTTTAGCCACGTTTAGCCGCGTTTGCGTTTAGAAGAGCTTTTTACATTGAAAATAGTCAAAAATGTTTTTCCATTAAAAACGCCTGTAAACTAAATGCGGCTAAACGTGAGTTATCGCGTTTACACACGTTTACACGCGTTTACAAGCTGTTACAGGCGTTTCAAATGCCTCTGAACATCAGTCCTAAACGCATTTTTTTGCTTTCCAAAAAAATGCTTCTAAACTCAACTGCCTAGAAATGACTATAAACGCCCCTGTGTACATGTACTGATAAGATAACAGAGGAGAGTTCAGGGGCAGCTGAAAAAAACACCCAACTGATCCTAAACGTCCGTTTACCAGCAGCAGTGTACATGAGGCCTTACTGACTTATGTGTGTGGACAGTAATCTTGGTAGAGACAGGGCTTTGCTTTCCTCATGTCAGATCTGTCCCCTTTTTGACTGATAACCTGATGATCAATGGACTAATGGTCCAGAAGCAGCAGAAGCGCAAAAAGCACAGATCCACGGAAAATTTGAAGTAGGCTGATGCTTGTCCGCAGGTCCTCACATACAGCATCCTCTCCAGCAAGGAGAACAGTTATCAACACAGCAGTGACAGCCACATACTAGCAGTCAAAGGCAGCAGTACTCGTTACTGTGTACTTATAAACCTTTCCATGGAAGGCCTTGTAAATCCTCGTACTTGTACTCTCTCTTCGCTCCCTTTGGTGGTATACACTCTCTTGCTCAAGTATCTGTTCTGAATCAGTGTTAATTTTGACATAAAATTTCAATTTAGTTTTAGTTATAGTCTTTTGCAGGGCTTTTTTTCTCAGAGAAAAGGTGCAGGAACTCAACCATGCCCGCCACACACACATACCTGCCAAATGGCATCAAATAGTAGCTCTTCTCTCTGCATACAACCCCCTCCCTCCGCTGCCCTCATCTTCTCCCCCCTCCTTAAAAGCTCCACCATCTGTCATATGTCTTACCTTTGTTGCAATATTAAGCTGAAATACCTATCCGGCTGTAGTACCTCCCAGCATACTATACTATACTACAGTCACTTGCAAGGGAGATCATGCAGTAGGAGCATCAACAACTGGTCGCCAGGGGAAATATGGAGACTACAGAGGGTGCAGCCTACTATGCACCCTCTCCTGCCCATGACTGCACTGAACCCTGGGCACCTGTTCTGTATCTCCATTGTCCCTGTCCGGCACTCAGTGGGATCTGCGCAGGAGATCTGACCTGTGGGAGCTACTGAGAGATAAGCTATCACTTGTAAACGCAGAAGCTGGACTTCAGTGATAGTGGGTAGCAGGGAGCAGAAGACCTGAGCCAGAGGTGGTGGAACTGAGTTCCCCCTAGTTCCTGCTGAAAAAAAGCCCTGGTCTTTTGACTAAAATACCATTTTAGTTTTAGTCGTATTTTACTCTTTTGAATAAAATGCCATTTTAGTTTTAGTCGTATTTTAGTCAACTAAAATCTGATGGGTTTAGTTAAATTTTAATACATTATTTCTTTAGAACTGCCAAATATTATATACTCCTGGAGTAAAAATTTTATAAGATGTTTATTATTTATAGTATTAAGTAGGGCTGTTACTGATTAAAATTTTCGTGTTCGATTAATTGATTTTTTTAAAAATCAATTAATCGACTAATTTCAATTAATTATAACGCACATACAGATCCAACTACTTTTAGCTGATTTAGCACCGCTGTTATGGCAACGGCCGAAGCCGGACATAGCAGGGCATGGCTAGGACGTCACACATCATAAACTCAGCCTCCCCGTGCCCATAATCTCAGCCTTACTGTGCCCATAATCGCAGCCTCACCGCGCCCATAATTGCAGCCTTACCGTGCCCATAATCGCAGCCTTACCGTTCCCATAATCGCCGCCTTACTGTGCCCATAATCTCAGACTTACCTGCCCATAATCGCAGCCTCATCGTGCCCATAATCGCAGCCTCATCGTGCCCATAATCTCAGCCTCACCATGCCCATAATGCTGTCTCACCGTGCCCATAATCGCAACCTCGCCATGCCTATAATCGCAGCCTCACCATGCCCATAATGCAGCCTCACCGTGCCCATAATGCTGTCTCACTGTGCCCATAATCGCAGCCTCGCCGCACCTATAATGGCAGCCTCACCATGCCCATAATGCAGTCTCACCGTGCCCATAATGCAGTCTCACCGTGCCCATAATGCAGTCTCACTGTGCCCATAATCACAGCCTCACTGTAGTCAGTGCATGTGCCTGGATTACACAGTCTGTGGGCATCTCCTGCTGTATGTCTCGGAGCTGAGTGTGAAAACTTTGGCCGCGCTGTGAGAAAAGTCCCGCCCTCCTCCTAGATCAGACTATCACACGAGCTGATCTAGGAGGAGGGCGGGTCTTTTCTCACAGCGCGGCCAAAGTTTTCATACTCAGCTCTGAGACACACAGCGGGAGATGCCTGCAGACTGTGTATGACATATAGTGGAGGAGGAGGGAGCGGACCGCACTGCACTGCAGCCACAGCTTGGCCCAAAGCGGCCCCAGGGCAGGCAGCCTACCGATCAAAAAAATTAACGATTAATCGAGGAATTAATCTTTAATTTCCACAGCCCTAGTATTAAGGTTTGAATATGCACTACTACACACACAGATTTAGCCGTTGTGATATACATTCAATTTAGTTTTAGTCATAATCTTTTGACTAAAATGCCATATTAGTTTTAGTCATCTGAATTGTTTAAGTTTTAGTCATATTTCAGTTGACTAAATTTGTATTAAAAAATATTTTAGTACACAAAATTACCACTGTTCTGAATGCTGTTTTACCACACTGTATTAAAAAAAAAAAAATCAAGAAAAATCATTGTAGCAGTACCTTAGATGACCGCACACTGCAGATATAAAGTTATGAGGCTGTAAGTACAGGAATACCTAGGCACAAGAAGTTCACTGCTATTTGCAAAGAATAATTTAACACAAAAGTGGATTTTATGCTGATTTTGGTGTGTGGCAGGTTGCTCCATTTGTGCTATATAACATTTCTGTTCCCTACAAGATACACTTTTAGAATTCAGGTCCACATCAAGACTTTGGGTCTTAAAACAATGGTATACATTTCAGATTCAGTTTATAGCAATTACATCTGAATCAGTATCGAATATAAGATCTGCGCTGTTATAAAGGAGGCTGCTAGCAGAAAGGTTGATATCGTGCAGTATAATATATCAGTATAATATCACAATAAAATTAAAGTGTACACTATATTGTCAAAAGTATTGGGACACATGCCTTTACACGCACATGAACTTTAACGTGTTACTAAACCCACAACATTAAAATCAGTCTGTATATGCAGCATTGCATGCTTGTTATACTCACTGTGGAACTCAAGGGGTTAATTCTCTGCATTGTGTAAAAAAAGGCTGTTTTATCCTATATGCACAGATCCTTCCCTTCTTGCATTGTCTATCTTGGGAAGGCCAGCTAACACACAGGTAGTAGACAACCTGCACATGCGCAGTTTTGTCTTTTATGCTGGAGAGAACATTTACTTGTTCTCAGAGCTAGCCAGGTCACATGATATTGACATCACACATGTGGGCGAGTATACAAGCTGCAGTGGAAATCTCCTCCTACCTAAACTCTCAGCACTGGAGAAACTGTGCAGTTTATCACTGACCGTGGTATACAGATAAGCCAAAAAGGCATATAGTGGCAATATTTTAATGTAAAAAGAAGATTTATAAGCTGTGGGCACTGTGGGAGGGGGGGGGGGGAACAGATGAACTATTTTCATATTACTGGCTTTAGTAACACTTTAATGGCATCCCAGTCTTGGTCCATATGGTTCAATTATGAGTTGGCCCACCCTTTGCAGCTATAACAGCTTCAACTCTTCTGGGAAGGCTGTCCAGTGAAGTTCCAGTGAAAGGAACTCTTAAGGTGTCAGCATACCAAGATATTTTGGACAATTTCATGCTCCAAACTTTGTGGGAACAGTTTGGGGGATGGCCCCTTCCTGTTCCAACATGACACCAGTGCACAAAGCAAGGCCCATAAAGACATGGATAAGGAGTTTGGGGTGGAGGAACTTGACTGGCCTGAACAGAGTCCTGACCTCAACCCGATAGAACACCTTTAGGATGAATTACAGCGGAGACTGTAAGCCAGGCCTTCTTGTCCAACATCAGTGCCTGATCTCACAAATGCACTTCTGGAAGAATGGTGAAACATTCCCATAGACACACTCCTAAACCTTGTGGACAGCCTTTCCAGAAGGGCTGAAGCTGTTGTAGATGCAAAGGGTGGGCCAATTCAATATTGAACCCTACGGACAAAGACTGGGATGCCAATAAACGTTATGTGCGTGTAAAGGCAGGTGTCCCAATACTTTTGACAACATAGTGTATATATTTAACCCTTAGGCTCTATTCACACCTGAGCGTAGTGCAGCATCACCTGCATAAAGTGCAGATAAAGTGGTTTTTTTTTTCAGGACTTCTTGCACTTTATTGGCACTTTATGCACTTTTATACATATTGTATATACTTTATTAATATTGTGATATTATACTGCACTTTAGGATTGATGTATTTACATTTATGTTGAATTTTGCACTTATTATAGATATGTGACTAATGGTTGCACTTTGTGATTAATTGTTGCTATCTGTTTGTGTGGCCCTGCAGGTGATTTTCTTTATTAAACATCAATAAGCAGTGGAAGATTGGTTTATGATTGTTTACTCTGCATATCTCCAGCCTATTTTTAAAATCCCACAAATTGTGTACATCATGAACTTCCGTGTTTGTTGGAGAGGGCATCACAACTCAACCTTCATTTCTCCGTCATCCTGCCAAATAATTGTATGTAATCATTTCTCCATCTAGCAGCTGGTATCATAGACATCTGACTAACTGCTAGCCGTGACCAATGACCTTACAAACTACAGTAATGAACATTATGAATGGAGGTCAGGAAGCCATTTTGTTATTAATCACATCCATAGAGGAGAGCACAGCTGTGCATTGTTCTCTTGCTGGCAGTGTTTAACAAGATAAATTGTTGTTTTTCTTTGTAGTGGGACGACAAACACAGAGTTTATACAATGCATTACAGGAGCACGACATCCTGCATTTACTCCTTGTTCCTGCTGATGATAACGGTGGGGCTGCCCTTCATGAAGCTCGTCTTAGCGGAGGAACTACATGGGACCACAATACCGCCAGAAAGTATGTCACAGTATTACTGCAATGCTAAGTATAAGCAGGCAGACTTCAGGCTGTGCTCCTTGGGAGGTCTATTTAAATAAGCCTCTTCAAAAAGAAAAAATGGCTTCCAGCCCACTTCTACAAGGCAGAATTGTAATGCAAAGAAAAACTGTAATTTTTTTTGGAAAATGTTTTTACTTGTTTTTATGTTTAGCTGCCACTGTAGGGTACAGGAAGTTAAATGCCGCGTACACACGAGCGGACTTTACGGCAGACTTTGCCCGGCGGACTTTTTGACGGACTTTACGACGGACTTTCTGAATGAACGGACTTGCCTACACACAATCCACCAAAGTCCGTCGGATTCGTACGTGATGACGTACGACTGGACTAAAACAAGGAAGTTCATAGCCAGTAGCCAATAGCTGCCCTAGCGTGGCTTTTTGTCCGTCGAACTAGCATACAGACGAGCGGACTTTTCGACCGGACTCGAGTCTGTCGGATAGATTTGAAACATGTTTCAAAACTAAGTCCATCCAACTTTTGAGAAAACAAAGTCCGCTGGAGCCCAGACACGATCGAATTGTCTGACAAAATCCCGTCCGCCGGGCAAAGTCTGCCGTAAAGTTCGCTCCTGTGTACGCGGCAAAAGTGTTATTAAACCCACAACAGTAAAATAGTCTGTATATGCAGTAACGCATGCTTGTTATATTCAATGTGTAAAATTAAGTTCAATGACCAGTGCGGCTCTTCTGCTTGATTCCGAGCATGCGTGGAATTTTGTACGTTGGAATTGTGTACACACGATCGGAATTTCCGACAACGGATTTTGTTGTCGGAAAATTTGAGAACCAGCTCTCAAATTGTTGTTGTCGGAAATTCCGACAACAAATGTCTGATGGAGACTACACGCGGTCGGAATTTCCGACAACAAGCTCCCATCGAACATTTGTTGTCGGAAATTTTGATCGTGTGATTGTTTAAAAAGGCTGTTTGATCCTGTCTTCTCTGATCCTCCACTTCTTCCACAGTCCCCAAACCATCTCCTGACAGTACAGACCCTTGGGGGGCACTCTGCACATGCTCAGTTTGGTGTGCATTGCTAGGAAATGTATCAATTAGCACTGTCCAGACAGAGGGTCAGGGGTCCTGTAGCCTCATAGGGAAGTCAGAGTAGAATGAAAACTCCTCCTACAAACTTTAACCAGACACTGAAAGAAGTCACAAGACTGTTCTAACTTTTGATGAGAAAAGGTATTTACAGTTTATATTTACTAAAAAGTTTTGCATTTCTATGTTCTGTGTACAGTTTATATTTACTAAAATAACTGCATTTCCATGTTCTGTGCACTGTGGGAGACCAGATATAGTGAATGCAGGGTCCTGGGTTTAGTAACACTTTAATGAATGGCAGATGGATTCTGGGGTACTTATATCAATGGATTGCTAGACAAGAAATCATGTATAGCCTGGGAAACAATAGTACCTTTAGGCACACCATGGCGTTCCGTTTTGCGGGCGTAATTGCGCAATTCTGCCTGTGATTTGGGAACGCCGCAAATCGCAGAACGCCCTTGCGAGGATTGCAAGGGCGTCCCACGATTTACAGCGTTTCTGCATTGAAAGGTGTCAATGGAGCCTTAAAGTGTACCAGTCAGCATACCTAACATATAAATGGGGAACTAAAATGTTTTGGAGTAACTTTATTTTACTTAGGTTTATCAGTTTTTATTAAACTTTAACTGTTAACTGTTTATTAACTGTTTTATATGTGTTTTTACTATGTATAAAAAATCTTATATTGCACACATAAACATTTAATACAGGGCATAATGAGTGTTCTGTTTCAAATGCTACATTATCATATCTTCTTAGACCCAGTCTGTCTGGACAGTCACCTGCTGACTTGGCCCCTTTCACTGGCAGCCTAACTCTTCAATAAGACACAAAAGTAGAATCCATTGCAATTTTACTTCAACTAATTGCAGTGCAGAGGATGTTTTTCCGGTCTTTTGAAATGCAAGAAGACAACGACTTTCCTAAGCCCTGTCTCTGAAGTACAAACCTTGAATGAGGGAACATGGAAGAAATGGGAAGGGTCTAGCTAGGACTGAACTAACCAGCACTAAACAGGAAGAAGAATCCAAAATCACATAGTAAACAAGTTATAGTGGCTCAAAACCGTAAACAAGTTATAGTGGCTCAAAACATCCACTAGATATCAGCATACTACTGAACAGTAATAGCCTGATGCGGTTTAATACAACACATAAAAAGTACATGTAAGGTGGACAGAACAATGAGTTTTTAAAATGTAGAGCACAGCAGAAGCTGTTAACCTTCAGACTCTCTCTTCTTTTGTCTCTAATTGAAACTTACTATGGAGTTGTCTGAACAGAGTAGGCAGGGTGGAGAGTCGGGGGAAGGAATCACTGGTCTAATTCATTCACAGGTGTAAATTTCAGTATAAAGCAACTCTGATGCTGTTTTAAAAGACAAAAAAACACATCTTGCAGTAGAAGAGTGTTCATACATAATTTTTTTGCCTCCATTGCTTTGATTTTCTCTGTCTTGCAAGACAGTCTCCAGCAGTATCTCCACTTCCATGTGCGTCAGATGCCTGTGTTCCATGTTGCATGCTGTGGTTCCATCCACCAGCTCTTACATCACTACTGTGTCCTATAGGTATGTATATAGGAGTCAATGAGAGGAATCACAGCATGCACTGGAGAATGCAGGCATCAGCCACTCTGGGATGGAGCTCTACAAGAGAACAAAGATCAGAGGAATGGGCAGCAGAAACATTGAATATAAACCCTCTTCTATTGGAGGTTGGGCAAAACCTGCCAAAACCTTTTTTTTTAGATTTTTTTTAGACAGAGGGTGGGTTAGAAGCTCTGTTAACTTTCTGTTAATTTATTTGTACCCATCGGGGTGTTTCTACTAAAATCTGGTCAAGGTGTTAGATAGAACAGGAAGCAAAATCTTTCCAATGGGACCTGGGAATCTCTGTTAGATTCAGATATCTTGTATCCAAGACTAAAAGAAAGTTTTGACTGGATTTGGACTTTTAGCTATTGTTAGGTTAGATTTTTTAGGCATGGTTGTTCCAGTTTTATGTAGATGGCCTCTTTACATCTTTTACAAATCAGTTGTTCTTTTTGTCCAAAAAAGTGGACGTTGTCCTCAAATTTGACAAAAATTCACACCTTCAGCCATATAACATCAACAATTGACACGCTCCCCAGACTTTGTACCATCATGGTAATTAGTTGAGACAATCAACATCTACCTTGACACATTCAATGGTGGTTGGATTACCGTGAATGAGATAGTAAATGTTGTTATAAATGCTGGGTATGTTGTAGACATCATTAAAATCCACAAAGCTACTTCTATAGCTAAAGTATTTAACATTACAGAACATGTACAGTACAGGTGATTGACTACAGTACTACTAGCTATTTTCTGATCTGGATAAATAAGTACCTTCACAGATATACATTCCCTTTTAATACCTTTTTCACTGGACTTTAAAAGCGGCACATGATCCATTGATCAACTTGGGTACAACCAGCCTGCCAGAATTTACATGTTGTATAACATGCTGTTATATCCGCTAGCGATAACCACTGTTTTCTCCTGGCGGCGACGGAAGAACACAGTGGCTCTGTGGGAGGGATTTGCTTGTCAACTCTGTTGGTATCGTTTGGGGAAGCCAGCTAATTTATTTCCTGGTTGCCAGGGCCATCTTAAGAGCATTATAGGCCCCTGGTCAATACAGTGTACTGGGGCCCTGTCTACACAATCACGCACGAGAATAAAAATGCAAATTATCAATAAGGCTGTATTTATTGGTACTTCCAACAAAAGCAGTTTAAACATTAACACAACGTTCGTACAATATAACACGAGTTTGATGGGCACAGTGGCAGCGTTTGATGGGCACAGTGGCAGCGTTTCATGGGCACAGTGGCAGCTTTGATGGGCACAGTGGCTGTGTTTGATGGGCACAGTGGCTGCGTTTGATGGGCACAGTGGCTGTGTTTGATGGGCAGAGTGGCAGCGTTTGATGGGCACAGAGGCTGCATTTGATGGCCACAGTGGCAGCCTTGATGGGCACAGTGGCTGTGTTTGATGGGCACAGTGGCTGTGTTTGATGGGCACAGTAGCAGCTTTTGATGGGCACAGTGGCAGCTTTTGATGGGCACAGTGGCTGCGTTTCATGGGCACAGTGGCTGCGTTTGATGGGCGCAGTGGCTGCGTTTCATGGGCACAGTGGCAGCTTTGATGGGCACAGCGGCAGCTTTGATGGGTACAGTGGCTGCGTTTGATGGGCACAGTGGCAGCTTTGGGCACAGTGGCTGTGTTTGATGGGCACAGTGGCTGTTTGGGCACAGTGGCAGCTTTGATGGGCACAGGGGCAGCTTTTGAGGGGCACAGACAGTGGCTGTGTTTGATGCACAACTTGAATTTACTTAAGTAGACAGTGTTAGACTTACTTGAGGCCACCGGCCTGGTGCAGTACAGTGTGTCACTCACAGCAGCAATCAAGCTATCGGGGGCCGTCTTTCCGCTCCGCTCCCTCTCCATGCTGCATGAAGAACATGGCAGAGGTGGGCGGAGCTTGTTCACTAGCAGCTCGGGCTGCCACGGCGTGCTATGAATGCTGGGGCTGCCGTGGCCTCTGACTGACGTCACCGGTCGGCAGGCAGACGCCGGGCGGCCAGCCATTCTAGCAAGTGAGCAACCAGTGCAGTCAGTGAACTTAAGCAGCAGAGCAGCACTGAGGATTGGCCCTGGATGGGGCCCTCCAGACAAGTGGGCCCCTGGGCAACTGCCCAGCATGCCCAGTGGAAAAAAACGGCCCTGCTGGTTGCAGGAAAGAATTTCTGTCTTTCTATGGCTGACCTTATACTGCCTGCGAACTCCTTAGAGCTTGTTGGGCTGAAAGCCTGGTGTCAGTGCATGTATAGTGCACCAGTCCCTGTCTGCTGTATTCTTAGCCTCCCACATGACTGCTGCATGGTGTTGAGATATACAATAGTTTACAAAGTTACAACATTAGAAAATACAAATAAAATTGACCCAAGACCATTATAGTTTCACTTAAAAATTTATAGATGGCACTAATAAAAGACTTTTTGTGTGAAACATTTGGCAACGAGCATTACGTGCATTGTTGCTTCATTATTGTAGTAGTAATGGAGTCAGCTTACAACAGTTGTAAGGGCTCATGCTTTTTTTATTATTAAAAATGTAGGCTCTGGGGCTTATCCTTCACTCACTCACTTAATGAGTTACTGACCTGGAACAAGATTGCAGAACACAAGTTCAGACTTTCAGTGACTGTATGCTTGTTCCAGGTTATTAACTCAACATCTGAATGTACTGCCTGTATATCCGGATGTTAATCCTGGACCCTTTAGCAGAAAAAAATATGTCATCAATAGTAGTTTGCATAATGTTCTCAGAGGCTTCCTTTAAATTAAACCAGTGAGAAGTGAAATGTGGAGGTTGTAATGGGTGGCTTCTCCTTCTAAAAAATGCTAGTTGCCAGGCTGTCATGCTATTATTATGCAGTACTTTGAGTCACTGACTTGGAATATAGTTTGCAAGTAAGGACTTCTGCCATTTAAATCCAGCAAAACAACCACCCAGTGCTTACTTATATGGCTCATTGAGCCTCTGCTTTTGTGTGTTTGCGCACATGGCTGTTTTGCAGAGTGCAGTCCTTCCAGCGCTGCGCTTAGAAAATCAGCCAGTCTGTAGCAGGTGAGGTCAGGCAGCAAATTAAAAAGCTCTCAGCGCAAGCCTTAAAGCCTCATTCACAGGTGGGTAGTGATCCATACAGCTGTGCGAAGGCTGTCTTCACCTGTACAGCATGCACAGAAGTTCCATGCAGACCCGTACAGGGAGCTTATTCAAATCAATGACATGTGGCTGGCTGTGGGGACCTGCGCAGAACACCTGTACATCCTGCACAGGGGAAGATGGCCCTTCTGACGAGTGTATGTATCACTATGTCCATGAGAATAAGGCCTAAAAGACACTCAGAATGAATGTATACTAGACCCTTGGTACATGGACTCTCTACCAGTCATATAGGCTGGTATGGCTACACCAGTGCCATTCAATGCAGCATGATAAATTGTGATTGCTGGATTTGAGGTCCATTTCAGAGCATTGCTTAAATTGTCCTTTATTTTCAGGCCGGCCTTGTGTGGACTGTCATGCCTTTGAATTCATGCAGAGAGCGCTGCAGGACCTCAAAAAGACAGCATACAACTTAGACTCACGGGTAGGTAAAGAACACAATATTCAATAACACTGCAATGCAATCAAATTTTCCTTATAAACAGAGAGGCGTCTTAAAAAGTCAACAGAAGAACGTAACATCTTTTAAATTGTTGTTAGATATGCATGACAAGAGTCCAGCTTGATGTAAATAATGTTATCAATGCATGTTTTGTGTTTTATTTATATTTTGCAAGTTTCTCTACCCATGAGGGCAAGCCATATTAGATCCTGACCAGTGTAGAACAGATGTCCCCTACCTTTACCAATGGCTGAAAAGCCATACTCAAGACCCCAACTATTTACTTTACCTATCCTGATAAAGGAGACCACACAACGAATGGAGTGAAAATGGCCATAGCAGCTTTTTATTAACAAGTGCAGTAGAGTCTCTGGCCTTGTCCAGTCTAATGAGAACTTTCCAAGCTAAAGATAGCTGATATCCTTCTGTATGTGATGGGTTGTGAGGCATAGTGGGTGCAAGGTGGACAAAGCCATTGGGTGCTAGGCACTTCTTGGATGTAAAAAAGGTTTTTATTTCTCTTAACAGTCCTTTTTGTATTTATGGGGGAAAGAGGGTTAGGGCCAGGACACCCTTAGATAGTTGCTAATTCAATTGGCAGACTCAGAGACTTCAATAAGAGAACAGCCATGCAGGGAAAGGCCCCAGCAAGAAGCCACATCTGCACTTGCAGGAATATTGTCTCCTATGGTAACAGTCTTTAACAGTTCCTAACTCAAACGTAACAGTTATTTCAGCTCCACTGCAACTGCCTCTTATAGTTCTTCAACACTGAGCTCCTGGTCTCTCACTAGACCCTCTGGTTCACTGACTCTGAATCCCTTGAGCTCCTCCAAGGTTTGCGGTGGTATCTTCCTCAAGCGTCACCCCTGCTTCTCTGCTGGGTCCCTAGCTTGGCACTCCTGATACTTCTTAAGCTTCACCCCTGCTAACCAGCAAGGTCCCTGGCTTGACTCACAAGGCTCTTCTGCAAGCATCTCCTCCGTGCCCTTTCTGTGAGAATGTGATTCTGGTACTTGCTTCAGTTACTCATTGTGGTCCCTGGTAATGGTGGTTGGTTCCTTTGTGGCGACAGATTACCTTCTACCTCCTGCCACTGACAGGTTCTCTGGCCGGCAGAACCGTCACTTCTGGTTGGACTGCAAGCCGCAATCCCAACTCTGCGCTGCTCTCTTTACTTCTGGATAGGCACTCACACAGCCTAGCAGCCAGATGCCCCTGGCATAGGTCCAATCTCCAGCCTAGAAGCCCAGGGTGTACGACACATGTCCACCCAGACAGCCGTCCAGGTGGCACAGAACACTGATCACCTGACCTCACCCAAATATATAGGTTCTCCCAGCAGGCCAAGGGATTCAAGAAAATCCCTGCCCATTGGCTGAGATACTCCATATACTCATAACCTGACCTTGGGTTGCCCTTCTCATGTCTAGTACCACCAAGTACCCGTTCACCCAGTGGTAGAAGAGAAAAGTGCAACAAGGCCAAACTTAGGGAGAAATCAATAGACCTCTATCAATCGACCAAGATAACTATTTTTTGCAAGTAAATTTGCGAGCAGCTCCCTGACTAAACCCCAGGGTGCTACACAAGTAAACTTAAAGCAGAGTTCCACCCAGAAATGGAACTTATGCTGATCCGGTTCCTCCCCCCCCCTCCTGTGTCACATTTGGCACATTTCAGGGGGGAGGGGGAAGCAGATACCTGCCTAATACAGGTATTTGCTCCCACTTCCAGCGAAAGAGCACTGCAGAATCCGCGGTGAACTATGCCATGTTCGGCCCCTCCTCCGCCCCCCCCCCCCCCCGATGTCTTCTGGGAGACACGCAGGTCCCAGAAGACAGCAGGGACCATTCAGAACACGCAGCGTGACTCGCGCATTAGCAGTAGGGAACCAGGCTTCCTGATTCCCTTACTGAAGATGCCGGCACCTGCACCCGGAGCCAAGGGATGGGTCGGCTTCGGGTGAGGACATCATAGGTGCCCTGGACAGGTAAGTGTCCTTATTTTAAAAGTCAGCATCTGCAGTATTTGTAGCTGCTGACTTTTATTTTTATTTTTTTTCTGGCGGAACTCCACTTTAAATTAACATAAAGGAGAAACATTCCTTAAAGCGGAAACAGATCAATCTCTAAGCCTGTTGGTCTTTGAAGGCACCCCAAACCTATATTCCATTATAACCTGCAGGACCTTTTACCATAATAGGCCTCTAGCCACAGCACACTGGCTCGGAGACAACATACTATCAATTTCCATATTCCAGTTAAACTCTCATTAACTGGAATACACCAGAGGGACACATACCACCGATGGGTCCCAAACAATTCACTTATCTTAAATTTCCTCCACCAGCAAAGACCAACAAAACACCCAGCTGCCATGACATCCATTAATTCAACAAATCCTAGCAATTAAAAAATTTACAACAGGGAGGTTGGGTGGGAAGCTGTCTCCTGCATCCGCCGATCTATACTGGACGCCAAGGCTAAACCACCCCTCCTTAAGTTGCCTAAGACCCCTCAGCCACACTCTACCCCCAATCAGGTAAACCCCCTTCCATTAAACCCAAATTATCCAACTATTAACCCCTTCCTAACTGGTCTCCCCTCTTCACGTCATGTACAGTATTCCCTACGCTTTTCTTTTTTTTTCTTTCTCGATCCAGGCCTTGCTTTACATATGTAGGTTTTTCTTCTTGCTTGACTGTGCTACACGATGGTTATGCTTTTCTTACAATGCAAGTCTACGAGTCAGCCAAGTCACTAAAACCAATGCACCCCCTGGCTGAATCTAATCTCAACAGTATTAAATACAGTCATAGTAGAAACCAATTTATCCAGCTTTACTGGCGAATTTAAAATATGGATGAGTGAGCATAGAAAATGTTATGGGGCGTACACACGGTCGGACTTTTCAGCTACAAAAGTCCAACGGACGCTGACGGACTAAAGCTGGCTGGTAATCCGATCGTGTGTGGGCTTCTCCGGACTTTCAACGGACTTTTTCAGCCTCAAATCCGACGGACTTTAGATTTAAAACATGCTTCAAATCTTTCCGACGGACTCGAGTCCGGTCGAAAAATCCGCTCGTCTGTATGCTAGTCCGACGGACAAAAACCCACGCTAGGGCAGCTATTGGCTACTGGCTATGAACTTCCTTATTTTAGTCCGGTGTACGTCATCACGTAAGAATTCGACGGACTTTTGTGTGATCGTGTGTAGGCAAGTTTGTTCGTTAGAAAGTCCGCCGCAAGTCCGTCGAAAGTCCGCCAAAAGTCCGTCGAAAGTCTGTCGGACAGGCTGTCGGACTTTTGTAGCTGAAAAGTCCGACCGTGTGTACGCCCCATTAGAGTCATATCAGCTACAAAGTCCCTGGCCCTGTCCGCTCCAGTAGCACGCTTCTCACTGCTCGATCCATTGATATGATGAGCAGCCTCATTAACTGGGAGGAAGCACAGCTGAGCACAGACATCCTAGTGGGGGTCAGCATTGGCATAATAGATTGCCCCAGGTTTGAAGACTTCTGGGCTCTGTAGGAGGAAACTGAGGATATGTGCAGGAACATTAAAGTGTCTTCTGTGGCAACACAGAATCAGTTTACTACAGTTGCACTGATTACTAGTTTACTTTGAAGATGACCAGCTTATCCACATAGGAACAGTTTACTACAGTTGCACTGATTACTAGTTTACTTCGAAGATGACCAGGAACAGTTTACTACAGTTGCACTAATTACTAGTTTACTTTGAAGATAACCAGCTTATCCACATAGGAACAGAGAAAATGCCAAAGCTATGTGGACTTCATTACAAAAGCTGCATGAGCGTTCAAGTCTAAACAGCAAACAGTTTTTGCTAAGAAAGTTGTACAAGAAGGCAAGCAAATGTGTGACCATGTGAATGCTATGCTAGAGATCATAGAGCAGTACTTAGGAATCACAATTCAATTGCCATTATCCCTATACGTAACCAATAACCTATACCCCTTACTGCTCCAACTACAAACACAAACCAAACAGTGGAAAGATTTGACCCTGTCTCTCATGGGAAGAGCCAATATCCTTAAGATGATTTACTTGCCTAATCTATTATATGTCATGGCTAATTCCCCTTGTAAAATTCCCAAATCCATTTTTTAAAATATAGAAGAGTCTCCCCCAGTGAGGTTTTTTCGCAGCAAACTTAGAAAGATAAATTGGTTTTAAAGGTTTTTTGTTTTAAATTGTAAACAATATGAGCTCCGGTCAAGGTGAACGTGAACATTCAATTTTTCAATATTAAAATTTTGCTGCAAAAAAACCCAGCTGGGGGAGACTCTTCTATATTATAACCCGTTTGGGGTGGCAGCAACATATATCACTCGTATACATGTGTTTTTCCCTATGATATCCATTTTTAAAAGTATTGACTCTATTAGTATTGCGTTCCTCTGGAACGGACGACCCCCTAGAGTTGCACTAGAAAAACTACGCCTTCATTCCCACCTGGCTTGCTTGGCCTTCCCCAACTTCTACCTTTACCATCTGGCATCCCAGCTGGTTAATGTTCATGACTGGCTTCACCCCAACTCTAATAATGCCTGCACCACTACTGAAGGAGCTATAGTCTCCTCATTTGAAACACTCCATAACAATATAGAGGATTTTTTTTTATATAAAAAAGAGGTTATATTTACCTGTCTTGTGCAATTATATTGCACAGAAAAGTCAACTACCCCTCCTCTGGCAATCTCTGCTGGTGCTGTTCGCTCCTCCCTCCTTTGTGTGCCTCATGTAGCAAGTCGGGTGCTAAGGAGTCACCCATATGTGTGTTCTCCCGTTCTTCCGTTGGGTTCCGAGCCAGGCTGTGTGCGTCTATAGACACAGAGCCCAGCTCCCTCCTTACAGGAGCTTGAATGACAGCATAAAAAGCCTATGGCTCCAGTGCCCTCAGCTTCTCCTGTGAAAGCAGGAAGTGAGGGGAACTGAAGCCGGAGACTGCACTGGAGTGGTGACTTAGAACCAGGTAAGTATTTAGGGACAGAGGGGAGTCGGACAGTTAGTCAGGCATTTTTTAAAATTTTGATGCACAGAATGAATTGAGGTGAAACACATTTAGACTTTAGAACCACTTTGGAACTACTTTAATTGCAGATATTATCACTATATATGCAAAATCCAAAACAACATTATAAATGATTCACAAATATATACTTCATATGTGTACATAAATGAAACTTTCACATATACAATGACAAATACTGTATGCAATAAAGACATTAAAAATGTGTCCACAGTCATACTGTCATGTAAAGTGAAGGAAATATCCTTCCTTAGATGTTTATAAAATTGTGTCCATTCCACAACATGTGAGACCCTCCAACTGTGAGAATAGTGCCCACCAGAGGGTATGACCTCCAAGTTATAGGTAGGTCATAACATATCACTCAAGCTAAATTCCCAGACTCGTATTTCTTAAAAGACTATCAAACCCACAAACTATAGATACATTTTAGTGGTGCATAAGTTACACTAGACTTCAGCAAGCAATAAAACATGGCTGCATGCTCACATTCCCTCCTTCCCGTCAGATCAGCAGAACACCAGGAGCCAGCGTGTAGCATGCATGATGACGTAGGTTAGTCCCACTCAACATGTTTCATCGCTATGACTTCCTCGGGAGCGTGAGAAAAATGGTCCTGAAAACTTTACATGTTGGCATTGCTATATAGATGTGTTCTTCATATGGAAATTCAGGATAGTCTAAATACATTTTATCACATGTCAGAAACAATACCAAAGGGATTGTATTGTCATATATTTCAAATGCATCTTATCAAATGCTTATCAAATGCATCAAATGCATCTATATAGTGGGTGGAAAACTTTGTACTCTTAAATAGTTCAAGGTTACTGATCATAACAGCTTTTTTTTCTACACTCAGTGATCACTACCTAAATTGAATAAAAAAATGCTCAGAGGGTCTAATTTATAAGAATGAAGTTGCACTACGCCCTGAATTTTACAAAGAGGCAGATGTTTTAACAGATCAAAAAATCAACAAAGCCTTGGATTTAATTTGCATTATAAAGCAAAAGAAGGCTATATGAAGAAATATTGGGCCATCTAAAGGACAAGTTTTTAAGGTAGATTCTACCAGAACACCCTAAATGTATTTTTGGGAAGGCTAATAATTTATGGCCTAATGCCTAATAATATAGACCCCATTATTGTCTACTTTTATAAATAAGGTTGTTTTTTTTTTTTTTAGCAAGGTGTAATATGTGTAAAAATAATTATTTTCTGGGCAGAAGGCAATATTCTTTTAGATCTATGAGTAATGAATGGGAATATCAAATTGTGCACTTTACTTGGCATGATACAACCCATATTTCTTATTTGCTGGGATGCCCTTGTGGCTACCAATATGGGTTGTACCACTAGGTGATTGAGGGTCCGTTTAGGGGAACATCTTAATAATATTAGAAAAGGTCTTAAGATGCATAGTTTACATTTCAGACAGTGCCACAGAAGGGACCCTAGTGGCCCAAAGTCCTGTGGCATTGATAGGGTGTTTTACAATTGTAGGGGTGCAAATCTTAGAGAGAGCTATCCAAAAATGAGACTATTTGGATTCATTTATTGGATACTCTTAGTCTCAAACGTCTTAATATGAGGGTTTAGAATAACAGCTTTCCTTGTCATTTTTAATAAATAGTTTTATTGTAATTTAAATTGTATATATTTTATATATGCAGTATACAGTGGGGATGGAAAGTATTCAGACCCCCTTAAATTTTTCACTGTTTGTTATATTGCAGCCATTTGCTAAAATCATTTAAGTTCATTTTTTTCCTCATTAATGTACACACAGCACCCCATATTGACAGAAAAACACAGAATTGTTGACATTTTTGCAGATTTATTAAAAAAGAAAAACTGAAATATCACATGGTCCTAAGTATTCAGACCCTTTGCTCAGTATTTAGTAGAAGCACCCTTTTGATCTAATACAGCCATGAGTCTTTTTGGGAAAGATGTAATAAGTTTTTCACACCTGGATTTGGGCATCCTCTGCCATTCCTTCTTGCAGATCCTCTCCAGTTCTGCCAGGTTGGATGGTAAAACATTGGTGGACAGCCATTTTTAGGTCTCTCCAGAGATGCTCAATTGGGTTTAAGTCAGGGCTCTGGCTGGGCCATTCAAGAACAGTCACTGAGTTGTTGTGAAGCCACTCCTTCGTTAATTTAGCTGTGTGCTTAGGGTCATTGTCTTGTTGGAAGGTAAACCTTCGGCCCAGTCTGAGGTCCTGAGCACTCTGGAGAAGGTTTTCGTCCAGGATATCCCAGTACTTGGCTGCATTCATCTTTCCCTCGATTGCAACAACTCGATCGTCCTGTCCCTGCAGCTGAAAAACACCCCCACAGCATGATGCTGCCACCACCATGCTTCACTGTTGAGACTGTATTGGACAGGTGATGAGCTGTGCCTGGTTTTCTGTGCTCTTAGGAACCTTAAGTGCAGCAGAAATTTTTTTGTAACCTTGGCCAGATCTGTGCCTTGCCACAATTCTGTCTCTGAGCTCTTCAGGCAGTTCCTTTGACCTCATGATTCTCATTTGCTCTGACATGCACTGTGAGCTGTAAGGTCTTATATAGACAGGTGTGTGGCTTTCGTAATCAAGTCCAATCAGTATAATCAAACACAGCTGGACTCAAATGAAGGTGTAGAACCATCTCAAGGATGATCAGAAGAAATGGACAGCACCTGAGTTAAATATATGAGTGTCACAGCAAAGGGTCTGAATACTTAGGACCATGTGATATTTCAGTTTTTCTTGTTTAATAAATCTGCAAAAATGTCACCAATCTGTGTTTTTCTGTCAATACATTAATGAGGAAAAAAATGAACTTAAATGATTTTAGCGAATGGCTGCAATATAACAAAGAGTGAAAAATTTAAGGGGGTCCGAATACTTTCCGTCCCCACTGTACCTTTACTGTTGCCACTTTTCTACTGTTATGAACATATATTTACATTTATGGTGCCATGCAATGTTATAGTTTTATTAATTTTTATTCTATATGTCATTATGTATACTCGAGGTATATATGTTTGCTAGTTTTTTGTTATCAGCAGTTAGAGGGCCCATTTGCCTCAAAGTTAGATATGCTTATTTGCAATGTCAATATATGAATTACTGGTATATATATATATAAATATATTATTGCCTCTAGAGGTATCTGATGATTAACCTTGATCGCAGTTGACTGTAAAGGGTTGTGTTAACACCTTATTAACACAGAGCAATCCTTGAAATAACTTCCAGGTCTCAGGGAACACCTGGTAATTATTACTCTACAACTCACAGAATTAGCATGAAAATTAAGATATACAAATCATTTTAAAAATAAGGAATGGGGCATACTTGACAAATTTGACACCTAGGGCTGCTCTATACAACAAAATTATTTTCAGTAAAAATGAAATTAAACCAATAATAATAATAATAATCATTGTAAAAGAAATGCTGACAGTGAAAATTGTAGTGTTCCCACACATTGATGGTCAGTGGAAAAGTGTCCTTTTACAGTGGTGGTCAGTAAAATGCCCCCTTACATTGGCACAGTGTATTGCTCACTTTTATGGTCAATGGAGAAGGGTGCCCTTAGATTGGTGGTCATTGAGAGAAGGACCCCATTACACTGGTGGTCGGTGGGAGAAGAAACCCCTTACATTGGTAGTTAGTTGAAAGAATGTCCCTTACATTGGTGGTCAGTGGGAAGAATGCTCCTTACATCAGTAGTCAGTGGAAAGAATGTCCCTTACATTGATGGTTAGTGGGAAGAATGCTTGTTACATTGATCATCAGTAGGGATGAGCCGAACACCCCCCTGTTCGGTTCGCACCAGAACATGTGAACAGGCAAAAAATTCGCTCTAACACACGAACACTGTTAAAGTCTATGGGACTCGAACATGAATAATCAAAAGTGCTATCTTTAAAGGCTTATATGCAAGTTATTGTCATAAAAAGTGTTTGGGGACCTGGGTCCTGCCCCAGGGGACATGTATCAATGCAAAAAAAATTAAAAAAACGTCAATTTTTTCGGGAGCAGTGATTTTAATAACCCTTAAAGTGAAACAATAAAAGTGTAATATTCCTTTAAATTTCGTACCTGGGGGGTGTCTATAGTATGCCTGTAAAGTGGCGCATGTTTCCTGTGTTTAGAACAGTCTGACAGCAAAATGACATTTCCGAAGGAATAAAAGTTATTTAAAACTACTTGCAGCTATAATGAATTGTCAGTCCGGCAATACACATAAAAGTTCATTGATAAAAACAGCATGGGATTCCCCCACAGGGGAACCCCGAACCAAAATTAAGAAAAAAAAATGCGTGGGGGTCCCCCAAAATTCCATACCAGGCCCTTCAGGTCTGGTATGGATATTAAGGGTAACCCGCGCCAAAATTTAAAAAGAAATGGTGTGGGGGTCCCCCTCAAAATCCATTCCAGACCCTTCAGGTCTGGTATGGATTTTAAGGGGCACCCCGTGCCAAATTTTGTTTAAAAAATGGCGTGGGGGTCCCCCTAAAAATCCATACCAGACCCTTATCCGAGCACGCAACCTGGCAGGCCGCAGGAAAAGAGGGGGGGACGAGAGAGCGCCCCCCCTCCTGAACAATATCAGGCCACATGCCCTCAACATCGGGAGGGTGCTTTGGGGTAGCCCCCCAAAGCACCATGTCTGCATGTTGATGGGGACAAGGGCCTCATCCCCACAACCCTTGCCCGGTGGTTGTGGGGGTCTGCGAGCGGGGGGCTTATCGGAATCTGGAAGCCCCCTTTAACAAGGAGACCCCCAGATCCCGCCCCCCCGTGTGAAATGGTAATGGGGTACAAAAGTACCCCTATCATTTCACAAAAAAAGTGTCAGAAATGTTAAAAATGACAAGAGACAGTTTTTGACAATTCCTTTATTTAAAGTCTTCTTCTTTCCATCTTCTTTGGGTCTTCTTTCTTCTTCCTTCCTTCTTCCTTTGGTTTCTTCCTCCATCTTCTTCTTCCTCTGGTTCTTCCTCCGAACCTCTGCTTCTTGCTCTGGTGTTCTCGTCCGGCATCTTCCTCCGCGGCGTCTTCTTCCCTGCTTCGTTCTTGGGCCGCTCCGCATCCATGGGAGGCTTCCGCTGTGTGACGCTTCTCTTCTTCTGACACTTCTTATATAACGGAGGGCGGGGCCACCCGGTGACCCCGCCCCCTCTGACGCACGGGGACTTGACAGGGACTTCCCTATGGCTTTCCCCGTGATGTCAAAGGGGGCGGGGTCACCCATTATGTAACCGGGTGACCCTGCCCCCTCTGACGTAAAATCACTGCTCCCGAAAAAACGGCCGTTTTTAAAACTTCTTTTTGCATTGATACATGTCCCCTGGGGCAGGACCCAGGTCCCCAAACACTTTTTATGACAATACCATGCATATAAGCCTTTAAAATTAGCACTTTTGATTTCTCCCATAGACTTTTAAAGGATGTTCCGCGGCTTTCGAATTGGCCACGAACACCCCAAATTGTTCGCTGTTCGGCGAACTGGCGAACAGCCGATGTTCGAACTCGAAGCTCATCCCTAGTCATCAGTAGATGATGAGTCATCAGTAGATAGAGTGTCCTCCTTACAGATACAGTAGATAAAAAAAAAATTTATAGCAAAAACAATCTGTGGTACTTATCTGGGAGTCAGAAATTAATCATTGCTAGTAACCCCTATCAACCTCTAGAAGAACCCTGGTTGACAAAGGCTGAAAAAGAGAATGCGTTTGTTGGTTTCTATACTGTTGATGAAGTCATTATGATGAAATGAAATGTGTAAGGTGGGATAATGTCATCAGTCATGCTACATGATGGTCACTGGTGCTCTGATAATCTAAAGGGAAGGGATTGTGGGCACCGCATGCAGGAGTATACCTGCCATGTTTTATTGCTTGCTTAAGTCTAGTGCAACTTACGCATTACTACAATGTGAGTTTGTCTGCGGTATGTGGTTTTAATAATGCTAGCAATAAATACTGGATTACACTATGTGGATTTTTTGCCTTATTTAAGCTATTTACAGCTGATGAGGAAGAAATTGTGTAGAGGAGAGCTATTGTATGTGTCTATTAACATCTGGATTCCTGGGTTTGTCTAATGATCTGGGAAATTTGCTTGAGTCACATGTTATGACCTTCCTAAAATTTGGAGGTCAAACCTTCAGGTGAGTGCTCTTCTCCCAGGTGGAGGGTCTCACATGGTGTGGTGTGAACACAATTTTGGAAACGTGTTAGGGAAGATTTCCATCACTTCACCTGGCTATTATATGATTGTGGACACATTTTCATCTGTATCTTTAGTGCATATTTGTCACTTTATGTGTGGAAGTTTTTTTACGGACACTTATATGAAGGATGTTTATGTAAATGTTTATAATGTTGTTTTGGATTTTGCATATGCATTAGAGTGGATAATTTACACACTTTTGGGATATATACTGTAGCTTACACTATTTGATCTTATTCACTTTATGTATTTATTTACATTACAATGAGTTCATTTAATGCTGCCTTTTTTTAGCTATATTTTGTGTGTATGAATACTTTGCTGTGATTATTCTATCACCGGATATGTGATAGTTCACATTTGTGGGGTTGTAATCAATATGTGCAAAGAGAGATCACACAAATACTTATAAGTATAACATTAAATTAGGTAATGACTGTTACAGATGACAAGAATATTAGAGAATATAACAAGAATACTTGACTAAAGATGCTGTTTCAGACATGGGTCCGCTCTATTTTATATGGCATGGTGCAGATGACCAGATCAGATGCATACATAACGCAGCTCTGAGACAAGACTGAATATTCCAGGTTATAACTGTAGTATAAATATATATATGTAGTATAGGACTTGTGTGTAATGAACGGCCAACCCCAGCCTTGCAGGCAAAATTACCTTTTAAGGACCTGGTCAGTTTGTAATGACATTCCTTTGGTATGAAGTCAGCTAAGGTAACCAGAATAACCTGGATATTAGAGGCTTTCTTAGATATAGTGGGACAACTAGACAACTGTAGCCTCCCTGGCGGTTTTCCCGAGTGTGGCTTGGGGTTAAATTTCAGCACCATTAGCGGTAACCCCGAGCCACACTTGGGATTACATCTCAGGTTCCTGGTGCAGTGTACTTACCTTGATCCCCCCGCTGTGTCTGCGGGCTCTGTCCTCCGCCCTGATGTCCTGTGTGCTGGGCTCCTTTCCCTGCAAGCGTCGCGACGCATGGGGCGGAGCCTGGCGGCAAATTAAAAAAAGTGAAAATTCATAACACATACAGTACACTGTAATCTTAGAGATTACATTACTGTATGAAAATATTTCACATCCCTTATGTCCCCAGTGCTTTGTCCAATGCCCTGCATGCAGTTTTACATTATATATACTGTTCTTTCTGCCTGGAAACTGGAGATTGTCCATGGCAACCAAAAAGTGTCCCTTTACGTCAAAAGTGGTTTTAGACCAGCTAGAAAACAGCGATAGTAAATTAGAACACTTGCAGAATTGAGCAATAGTGAATGGTGGGGAATTTTATTTTATTATTATTATATTATTATTTTTTATAATTATTTATATTTATTTATTATATTATAATTTATGATTTTGTGTTTCGAACTTCATCACACCTGGGATATCTACTAGACTCTTGGTGGACAGATATAAGTGTGTTATTGCTAAGAATTATAGGCCTACAATATAAAACGCCAAATTTCTATGCAAAACAATTGTACCGCTTTGAGACGCAAAAAATCTGAAATAATTATACCACCAGGGAGGTTAATAAGGAAATATGCAATAGTATGAAAGGCCTTAAAGATCATAAATAAAGGTGCAAAAAACAAAAAAATAAAGAAATGTTGCCCACAGTAAGTAATCAGCATCAGAGCCATGCTGGGGGTGGATGCCCCCTAAGGCCCTGTTGATGGTTGCTAGGATGCTGGCAGCCAGGATGTCACCATAGCAGCATTGGTTGCTATGGTGCAAGTGCATGGTTGATGTGCAACAGGGACCACCTACATCTCAGCAACCAAGGACACTAAGCAGGGGCTGCATAGTGTCTTTGGTTGCTAGGATGCAGGTGGCTGGGCCAAACAGCATCTTTGGTTGTTATTGTGCAGGCGGCAGCTTGCATCATAGCAACCAATGACGCTGTGCACCCTGGCCACCAGCATCCTAGCAACCAGCAACTGGGATCTTAGATGACATGCCTGCACTATAGCAACCAATGTAACTGAGCAGTCCAGGGCCTTAACATACACAGGGCTAAACATGCATGGAGTATCTAGTATGAATACTCAGGCCTCTGTGCCACTCCCATCATGTGCTGCCTGAGGTGACTGCCTTGGTTTGCCTCATTGCCGGCATTGCCCTGATCTGAAAAAGAAATACATCAGTTGGAATCTGACTGTAGGCTACCACTGACTTTCCTTTATCCTTTTCTCTGTTTAATCAAACACAATGTGATCCTCTATAACACAAGTGTTTTTTTCCCCTCTTTACCAATTTAGACAGAGACACTTCTTCTAAAAGTGGAGCGGAGGACTCTATGTGACTGCATATCTGTGGAGGGACTGAGCTGAAGATGAACAAACAGCCTCAAGGACGTCCATCTTAACCCTTCTGCTGCTGGACAGGGCTCTGCAACACATTGCTCCGCAGTGTGGGCCAGTTCCCTCTGGCAGCGTAAGTGTTAAATGCAGCTTATATCATGAATTAAAAAATACACATGACAAATCCATCCTAACACTGAACTGTGCATGTGTGCGAGGAGGAATTTGCGTGGAGAAATTCTTAATAAAACTCATAGCATTTTTTTTATTATTGTATTCCTTTTGTTATTGTGGGGTAAAACACAGTTTTGATTAGATTTGCATTTGAATGAAAATCACGAATATTGTAATTAAAAGTACACCACACCCAAAACTGATATTTCAAGTAAAAATGGAAGATAGTGCAGTTCAACAGTCATATTTTCTTTCTCTAGGGGACTCCAGAAGGGAGATTTTTTTTTTACCATTAACTTTTCTGGTTTAGTTTTCCTTTTGTCCCCTGTACTATATAATATAACATATATATAAATTCCATCAGATTGAATGTGACTCCTTGTAATATTTGCGGCACAGAAATCTCACCACTGGAGACCCCATGAGGAATAAATGAAATATTGGTTTTGGGTGAAGTGATTCTTTTAAAGCTTTGTGACGTCCCTTTTGAATATTGAAATCCTATCCTCCACCTTTCTGGCAAGTTCATTCTGGTAAAATACAAGGCAATGAAATAATAAAAAACATTAACAGTATTATTTGTCTTGCAACTTTATGCTTGTACAGGCTCTTGAAGTATCCCTTGAGAGAAGAGCCTGTTCAGATTTTCTTTTTTGAGCTAGAACCATAGAAAATGTTAATCGTAGGAGCATTTTATACATATTCGCAGGTAATGCTAAGCAGCCAGACATGGCAACAAGTAAAATGTGAACAACTCACATCGGTCACAAAGGATACTTCTAAAGCCTGTCTCAGGGATCTCAGAAGCAATTCCATTAGTCATTACTGATGTCCAAGTTTATTTTACTGTTTTACAAAATAAAATTTTACAGAAAGATGGAGTTCAGCTTCATTATACATTTTGCTTTTCTTCTAAGCACTGAAAACATCTGCCAGCTCACATGTATTGTCCAAAAACTGCACTGTTTGCATTAGCTGAGACTCTCTTTGCTTGTAAGCATTCTTCACCAATACCGAGCACTACAGCTGCACGATTAATCTTTAAGAATCGTTATCGCGATCACCAATATATTTGTTCACTGATGTTTACTAAAAGTATACTAAAAGTAGTGGGGATGGAAGGAGAATAGCTGGTAAGGAAGGAGTGTAGTTGGGATGGAAGGAGGCTAGTGGGAAGAGAAGGAGGGTAATGGGAACGAAAGAAGGTTGGTGAGGATGGAACAAGATTAGTGGAAGGAGGGTAGTAGGGATATAAGAAGGGTAATGTGAATGGAAGGAGGATAGTGGGGATGGGAAGAGGGTAGTAGGCTGAGAAGAAGGATATTATGAATGGAAGGATAGAGTGAAACACTGCTTCAGGTGAGTCTCCACTGTTCCCACTGCCACTGCACACAGATGGGTGCTGGCCCTTCACATCACAGGAATCCCAATGTGAAGAAAGTCAGGCTGGCCACACTTCCATAGAATCACCTTTATTGAAAGAGCTATGATTAAGCGCCAAGAATGGCGTGAAACAAGTTAGCTGTAAGCTATACCCCTCATTTGTACATTGTGGACTGTCGTTGGGAATTTTCTGCATCAATAAATGTAATGTTAGTGAAGTGTGGCCAGCCAACCTTTCTTCACATATGGATGGAAGGATAGTGAAGATGGAAGGAGGATAGAGTAAATGGAAGGAAGTGACATTGGGGATGGAAGCAGGGTAGTGAGGATGAAAAGAACTGATGGCGGGGATGAAAGGAGGGTATTGGGGAGCAAAGGAGGGTAGTGTGAAGCAAAGGAGGGTAGTGGGGAGGAAGGCCTGATTCACACTTGTGCAGGTTGCAGTTTGCATATTGCAGGTGCATTTTGTGTTTTTCAATACACATCTTTAAACCATTAAAGTCTATGGAACCAAAAACCAGAATAAAAACCCTGGCCCTTTCCATAAAATGCACAGATGTGAACTACATCCATAGGGAACTATGCTAAAATGGACTGTAGTGTGCTTCTGCAAAACTGAAAATGCACTAATAAATGCATAGGTGTGAACCAGGCCGAAAGAAAGGATGGTATCGGATGAAAGGAGGGTAGTCAGGAGGAAAGGAACTGATAGTGGGGATAGAAGGAGGGTAGTGGGGAAGGAAAGTAGTGGGGATTGAAGAAGGATAGTAGGTATTAAAGAAGGATAATAGGGATTGAAACAGGATAGTGGGAATAAAAGGTGGGTATTGGGGATGGAAGGAGGGTAGTGGGATGGAAAGAGGGTAGTGGGGATGAAAACAGGGTAGTGGAGATTTAAGGAGAGTGGAAGGAATGGAAGGCTAGTGGGAATGGAAGCTAGATAGTAGGGATGAAAGGAAGATTGTGGGGATGGAAGGGGGATAGTGAGGATGGAAGAAGGATAGTGGAGATGGAAGGGGAGTAATGTGAACTGAAGGAGAATAGTGGAATGGAAGGAACTAGTTGCATACAAGGAAAGAGTGGTGTAGTCTAAAAATGACAAATGATTTCCAGGTGATTGTTATTACGCATGAAGATTTTCCCGCTTGATGGAAAATCTAACTGCTAGCTGATCTGAGTTAGGCCCATGTCAAACTAGCGAGCAACTCACCAGCAGCAGGTTGAATAAACACTTACATGGTTTTACTGTATTGCCCACTCACTAGCCAAAACGCTGCTCATTTGCTAGTGAAGTAGCAGTGCCAGTGCGACATCTAGCTTGTCCAGCCAGTGTTGTTGTAGAAGCAGATGAGTGGTTTCTTTGCTTTGCAAGGCCATCCTGTCACTGGCAAGTTGCCCCCCAGTACCATGATTGCTTGTTTATATTAGTGGAAGGGATGAAAGTAGTGCATGTGTACCATTGTCACAGTTGGGTGAGGATCTTGGCAGGTTACTTCTCTCATCTGATGTGTTCATTCCCCTTCATTCATCTTAATAAGCACATTTGTTAGGCACGCTCCTGTGCTTTATAAAATGTGCCGTAAGGCCATACCTCTGCCTTTTAAATTAACCTCATAGTAATATAAGAAAAAATATGTCTTAATTAGTTATGAAACATTTTCTGTGTGTTACCCTTAATGGTTTAAATACAAGAAAATTAAAGCTCATCCAATGACTGACCGTCAACATGGCAGTCCAGCCATGAACTATATCAGGAGTACAACATCCGTCACGGCAGGTTTCCTTTATTTAAAGTTTAACTAAAGGCAACAAGTTTTCTTAGTTTAGTTTTGGATAGAGTGGAGATGGATTAAAACACCTGCTAGGTGTTTAATTGCCATCTGAGCCCCAGCTAGGGAGATTCACCCTCTCCATCTGTCCTGTTTACTGTTATTGAAAATTAAAGTAAAGTAAAGTAAAGTCTCCGTAACAGTAATACCCTGTACACACTCTAAAGGTTTTTCCGACGGAGTTCTGACGGCATTCCACTCAAGCTGTCTTGCATACACGCGGTCACACCAAATTCTGACCGTCCAGAACACGGTGACGTACAACGCGTACGACGGGACTAGAAAACGGAAGTTCAATAGCCAGTAGCCAATAGCTTCCGTCTCGTACTTGGTTCAGAGCATACGCCCTTTTTGGTAGGTTGGAATAGCATACAGACGAGCGGTTTTCCCGATAGGAATTGGTTCCGTCTGAAAAATTTAGAACATGTTCTCTTTCTAGGTCCGTCAGAATTTTCGACGTAGAAAGTCCGATGGGGCATACACGGACTATACAGAATATACGATGAAAAGCTCCCGTTGGACTTTTTCTGTCGGACATTCCGCTCGTGTGTACACAGCATAAGAGAGGGGAAATCTTCCAATTGGAACACTAGATCTTGTGACCCTGGTGACAACCAGGGAATCCCTCACTTTAAAAGGATTTCTTCTTTCTTCCTGTTTGGCTATGGGACAGGAAGTGAAGGGAAATCTTCCCAATGGGACACAGATGGCAAAAATAAAATTGCCAAGGGTTATAAACCTCCCTTACTCCATCCAAAATGAAAAAAATTTATGCCTTTAGTTCTACCTTAAACCAATCTCTACCCTGTTACATAGTAAGGCTCTGTTAACATATATGTGAATCAGGATTTCGATTCGCATAACATGTGAATCAGACCGGCTTTCAATGGAGCCAGGTCACATATATGCAGGCCAGTTGCAGGGCAAATTTTAAAAGGGTTCCTTGTGTTATTCAGTCTGGTTAAGGTGCGATTTAAGTGTCAAATTTGCACCTGAATCGCACCTGAACCGCTGAATGGAAATCGCACCTAACTTTTCACCAAAACCGGACCCGCATATATGTGAACCTAGCCTTAAAGATTCACAGATCTCTACCAATTTGTAGCCAATCATATCACTAGAAAAATCCTCAAGACTTTATTTTATGTGTTGATAGAGGCATTCCATCCCGTAGTTGCAGGTACATACTATCTCGTACCGAAATCAAAGCAATAAAACATTCACAGGGCTAGACCAGCATTTTGGAATTACGGCTGATGTGTTCTCAATTGAAATCAATTGAAATGCACATCAATGCCTAATGATGCACATTTAAGCATCATAAAGCATGTAAACACGCATTCATATGCGTTACATTGATATCTAATACAACCTGCATTGCAACGCACATTGAAAATGCGGAACCACTCATGATGATATGCATTGACATATTTTTTTATGGCCTTCCAATAATTTCAATAGAACACCCATGCAGGGGACCATAAAGAATAAGAATATGCAGAGAGCTAAATCAAGCTTTACACGGTCATAACATTATAACACCAGCAGTGCCAGTCCATCCAATCAGAACTTCAGAACACAGCTCCCCCTCCCACTTGTAGCCAATCATAACAGAATATATTAATTTTTAAAATGAAGGGCCAGTCCACACTTGGGTACTTTCCCATACATTTTATAGCACATCAACATAGCTCTCAACTGTCCCTGATTTCAAGGGACTGTCCCTGATTTGGAGGGACAGTCCCTCTGTCCCTCATTCCTCCTCATTTGTCCCTCATTTTGATCTGATCTATATAGATGTATATAAAATGCACATTTTATCTTTTAAAAAGTGTTTTCCAGCGCTAAACCTTTCATCTGATTACTAAATTGCTGCATTTGTAAATTCCAAAAGCCAGTATAAAGAAATAGTAGTGGTAAAAAAGCACTTGTGGGTTTAACCAATCTTGTTTTTTTTTTTGTACAACTCTCTTTTAAGGGGGCGTGGCAAGGGGTGTGTCCTATGCCTGCATACGTTTGCTGATAGGTGTCCCTCATTCTCATCTCAAAATGTTGGGAGGCATGCATCAAAACTGCAGCATTCTTTAGTCATGCAGGGTTGTTCCGCAGTCCCCATAGGGCACAATCAGAAAGCATGACAGTTTGGTGTGCTTTTCATCAGGAACGGTAAAAGGCATTCACAACACTGAATAGGAAGACACTGCAAGACGGGGGTCATTTTTGACCTACAGCTTCATAGTATAAATAGGCGCTAAAACACACAATTTGGGAAGTATTACTTCTTCGGATATTAGATGAGCACCGTAACATGGCTTTGTGAATGCAATATATGTACTGCTATAGTTTTTATATGATATCAGAATTGCATGCATTTTCTGAGGGCGAGTCTTTAACTATTCACCCCTTAATTGTTCACTGTAAAAAAAATCTGAGACATACAGAGAGTACAAATATCTATCTATACCACTTTTTATAATAGAGGGGATACATTAACCATGTACTATTATGTTGTTTACAGCAGTGTATTATGTAATTTTGCATTGAAAACTGAACTAAGACGACTGATATGAAGGCACGAGCACGCTTTTATGGCAGGGAAGGTTTAAAGCAGACCTGTCCCCAATACAGCATAACACAAGAATGCCTGAATAAATGGGATTAATTATTTTACATTGACTATATGTAGCAGTTGTATCATGAAGATGAATCCCAGGCTAAGTACAAAGAACTGCCACAGCCCCAACACACAGAACAGCCCTGTCTGGTAGGGCAGTAGACCTGATTTTTCTCTGCTGCAATTAATAACACTCACAGCACTGGTGTGCGCAGCCTATTGCATTAGGGTGAGCACCCCTGAGCACAAACACACATGCATGTATATCAGCAGTGCAGAGGACGGTGTCAGTAGAGCAGAGATTGGTGTCAGTAGGGCAGTGGACGGTGTCAGTAGTCTTTTTTATTTTTATTATTTTTTAATTATTTTTTACAATATTTTTTATTAATTAAAAAAAAAAATGTTTTTTGTAGGAACCCGTTATGGGGCTTTGGTGAAATATCAAGGGTGACTTTGAAAGCTCATATGAAGTTTAGTGTAATAGCTCTCGCCGTGGTATTTCATGAATGAGGGAGGGGTGGGGAATTTTACAGCTGACATCGCTCATGGAACTATACAAGGAAATTCTACTTCCCCTTAGGCTGCAGTATTAATGGCAAATCTTTTCATTTTGCATGACAGGTCTGCTTTACATCCTCCATTAGTCACTCCTGTATGCTGTATATGAAATATCTATGTGAACCCTTTATTTTTTACCTGCTGCAACTGTGCAATGTTTTTGAATGACTGGCAATGCAACAAATAAACTGAACTTGGACTAAATTCTATTGAATGACATGTTTTCTGCACTACTCTATGGGCCTTCTTAGTAGAAGAGCCTAGGACAGTGATGGCGAACCTTGGCACCCCAGATGTTTTGGAACTACATTTCCCATGATGCTCATGCACTCTGCAGTGTAGTTGAGCATCATGGTAAATGTAGTTCCAAAACATCTGGGGTGCCAAGGTTCGCCATCACTGGCCTAGGAGAAGAGTCTAGGAGAAGAATCTAGCGGAAGGCACAAGGCAATCAATTCGATTAAGGCCTGTCCACACTAGCCACATGCTACAATGTTCTGTTTTAGGGTGTGGGCTAGTGTCCGTTTTGTAGGGCAGTGGGAAGGGCACATTGCACTGTTTACTTTTTAAAAAAAACTTTATTGAAAGTGTACAACATTGCACTCTATTCAAGTCTCCACATTGCATTGCAGTGACCTGTGCCATCGGTGTTAATTTTGACGTAAAATTTTGATTTAGTTTTAGTTATAGTCTTTTGACTAAAATGCTAATTTAGTTTTAGTTGTATTTAAGGTATCTGAATTGTTTTCGTTTTAGTAGTATTTTAGTCCACTAAAATCTCAAGTACATGTAAGTTGACTAAAATCTCCAGTACATTTAAATTGAATAAAATCTCCAGTACATTTTAGTCAACTCAAATCTAATGGGCTTAGTTAAATTGTAATGAATTATTTAAGTATTTCTCTATAATTTTCAAACTCATTAATACTCCTGGAGTAAAAATCGAATAACATGTAGTGGGGATGGGGAAGCAAATGGGAGTGAGGGAGTGCACAGGGCAGAGAACTGGTCTGGGATTCACCCGGACAGTCCCGGTTATGAATCATGTGTTCGGGTTTCAGGCGGACTGAAACCCTGACATATTTAGACCGGGCTGTGGCTCCCAAAGTAACCAAGATAGTCACACACAAATCTGTTGCCGTCCGGGAGCTGCGGACAACTGTCTGGAGGCAGGTTTGGCAACGCTGGGGGGCAGGGCGATGATGTCAACAAGAGCAATTTTGACCACACCCACTGTTCATTGTGCCACGCTATGCTCACCACATTACTACTCTCCTTGGGGCACCCAAAGGTGTCTCAGGCTGCTAAAGTGTTCATGATATTTTATACAGTGCTAAGCACGTCTACCTTGCTGGGAGGGGAAACACTCACCACGTGGTTTGCAGGGTATTGTTCCAGAACTCCCAGGCGGAGGGAGCCTGCATCTCTCAGCCAATCCAGCTTGTCAGGGGGCTGAGGCTTTAACTACTTCCCGCCCGCCATATAGCAGAATGACAGCCGGAAAGTGGTTAAGTTATCCTGACTGGATGTCATATGACGCCCAGCAGGATAAGGGCGCAATCGTTGGTGCGGTGACACACTGTATCACTGATCTCGGCAAAGAGCCTCTGACGTAGGCTCTTTACCATGTGATCAGCTGTGTCTAATGACAGCTGATCACAGCGTAAACAGAAAGAGCCGTTTATCGGCTTTTCCTCCACTCTCACTGACAGACGCGAGTAGAGGAGAGCTGATCGGCTGCTCTCCTGACAGGGGGGGGGGGTCTGCGCTGATTGATTATCAGTGCAGCCCCCCTGAGGATGCACACCAGGGATGCCCACTAGGCATGCCTACCCAGGACCACCAGGTATGCCCACCCATGACCACCAGGGTTGCCAATCAGTGCCCATTAGAGGTGTCAACCAGTGCCCATTAGAGGTGCTAATCAGTGTCCACTAGTAATGCCTGCCAGTGCCTCCTCATCAGTGCTGCCTATCAGAGACATCTATCAGTGCCACCCATCAGTGCCACCTATCAGTGCCGCCTATCAGTGCCCATCAGTGCCGCCTATAAGTGCCACCTATAAGTGCCCATCAGTGCGGCCTTTCAGTGCCCAGTGTCGCCTATCTGTGCCCATCAGTGCCACCTATGAGTGCCCATCAGTGCCACCTATCAATGCCCATCATTGCTGCATATTAGTGTCTCATCATCAGTGCCACCTCATCAGTGCCCATCAGTGTCGCCTTATCAGTGCCTGTCAGTGCAGCCTTATCAGCGCCCGTCAGTAAAGGGGAAAACTTACTTATTACAAAATTTTATAACAGAAACAAAGAAAAACTTTTTTTTTTTCAAAATTTTCTGTCTTTTTATTTGTTTAGCAAGAAAAAACCCCAGTGGTGATCAAATACCACCAAAGGAAAGATCTATTTGTGGGAACAAAATGATAAAAAAATTTAGTTTGGGTACAGCGTTGCATGACCGCACAATTGTCATTTAAAATGTGACAGCACTGAAAGCTGAAAATTGGCCTGGACAGGAAAGGGGGAAAGTGCCTGATATTGAAGTGGTTAACAGACAGGCGGAGCTCTGAGGAAAGCAGACGTTCAGGTGGGCAAACGTCCCTCCCTCACATTTTCGTTCCATTTTGGAATTGATTTTCGCCATAGTTTTTGTCAATTGACTTCATTCAAATTTTATTTTCAACTAGTTTTTGGCAATGAAAACATGCAGCTGAAAAAATTAAGCCAAAAATATTTCTGTAGACAAAATTAACACTGAGTGGCATCCAATGCGCTGCCGAGAAAAATGGAGCAATGTTGTGGTGTGAATGGGGCACAAAGATAACAGTTGTTTTCTACGTGCTCCTGCGGTGACTGCTGTGGATCAGGTACAGAAAAAGGCCAGAAAATAGCATATAGTGTGAACGGTGCTTAAAGGGTAACTCCACTTTCATGGGGAAAAAAATAGCAAATAAAGAAAAAATAATATAGTGTATACAATTGCGATACAAGTCATATTGTAATTGAATGTTATTAAAAATTACCTTTCCTTTTCAATCTGCAGCTGCTATCATTTTCTATAAATGCAATATGGCTACCTGGAGTTGTTCTGTACACAGCATGTGTACTGACCACTCCCTAGAAACATAATTTCCTGCTTGTATGATTGGTTCACCAATTTTCCCAGAAGTCTGCCTAAGATACAAGTCAGATTTCAGGCATCCCCTGCAACAAAAATGTCATTTTTGGTGAGATATTTCCAATAGGAACACGTCTAAAGTGATGCAGGCCCAGCAGATTTCCTCATTAGTGCCCTGCAGCTACCACATCTGACTGATAATTATGAAACCACTCCCATTAGACCCACTCAGTACAGAGGCACAGACAAACACACAGGGATTTCTTCAGAATAACAAAAGGTAGGAATCTGCAACAAAGGTTGTTATAATCTTTGCAATGTACATAGATCACCCAGAGGGGAATGTTTTTTTTCTCAACAAAAGTGGAGTTATGCTTTAAAGTGGTTCTTTTACCTTCATGCATTCCATGCATGAAGGTAAAAAACCTTCTGTATGCAGTGCCCCCCTCCCCACAATCCTTACCTGGGCTCCCCCGGATCGAGCAATGTTCACGATAGTCTCGGCTGCCCCGGGACTCTCCCTCCTCATTGGCTGAGACAGCAGCGGGAGGCCATTGGCTCCCACTGCTGTCAATTACAGTCAGTAAGCTAATGAGGAGGGGCGGCGTGGCCGAGCCACTGCTGTATGTGTCTTATAGACAGCATATGGG
Organism: Lithobates septentrionalis; assembly: GCA_037952835.1. Classification (NCBI taxonomy): domain Eukaryota; kingdom Metazoa; phylum Chordata; class Amphibia; order Anura; family Ranidae; genus Lithobates; species Lithobates septentrionalis. The sequence continues at coordinate 607,604 of JBBDGP010001366.1, forward strand.
GAGTAAGCATGCATGAGTGTCCCCAGGGCAAGCAGCTTTCTCTGGAAACACTGCGCAAGGGGAAGGGGCCAGGAGCGCTGGCGGGGGGACCCGAAAAAAAGAGTATCGGAGCTGCTCTGTGCAAAACCACTGCACAGAGCAGGTAAGTATAACATGTTTGTTATTATCATTTTTTTTAAATTAGCTTTAAATACCCCTTTAACCCCTTCCTGCCCAACCCTGGCATGCAGTTTGAGATGTTGCAGAGTTAGGCTGCATTTATACCTGAGCATAGCAGAAAAGCGCATTTCTGTCAGCATTTCCGGAAACGCATAAAAAAGTGCCATTGTGGTAGCAGTCACGCATGTTGTTACATGTTTTTCATGCAAAACCGCATGCCGCCAAACATGCTTGGCCCGGTGCCAAATATTGGCACTTGAGCATTTTTTGTCAATGCGCCGTCCCACCATGAAGCACTAAAACGTGCAACGACACAACATGTCTGCATCTTACCTCCCTCAAGGTGATTTTGCATTTCAATGGATTTGTTTGAAGAGAGTCATATCTGACATAAATAAAAACCCTTGTACACAGTCTCCAAGCTTGTATGCCTTTCAGTGTTAATGAAGAATTCCAGGTTCATACACCATACCTGGCTGATGCCCCTGAAGGCTGGAAATCAGTAAACTACCGCTACTATCCAGAATTAATTTTTAAAACATAATTGTAGTCTAAATTTAAAGTGTTACTAAACCCACAACATTAAAATCAGTGTGTATATGCAGTAAAGCATGCTGGAGCCTAAGGGGTTATTCCTCTGCATTGTGTAAAAAGGCTGTATGATCCTGTCTTCTCTGATCCTCACCTTCTTCCACAGTCCACAATCCATTTCCTGATAGAACAGAGCCTTGGGGGCAAGCTGCACATGTTCAGTTTGGTGTGTACTGCTAGATTTTTTTTTCTTGGGAGAGTGCATGTGATCAGTACAGGGCCAATCAGCACTGTCCAGACAGAGGGTCAGAGGTCCTGCAGCCTCATAGGACAATCAGCAGAGAATGAAAACTCCTCCTACAAACTTTAACCAGACACTGACAGAAGTCACAAGACTGCCATATACTGCTGATGAGAAAAGGAATTTAGTGTTCCTACACTTAACATACAACTTGCACAGGAGCCGACAGGCAGGGAGGGAGGGGGGAGAGGAGGACAAGAGAGACAGGAGAGCTGTGGGTAACGGAGGCACGTAAACTGACCGCGGTGTCAGGGCTCAGCAGCTATAATACACCATGGTTATTTTACAGAGGGGAGGGTAGAAACTGGCAGGATCAGTCAGGTTTTTGAGGTGTTACAGGGGGCCAAACTACACAGCACAAGCACTGTGCTGTATAACATGCTTTAAAGTGGTTGTATACCCCGCTTGGTGATTTTTTTTTACAGGTAAACCTATAATATTACCACTGCTTTAAGGGAACAGGATCTTCCTTTTTTTTTTTTAGGTTAACAAACACTTTACTACACTAACTGACCACCATATTACACTAACTGACCACCATACTACACTAACTGACCACTATACTACACTAACTGACCACCATACTACACTAACAGACCACCATACTACACTAACTGACCACTATGCTACACTAACTGACCACCATACTACACTAACAGACCACCATACTACACTAACTGACCACTATACTACACTAAATGACCACAATACTACACTAACTGACTTTCTCTCTCCCCCCAAGGCCAGTAACACGACTCTCACGAGGAAGTCTCACTCACCTTCATGTCTGGCTGGCCTGCATCAGTCCGGAGGAGGAGAAGACAGCGGCGGCTCACATTGCTTCTCTCCCCTGCGCTCTAGCTGCCATGTTCAGTGTTCGGCGCAGCGCACTGTAATAGGGCGCATGGGGGTCATGTGCGGAGGCGGAACTTCAGGAGCTATTGCAGACAGGCCAGCTCTATGCCTCACATGACCCCCATACGCCCAATCACAGGGCGCTGGACACTGAACATTGTGGCCGGAGCCCGGGGACACAGGAATTCAAATCAGGAGGAGGCAGCCAGAGACACTAACTGGCACCCCCCTAAATGTCGCGCCCGGGACCATGGCACCCCCTGCAGCCCCCACGCTACGCCACTGTCTCCAACCAAAACCACCTTCCTTGATGCGTTTCACCACTGCTGGCTTGCTCACAAAGATAGGGGATGCTGGCTTGTAAGCAAGTCAGCAGTGGTAAAACGCGTCAAAGAAGGTGGTTTTGGGTGGAGACATTAATGGTTGCAGTTTTCATCATTTGACAAACAAAATATAGAAAGAAGAGCTAAGCTTTGGAGTGCAGTTTATATTTACTTTTGACTGAGAGTGGAGACGGGCTGTGGTAGCCAGCACCCAGGTCGTCTGTGTGGGTTGAAAAGAGCAAGTCTGGAGCGTAGCCACGGGTTTGGGTATGTTCTTGTCACAGGGATCTCACAGTTCCTATACACTTATATCTGTTCTACAATGTGGTGCAGATATTAGCCACAGAACTTTGCCTGGTCTGACCAGGTGCAGATCTGCACATTGAGCTGTCTTTCTATGATAAGTGTCTACACAGATGCCCACCAGAGAGAGACTGACCTAGGAGAAGCTGCCTTCTTCCTATGCCTGGCTGCCGGCAGGTTCCCTCTGCATAGTTGCCAACGTTGAAAAAAAATTTTTAGGGACACTTTTTTGGCTGTAGGTGAAGTCTTATTATAATTAGGGGGCGGGACATGCTTTTGTAGGCGTGGTACAGGGGGAAAGTAAAAATGCAGCGTGCGAAGTGCACCATGGCAAAAATGGATGTGGTTTACGCAAAATAGTGGGCGTGTCTTAAGTGGGCGTGGCTCAAAGGGGGTGTGGTTAGAGTCTGAGATGAATGAAGGATGGAGAGGGAAAGGGGGGGAGAGGGATGGAGGGACAGCAGGCCCAGATTCTATACAACAATGGAAATATGTGTATTCTAGAAAGTTTAACAACCAGCAGATAAAGATACTCTAAACACCTGGTGTTAGCACTTCAATCATCCCGGCACCATGGTTGTTATGGTGTCAGGATGATTGAAGTGCATTATTTCTATTATTACATTGTAATATAAAATGAAATCCTTCAACTCACCATAATGCCGAATCAGTGGGATCCCTGAGCGTTTCACATGCCACGTCGCCTGCCACCAGCCATCCATCCTTGCATCAGGTGCCCCCAGCAGAGTCCATCCTTGCATCAGGTGTCCCAGCAGAGTCCGTCCTTGCATCAGATGTCCCCAGCGGAGCCCCCCCTTACATCAGATGTCCCCAGCGGAGCCCCTCTTACATCAGATGTCCCCAGCGGTGCCCCCCTTACATCAGATGTCACCAGCGGAGCCCCCCTTACATCAGATGTCCCCAGCGGAGCCCCCCCTTACATCAGGTGTCCCCATCGGAACCTCCTCTTACATCAGGTGTCCCCAGCGGAGCCCCCCTTACTTTAAATGTCCCCAGCGGTGCCTCAGTTACATCAGATGTCCCCAGCGGAGCCCCCTTACATCAGGTGTCACCAGCGGAGCCCCCTTACATCAGATGTCCCCAGCAGAGCCCCCCCTTACATCAGATGTCCCCAGCGGAGCCCCCCCTTACATCAGATATCCCCAGCGGAGCCCCCCTTACATCAGGTGTCACCAGCGGAGCCCCTCTTACATCAGATGTCCCCAGCGGAGCCCCCCCTTACATCAGGTGTCACCAGCGGAGCCCCCCCTTGCATCAGGTGTCACCAGCGGAGCCCCCCCTTACATCAGGTGTCACCAGCGGAGCCCCCCTTACATTAGATGTCCCCAGCGGAGCCCCCCTTACATCAGATGTCCCCAGCGGAGCCCCCCTTACATCAGATGTCCCCAGCGGAGCCCCCCCTTACAACACGTGTCACCAGCGGAAGCCCCCCCTTACATCAGATGTCCCCAGCGGAGCCCCCCTTACATCAGGTGTCACCAGCGGAGCCCCCCTTACATCAAGTGTCACCAGCGGAGCCCCCCCTTACATCAGATATCCCCAGCGGAGCCCCCCCTTACGTCAGGTGTCACTAGCGGAGCCCCCCTTACATCAGATGTTCCCAGTGGAGCCCCCCTTACATCAGATGTCCCCAGCGGAGCCCCCCCTTACATCAGATGTCCCCAGAGGAGCCCCCCTTACATCAGGTGTCCCCAGTGGAGCCCCCCTTTCATCAGGTGTCCCCAGCGGAGCCCCCCCTTACATCAGGTGTCATCAGCGGAGCCCCCCTTACATCAGGTGTCACCAGCGGTGCCCTCCCCTTACTTCAGGTGTCCTAGTAGGAGGGGGTATACAAAATAATGTCTCCCTCCGTCGGCCGCGTGGTTACAATAGAACCCCATCCATAACAGACCGGCAGCGGGGCGGGGGGTAGGCGGGGCAAGGCGGAGCGGGGCGCAGGGTGGGTGGCGATGCAGGAGCTTCGTCTAGCCACCCAGCCGTTCCTGGTCTTCTTAAAAATGGCGGCCACGGACCTCTAGCGGCGGCAGGGAGAAATCGTGAAAAACCGGATTTCTCGGGACATTTCCAGACAAACAATAAAATCGCGAAAAGAGTCCAAACCCCGGGAATGTCCCGGGAAATCCGGGACAGTTGGTAAGTATGCCTCTGATGGGTGTCTGGACAGACAGATAGAGAGAGCAGGCAGCGGGCTGTTCAGTGCTGCTCTGCTGCCTGCACTTCCCTTTCTTCCCCTAGTGATCACTTCCTGATTGCGGGGAGAGAGTAGAAGTAGTGATACAGTGAGATACTATAGCTTGCTGTATCACTCTCTCCCTGCACACACCCGGCGTACAGTAATAGTACACCGGGTGTGTGCTGTCATTGTGCTTTATGGGCCTAAAAAATGGGGATCCCTATGAGACCTATACTATTTAGGGGCACTGTACCCACATTTGTGCAGGGCACTGTGCTATGTATAGTCTATTGGACCCACTAAGTCTCTTCTGTAATAAAGGATTTTTACCTTGACCAGTGTGGATAAGATGTCCAACCTTGTTTTGTGTCTGCTCGACCATCAGTACTCACCATCCCCCTTGCTAACTAAATTAATGAGACCACACATAAACTGGAGTACAAATGGCCATAGCAGCCTTTTATTAACAAAAACTTATCAGCCCGTTGGTCCATTGATGGCACCCAGAATTCCAACTTGTTCCACTTGTAACACTGCGGAACCTTTTACCATACCAGGTCTCCAACCGTGACACACCAGCTCGGAGACAACCCACAGCCGCAGTACACCATTACCGTATTCCAGCTAACCTTAGTAACTGGAATACACCAGAGGGGCACATACCACCGATGAGCCCCCACACTTCCATCTCAACTGTATTTTCTTCCACTGTCAAAAAAGACCAGCCACCGCCCAAAAGGGTGACACCTTACCCTTGAGGGCCCCTCCACACCCGCAATGCACAATGAATGCCATCCTGCAACCCCAGGGACCACAAGTCAATACCCACCAACGATAAATGGACCCTTATCCCCCCTAAATACCGCCCGGTATCCGACTCCAATACTAAATGGTGAGAGAAGCCTCTGTGGCCGCCCAGATACGGAAGGAGTGGGGGCATACTGTCTTACTCCAAACGTCCAAACGAAAATTGTCTATAAACAGAAACTTGGACAACGGATACCCATCCCCATGCCACGGCACCGCCACCCCCCCCCCCACTAGCGGGCGAACCTCAAAAAAACTGCCTCTCTACCCTCACCGGTCAACAGTGGAACCTGGCAAAGGAAACAGTTGCACGCATGCACCCTAGCCCTCCTGGTCCGCCTTTGACCTGCGCTGCAATACACTCCACCTGTCCTTATTACCAGAGCAAGTCCTGTACCAAAATACCCCCCCCACCCGAAACCCCCTAGCTGTACTGACCCGTTTGTTAATCCGAAATGCCCTCAAAAAGCCAGTGAAAAACCGCCTCAATTAAGGCAACTTCGTAGCTGAATGAACACAGTGATCCCAGCCCTGCAAAATTAGCCTATAAATTAACAAAGACCACAGGCAGCCTAACATCCTTGCGTTTTTTGTTTTTTTGTGTGACTTCCGATACCCTTTTACTGCCTGTCGAACCAAAAAGCTGTTGTAACATCCACCCCACCCTGTAAACTTACAGAAAAACGCTAAGTCCGCCAGCCTCTTCTCTATAGCGGACACCGACACCCTGCTCCGTGTTCCTAGAGACGAAATAAAGGACCCTCATCCTTACCTCTGACTGCACCTGATCCACCCTCGCTAGTCGCCACACCTACCACCATAACTTGGTGTTGGCTGTCCCCATAACCTCACTCACCGACCTCCTGATCCATCCCACGCTGACTCCAATAAAAATCTCCCGCAACCAACCAAGGAACCCCCTGTTGCTCGGCCACTGGTGCCAGCCCTCTGAACCTATCCCACTGAAACAAGACACTGAGTCCGCTAGTGTATTGTCTACCCCAGGAAGGTGCACCGAATATAGAAAGATGTTAAATTGTAGGCAGCGAAGCACCCTGTGGCGCAACAGCCTTAAACTGGGTTGGGACAAACTGAGATGCGGTTAATGACTTGAACCACTCCCATGTTGCCAAAATTCAACCTAATTTTCAATTTTCAAATGACTCGCCCCAGATTTCCATGGCCAGCACTACCGGAAGAAGCACCAGGAGCACCATGTGACCTAGAAAACCCACGTCTAACCAGGAACACGGCCAAAGTGCCGCACTCAAATGCCCTGGTAGAAAGCCCCATAACTTGACAACCGTGCAGCATCCGTAAAAAGCTCCAATTCGAAGTAGCTCACCCGCCCCGCCATACAAATCGATCTCCCATCATACTCTACCAAAATGTGTGCCACATTCTCAAGTCCTCCTGATGTTTCCGATTCAGACGGAGAAAGTGTGTAGAGGACTTAACTCCCGCCGTAGCAGTGGCTAACCGGCTGAAAAAAACCCAGCCCATGGGATAATGTGACGTGCAAAATTAACTTATCATCAACTTATCATTACCATATCATCAACAGTGACTCACCTGTTGATGATATCCTGCTCGTCAGTCTTGTCTTCTTAAGCCGTCCAGTCCAGATGATCTCTGCCTTCACCTTGGTCACATCTCTAGAGATGCTCTCCTGTGTTCCTGTTAAAGACTTGCTTGGCTGACATTCCTTATGGCTCCAGATCCTGCTTGCTGTTCTACTACGCTCATCTCTGGCTCCCTAACGTTTTGGCTTGTCTGACTATCCGTTCCAGTTCCTGAACTCTGGCTATGTTTTGACTACGTTTACTCTGTTTACCTTTTTTTTTATTATTATTAAACAAGTGTGACTTAACTGTACTTCTGTCTCAGTCTGATTCATGGTTTCTGACAGAATGCAGGCGCAATAACAAATGTGACCTGCAGGCAGAACGGGTGTCAACACCCATCTGAAAGAAGCCTAAATACAGTAGAAATTCATTGTTTGGGTTTATATACACTTTAAGTGGCATATTTAAATACCATTTAGTGGCATATTTGTCAGTGAATATTGTTTTTGCACTTGTGGGCTTCCTCCATACATTTCATTGTGCCAATTGTCAGGTAAGTGTGACAGCTGCCAACAAATGTTGTAGGTACACTCATCCACTAAAAGAGCTAACCACTGACAATGATGCAGCAGATACACTATTGCTCATATTAGGATTATACCATGAACATATAGGAGAGTTCACCAGGAATTCCCAGAACCTTTCCATGGGAGCCCATTTAAACATAGAAATTCAGACGCTTAAGGCTGTATATATATATATATATATATATGTATATGGCAAAATGAAAAAGTCACCGCTGAGAGGGCTGATATCTTCCACCTGTCTTTCTCCCGGTTTTGCTAGCTCTGGTGATGTGATTGGCCAGAGCCGCAATGATGTCACTCATGTGCATGTGCGCGGAAGCCCTCAGTTCCAGCACGGTGCTCTGAAGTTCCGGCAAGGTGTTCATTTTACCTACAGGTAAAAATTACCAATCAGGGTTTACAACCGCTTTAATTGATCAAGCTGAATTTAGAAGCTGATTGGCTACCATGCACAACTGCACCAGATTCTGAGTGCACAAGTTTTAGTAAATCTCCCCCATTGTCTATTTGCTTGCCTTTAATAATTATGTCCCTCCCTCACTCTGTAGCTAGGGGATGCCCTATGTAGTTAGTTCCACCCTACTTTTAGCCTCCATTCACCACATGTACTGTATTTTGCTGGAGCTAGACATTTTTGATGTTCATCTATGAAGATCTGCACACATTTTTGGTTAAAGCTTTGTACGATCTGCAAGATGTCATTTGGATGGAGTCACTGTCTGCCAAGCTACTGAGACTGTAAGTTAAGTGATCTCACCACAACTGGATCAGAAGCAGAACACTAATCTTTCAAAAAATGGTATAGTGCAAAAGACCAAATATGGCTATGCCCAAGTAGAACTTCACTTTTTTAAAGAGAAGCCTTGAAATATATCTAGTGTGGCTGATTGCAACACAGAAGCCAACAACCATGGCAGAGCCATATATACTTTATCACTGATAAAACATTGATATACATTTTTGATTTTTTTCTTTATTGTTGTGACCGTAACCTTTTCACTTTTCTTTCCTAAAAATAAAAAAAAATTGGACAGTGGTGGTAGCCTTGTCTTACTCTACTAAAGAAAAGCATGTTTTATTTTCTCTGTATTGCTGTTGGAGAGTTCCCCTCACTTCCTGCCTGCTAAAACATTTCCAGCAGAACGGGAAGTGAAGGTTAAACAATCTAACGGAGCCCTAGATAGCAGTAAAAACCTTCACCACAACTTGTGGTGAATAAGAAGTACTGCAGGGAACAGTTCTGAATTGAAGGTGAGTATTGCAGCCTGGGTAGTGGCGGCCCATTCATTAGCCGCCCCCTCTATCCATGTGTGCAGCCCCCTGATCTACATACAGGGCGAGAGACTATGGATTCCAATGGCAGGGGGTTGTGGACCCAAATGACTGAGAGCAGTGGAATCATCTCAGTTACTTTTGAACCAGATACTGCAATATAATAAAAAGAAATAGTACAGAACAGAATGTCAATCTATCAAATTAATTGAAATAATAGATAAGAAAAAGGCAAGTCAGATTTTATTCTCCTTGACTTGAAAAGAAAACCACACAATGAGATAAACAACAGCTGTGTTTACATGTCTGCAGTCTAATTTGAAAAGCTTAATTGTATGTCTCTGTAAAACAATAGCTTGCAAGTGGCATAAACTGACTAAATAAATAACATAAATAAGAGTACACAGAAAAACATACTTGCTGCATCCGAAATCATGAAAATCAACAAAATCTAAAATCTGGAACAAGAACCTAGGATTTTCTTACTTTCTATAAAAATGAAACTTAAAGCAGCATGAAGAATCTAGTGTGAACTGTTAAGTCATAGCTCCCAACTGTCCCTGATTTCGAGGGACTGTCCCTGATTTGGAGCAATGTCCCTCTGTCCCTCATTCCTCCTCATTTGTCCCTCATTTTGGTCTGATCTATATAGTTGTATATAAAATGCATTTTTTATCTATCAAAAAGTGTTTCCCAGTGCTAAACCTTTCCTCTGAATTCTAAATTGCTGCATTTGTAAATTCCAAAAGCCAATATAAAGGAATAGTAGTGGTAAAAAAAGCACTCGTGGGTTTAACCAATCTTGTTTTTTTGTACAATTCTCCTTTAAGGGGGCGTGGCAAGGGGTGTGTTAAGTACAGTTAAGTCACACTTGTTTAATAATAATAATAAAAAAGGTAAACAGAGTAAACGTGCATAGGCCTGCATACTTTTGCTGATAGGTGTCCCTCATTCCCATCTCAAAAAGTTGGGAGGTATGTAAGTGTATATAAACCCAATACCAAAATTGTAACATATTGCAGTTTACCAGTCTGAGTTGGGTGCTGTATTCGCTTTTTTTTTTTTTTCAAACTTGCTTTTCCCTTTTTTGTACTCAATCACCTATGATCCCAGCAGTAACACACTTTCTGCCTTGGAACGAGAACATTCACACTGCTCTGCATCTATGGAAGGAGGAGAGGCAATGTTGTGACTGTAGGACAGGAAGTTTGTTAGGGGTACAAAACACCTCCTCCACTGTTCTTCACCACACATTGAAGTAGGTGTTCTGTAGTCCAAACAACTGGAAAAGGCACATTAACATTGCTAACTGATACAGTAACTGATAACAGTATAGAAGAGACCTAGTGTACAGGAAGTTTTAAGCTCACTGGGTTTTGGCAGGTTCAATTGGTATTGTTTTTCACTTATCAAATAGATGTTACAAATCTGGACTTACATACAATTGTTGGATTTACATATACATGGTATGAAACATTATTGAACTCACAAAGACCAACATCACATGTCTTTTAGGCTGGGTTCACACTATTGTGAAGTGGATATGGGTTTCCCCGCATCCAATATGCATGTCAGGAGATTGTGACCGGTCCTCTATGGAGCCGGTTTACACATCTCCGAAGCGGCCCCGAATTGCACAGGAGTCCTATGCGTCTTCTGGTCCATTTCATGTCCAAATTCAGCCAAAAGTTCGGGCTGAAATTGGACCTGAAACGATGAAAAGGGAACGCACCGGACCCCTTCTGTGAGCCGCTCCCTGCTGCGGTGTTAACCCAGTCTTTATCTAGGCTTTATATGATCTATTGGGTTTTATATTTCTCCTTGTTTTGTTGGACAATGATCATAAATTGCAGTTCTTTATCCTAGGTCTGCGAACCAATTATTATATGACTATTTTCTCATATTTGGTGTAGCAATCTGCTAGTATAGGTGGCTAGGCATATTTAGCTATGGCTCCTTCTGTGATCAGGGGAGCTGTGATCGTTTGGTCTGGTCTGGTCAGGGTCCCACAGGCTGGAAGTTTAATTGCTTCCCCCTGCCTCTAGAAGAAGCTTCCAGAGCTTAGAGCGGGAGATTCAAATCAACCAGCCTAAATATTTATGGGGTTGTGGCCAATCTATGGGGGGGAAGTGTCCAGAATGGGGCCAGAGTGTAGATAAATAGTCTGAGACACTTGAGAGCGGGCTTCCTTCTCCCCAGGAGAGTTTCTGGGTGCCATGGTTCCAGAGGCCACAGAGGTGCCAGGACGGAGGACTTGAATGAACTTTGCTCAGAGTTGATTACAGAACCACACTACAAGGGATCTGGTCTAAAGAGGCGGCTTCTCACTCACTGGGTAGTGTCTGGAGGAAGCTGGAAGGAGGCAGCTGTCTTGGGGACTTTTGAGTAGTGCCCTTGAGACTGTGTGCTGGAAGCAAGGTAACCAGTCACCCGAAATTTTGCCCTATGGTCTTCCATTAGCTACTATTGGTACTAGAAGAGGCTGTCCTCCAACAATTTGCTACAGCTGAGTGTTGTAAAATATCACCTGCCTTAACTGCCCCCCTCCCCCATTTAAGTTTCTTCAAGCAATAAAACTTAAAAAAAGATATCCACATAGACAGTTTACTGGAGCCAGTAAGATTGGACTGTTGCTTATGTGGATGGACAGCCTTTGTACTTATTGGGGAATAACCGGTTGAAGTCAGTGGCCACTTTAGGAAAAGCGCTACATTGGAATGAGCACAGAACAGGGAATGGTCATGTGATGATTTATCAGCTGCCACCTAAAATAAGTAATTTGAGTCAAAGTCAATTCCTCTGGTTCTGCACCCATCCCAGACTGTATCCTCCCAAGCAGGCCTGCCTAAATTTACCTCACCTGTAAAAATCATATCTCTAGCACCTACCTACCTAGAGAGTGCTACATATACTACACGGCCTGCACTATATACTCTGAACTGTATTATGTATTCTACACGGACTGCACCATATACTCTCAACTGTATTATCTATACTACACTGACTGCACTATATACTCTGAACTGTATTATATATACTACATGGACTGCACTATATACAGTATCTCACAAAAGTGAGTACACCCATCACATTTTTGTAAATATTTTATTATCTCTTTTCTTGTGACAACACTGAAGATATGACACTTTGCTACAATGTAAAGTAGTGAGTGTACAGCTTGTATAACAGTGTAAATTTGCTTTCCTCTCAAAATAACGCAACATACAGCCATTAATGTCTAAACTGCTGGCAACAAAAGTAAGTACACCCCTAAGTGAAAATGTCCAAATTGGGCCCAGTTAGCCATTTTCCCTCCCTGGTGTGACTCGTTAGTGTTACAAGATCTCAGTTGTAAATGGGGAGGAGGTGTGTTAAATTTGGTGTTATTGCTCTCACTCTCATACTGGTCACTGGAAGTTCAACATGGCACCTCATGGCAAAAAACTCTGAGGATCTGAAAAAAAGAATTGTTGCTCTACATAAAGCAGAATAATACCAAAAACTACAGCGCTTCCCAAAAAACGAAAATAAAATTAGTTATAAATAAACAATAAAAAATAAGCTGCAGTTCTAGTTTGTGAGGCATGCACAAATACATAAATCAAAATAATCCAAAAGAACCGCGCTACGGTTAGATTAGTGTGCTACTATAAGTAAGACCACAAAATACACAATTGATTGAAAAATATGTGAAAAAATCAATCATTTAAAGTGACCAAAAAACATTGATGAAATAAATAAAAAATTGTGAAATAATACAGAGAAACAAAGTCCCAAAATCAAATCGTTGTCAAATGATATACACCAAAAATCAATAGTGACTAGAAAATGGATGACGATGATTAGAGGAAGGAACATCCCTGGAGCCAAATAAAAGTTCAAATGGTGATCCTAAAAGTTCATCAACAGACACCCAGTGAAAATCCTCCACCTATAGAAATGCACGCTTACCGAAGGCAAGCTATGAATCAGCTTATATGTAGGTATCCACTCAGTGGGGAAGACACCTTCAATCTCCTCACAGAGGAAGGACAAGCAGGAACTCTCCGTCCAGTGGATTCAAATGGTAAGCAGGGGGGACATATGGATTTCATAGAAGAAACATAAAAGGAACATAAAAACAGTAGCATATAAACCACGTTGGCTGGAAGAGCTCAGACAAGGACCTGCAGGTGTGCGGCTGCTCAATCAGGGGGCGGCCAAATGCTTCACACATACAAGAGACTCCTTGGTATATACCCAGCAGAAAGCACTATCTTTTTTTCTTCTGTAAACCATCAAACAACAACCTTAGGCAAGTTGTGCTGTGCAATGCAAAAGCAACGCTCTACATAAAGGTGGCCGAGACTATAAGAAGATTGACAAGACCCAGAAACTGAGCTGCAGCATAGTGGCCAAGACCATACAGCGGTTTAACAGCACAGGTTCCACTCAGAACAGGCCTCGCTATGGTCGACCAAAGACCAAAGAAGTTGAGTGCACATGCCCAGCGTCATATTCAGAGGTTGTCTTTGGGAAATAGACATACGAGTGCTGCCAGCATTGCTGCAGAGGTTGAAGGGGTGGGGGGTAAGCCTGTCAGTGCTCAGACCATACGCCGCACACTGCATCAAATTGGTCTGCATGGCTGTCGTCCCAGAAGGAAGCCTCTTCTAAAGATGATGCACAAGAAAGCCCGCAAACAGTTTGCCGAAGACAAGACAACTAAGGACATGGATTACTGGAACCATGTCCTGTGGTCTAATGAGACCAAGATAAACTTATTTGGTTCAAATGGTGTCAAGTGTGTGTGGCGGCAACCAGGTGTGGAGTACAAAGACAAGTGTGTCTTGCCTACAGTCAAGCATGGTGGTGGGAGTGTCATGGTCTAGGGCTGCATGAGTGCTGCCGGCACTGGGGAGCTACAGTCCATTGAGGGAACCATGAATGCCAACATGTACTGTGACATACTGAGGCAGAGCCTGATCTCCTCCCTTCAGAGACTGGGCAGTATTCCAACATGATAACGACTCCAAAGACACCTCCAAGACAACCACTGCCTTGCTAAAGAAGCTGAGCGTAAAGGTGATGAACTGGCCAAGCATGTCTCCAGACCTAAACCCTATTGAGCATCTGTGGGGCATCCTCAAATGGAAGGTGGAGGAGCGCAAGGTCTCTAACATCCACCAGCTCCGTGATGTCGTCATGGAGGAGTGGAAGAGGACTCCAGTGGCAACCTGTGAAGCTCTGGTGAACTCCATGCCCAAGAAGGTTAAGGCTGCGCTGGAAAAAATATGGTGGCCACACAAAATATTGACACTTTGGGCCCAATTAGGACATTTTCACTTAGGGGTGTAATCACTTTTGTTGCCAGCGGTTTAGACATTAATGGCCGTGCGTGTGTTGAGTTATTTTAAGGGGACAACAAATTTACACTGTTATACAAGCTGTACACTCACTACTTTACATTGTAGCAAAGTGTCATTTCTTCAGTGTTGTCACATGAAAAGATATAATAAAATATTTACAAAAATGTGAGGGGTGTACTCACTTTTGTGAGATACTGTACTCTGAACTGTATTATATATACTACACAGACTGCACTATATACTCTCCACTGTATTATATATACTACATTGACTGACTGTACACTACACTAGCTACCTACCTAATCTCTATTCATTCATTATATACGGCTGATGTCTAAGCAGTAGGGATGAGCTTCGTGTTCGAGTCAAACCCATGTTCGACTCGAACATCGGCTGTTCGACCGTCCGTCGAATTGCGAACGTTATGGGCCGTTTGCGCCAAATTCGTGTGGCGCGTCACGGCCCATAATTCACTGCGGCATCGCAGTGCATTGCTGGCTGATGATTGGCCAAGCATGCACTATGACCCGCATGCTTGGCCAATCACAGCGCCGTCAGTAGAGAGAGCTGTAATTGGCCAAAGCCAGGGTGGCTTTGGCCAATTATGGCTCAGGGGATTTAGTACATGCCCCACACTATATAAGGCCGCCTGCACGGCGGCCCTGTGTAGTGTGTTCCGGTGTGCTGATAGAGAGAGAGACAGACAGTGTCATTTGATTTGAGTTAGATAGATTAGGCTAGATCTGTTCCTGCTATTTACATTTAGTGCAGTGCGTCCTGCTCACAGTGTTCAGCTAGGTCCGTTCCTGCTATTTACATTTAGTGCAGTGCGTCCTGCTCACAGTGTTCAGCTAGATCTGTTCCTGCTATTTACATTTAGTGCAGTGCGTCCTGCTCACAGTGTTCAGCTAGGTCCGTTCCTGCTATTTACATTTAGTGCAGTGCGTCCTGCTCACAGTGTTCAGCTAGATCTGTTCCTGCTATTTACATTTAGTGCAGTGCGTCCTGCTCACAGTGTTCAGCTAGATCCGTTCCTGCTATTTACATTTAGTGCAGTGCGTCCTGCTCACAGTGTTCAGCTAGATCTGTTCCTGCTTTTTACATTTAGTGCAGTGCGTCCTGCTCACAGTGTTCAGCTAGATCTGTTCCTGCTATTTACATTTAGTGCAGTGCGTCCTGCTCACAGTGTTCAGCTAGATCCGTTCCTGCTATTTACATTTAGTGCAGTCAGTGCGTCCTGCTCACAGTGTTCAGCTAGATCCGTTCCTGCTATTTACATTTAGTGCAGTGCGTCCTGCTCACAGTGTTCAGCTAGATCTGTTCCTGCTATTTACATTTAGTGCAGTGCGTCCTGCTCACAGTGTTCAGCTAGATCTGTTCCTGCTTTTTACATTTAGTGCAGTGCGTCCTGCTCACAGTGTTCAGCTAGATCTGTTCCTGCTATTTACATTTAGTGCAGTGCGTCCTGCTCACAGTGTTCAGCTAGATCCGTTCCTGCTATTTACATTTAGTGCAGTCAGTGCGTCCTGCTCACAGTGTTCAGCTAGATCCGTTCCTGCTATTTACATTTAGTGCAGTGCGTCCTGCTCACAGTGTTCAGCTAGATCTGTTCCTGCTATTTACATTTAGTGCAGTGCGTCCTGCTCACAGTGTTCAGCTAGATCTGTTCCTGCTATTTACATTTAGTGCAGTGCGTCCTGCTCACAGTGTTCAGCTAGATCCGTTCCTGCTATTTACATTTAGTGCAGTGCGTCCTGCTCACAGTGTTCAGCTAGATCTGTTCCTGCTATTTACATTTAGTGCAGTGCGTCCTGCTCACAGTGTTCAGCTAGATCCGTTCCTGCTATTTACATTTAGTGCAGTCAGTGCGTCCTGCTCACAGTGTTCAGCTAGATCCGTTCCTGCTATTTACATTTAGTGCAGTGCGTCCTGCTCACAGTGTTCAGCTAGATCTGTTCCTGCTATTTACATTTAGTGCAGTGCGTCCTGCTCACAGTGTTCAGCTAGATCCGTTCCTGCTATTTACATTTAGTGCAGTGCGTCCTGCTCACAGTGTTCAGCTAGATCTGTTCCTGCTATTTACATTTAGTGCAGTGCGTCCTGCTCACAGTGTTCAGCTAGATCTGTTCCTGCTTTTTACATTTAGTGCAGTGCGTCCTGCTCACAGTGTTCAGCTAGATCTGTTCCTGCTATTTACATTTAGTGCAGTGCGTCCTGCTCACAGTGTTCAGCTAGATCCGTTCCTGCTATTTACATTTAGTGCAGTCAGTGCGTCCTGCTCACAGTGTTCAGCTAGATCCGTTCCTGCTATTTACATTTAGTGCAGTGCGTCCTGCTCACAGTGTTCAGCTAGATCTGTTCCTGCTATTTACATTTAGTGCAGTGCGTCCTGCTCACAGTGTTCAGCTAGATCTGTTCCTGCTATTTACATTTAGTGCAGTGCGTCCTGCTCACAGTGTTCAGCTAGATCCGTTCCTGCTATTTACATTTAGTGCAGTGCGTCCTGCTCACAGTGTTCAGCTAGATCTGTTCCTGCTATTTACATTTAGTGCAGTGCGTCCTGCTCACAGTGTTCAGCTAGATCCGTTCCTGCTATTTACATTTAGTGCAGTCAGTGCGTCCTGCTCACAGTGTTCAGCTAGATCCGTTCCTGCTATTTACATTTAGTGCAGTGCGTCCTGCTCACAGTGTTCAGCTAGATCTGTTCCTGCTATTTACATTTAGTGCAGTGCGTCCTGCTCACAGTGTTCAGCTAGATCTGTTCCTGCTATTTACATTTAGTGCAGTGCGTCCTGCTCACAGTGTTCAGCTAGATCTGTTCCTGCTATTTACATTTAGTGCAGTGCGTCCTGCTCACAGTGTTCAGCTA
Source organism: Lithobates septentrionalis (assembly GCA_037952835.1). Classification (NCBI taxonomy): domain Eukaryota; kingdom Metazoa; phylum Chordata; class Amphibia; order Anura; family Ranidae; genus Lithobates; species Lithobates septentrionalis. Next base: position 624,718 of record JBBDGP010001366.1, read on the forward strand.
GATCCGTTCCTGCTACTTACATTTAGTGCAGTGTGTCCTGCTCACAGTGTTCAGCTAGATCTGTTCCTGCTATTTACATTTAGTGCAGTGCGTCCTGCTCACAGTGTTCAGCTAGATCCGTTCCTGCTATTTACATTTAGTGCAGTCAGTGCGTCCTGCTCACAGTGTTCAGCTAGATCCGTTCCTGCTATTTACATTTAGTGCAGTCAGTGCGTCCTGCTCACAGTGTTCAGCTAGATCTGTTCCTGCTATTTACATTTAGTGCAGTCAGTGCGTCCTGCTCACAGTGTTCAGCTAGATCCGTTCCTGCTATTTACATTTAGTGCAGTGCGTCCTGCTCACAGTGTTCAGCTAGATCTGTTCCTGCTATTTACATTTAGTGCAGTGCGTCCTGCTCACAGTGTTCAGCTAGATCTGTTCCTGCTATTTACATTTAGTGCAGTGCGTCCTGCTCACAGTGTTCAGCTAGATCCGTTCCTGCTATTTACATTTAGTGCAGTGCGTCCTGCTCACAGTGTTCAGCTAGATCTGTTCCTGCTATTTACATTTAGTGCAGTGCGTCCTGCTCACAGTGTTCAGCTAGATCCGTTCCTGCTATTTACATTTAGTGCAGTCAGTGCGTCCTGCTCACAGTGTTCAGCTAGATCCGTTCCTGCTATTTACATTTAGTGCAGTCAGTGCGTCCTGCTCACAGTGTTCAGCTAGATCCGTTCCTGCTATTTACATTTAGTGCAGTCAGTGCGTCCTGCTCACAGTGTTCAGCTAGATCTGTTCCTGCTATTTACATTTAGTGCAGTCAGTGCATCCTGCTCACAGTGTTCAGCTAGATCCGTTCCTGCTATTTACATTTAGTGCAGTCAGTGCGTCCTGCTCACAGTGTTCAGCTAGATCTGTTCCTGCTATTTACATTTAGTGCAGTCAGTGCGTCCTGCTCACAGTGTTCAGCTAGATCCGTTCCTGCTATTTACATTTAGTGCAGTGCGTCCTGCTCACAGTGTTCAGCTAGATCCGTTCCTGCTATTTACATTTAGTGCAGTCAGTGCGTCCTGCTCACAGTGTTCAGCTAGATCCGTTCCTGCTATTTACATTTAGTGCAGTCAGTGCGTCCTGCTCACAGTGTTCAGCTAGATCCGTTCCTGCTATTTACATTTAGTGCAGTGCGTCCTGCTCACAGTGTTCAGCTAGATCCGTTCCTGTTATCTTCCTACTGACAGGCAGGCTTGTCTGGTTACAGTATATAAAGCTACCTGAAGAAAATTACAGGTGTTCTATCCCAGCTTAGTGCAGCTACAGGCCATTAGTATGTCTGGAAGGCCAAGAAGGAGAGGCAGACAGTCACAAGCCAATAAGAGAGGGCAAGCAAGCTCTGTGTCTAGTGCTGGTCGTGGAGACGGTGCATCCTCATCAGCACGTGGCCATGGGACACGCTTGGCCTTTTTTTCGGCAGCTGGCCGTGTTGAGCCGCAACATGCGGAAGACTTGGTCGAGTGGATGACCAAGCCGTCCTCATCCTCCTCATCCTCTCTCACCCATGCCCAGGGTGCTTTGTCTGGCAAAGCAGCGGCCTCTTCCCTCAGCTCAATGTCATCAGTGACTCCTTCCCTAGCTCCACCATGTCCTCCTGAGGATTCCCTCGAACTGTTTGACCACAGTGTTGGGTACATGCTCCAGGAGGATGCCCAGCGTTTGGAAGGCTCTGATGATGATACTGAGCTTGGTGAAGGCAGTAACATGAGCACGGACAGAGGGGGTGCCCAAGAAGGACAGCAATCTGGCAGTCATGCTCCCCCTGCTGCAGCATACTGCCAGGTTTGCTCCAGTGATGAGGAGGGAGGGGATGATGAGGTCACTGACTCAACGTGGGTGCCTGATAGGAGAGAGGAGGAGGAGGAGGAGGAGGAGGCGGCACATCACCAACGAGGCAGGATGCCCTCCAGGGGCCAGCCTAAGGGCAGCACATTGACTGCATCACACCCCAAAGCTCCACATGTGCAGGGCGCTGCAGTCTCTGTGCGTTATTCAAAAAGTTCTTTGGTGTGGGCCTTTTTTGAGACGAGTGCATCAGATCGCACCGCTGCTATTTGCAACATATGTCTCAAGCGTATCTCGCGTGGCCAAAACATCTCCCGCTTGGGTACCACATGCTTGACCAGACATATGTTGACCTGCCATGCAGTTCGTTGGCAAGCATATCTAAAAGACCCACACCAAAGAACAAAGAGGATCTCTCCTTGCTCCTCATCAGCTGAGATTTCCAACCCCACTAGACCTTCAGTCCTCTCTGAGACCTGCAGTGAGAGGAATGAAGGTGTAGAATTAGGTGTGTCACAGCCAAGTACTTGTGGGCAATCTGCTTTTGGTACACCGACGTCAGATTGTACCAGGCAAATTTCCCTGCCCCAGCTGCTGCACCGCCGAAAGAAGTTTGCTCCCAGCCATCCACATGACCAGCGGTTGAATGCTAGCTTGGCAAAATTGCTAGCACTTCAACTGCTGCCTTTTCAGTTGGTAGACTCTGCCCCCTTCCGTGAGTTTGTGGAATGTGCGGTTCCTCAGTGGCAGGTACCCAAACGCCACTTTTTCTCACGGAAGGCGATTCCGGCTCTCTACCGGCATGTGGAAGGCAATGTCCATGCCTCACTGGACAGGGCGGTCAGCGGTAAGGTGCATATTACCGCTGACTCATGGTCCAGCAGGCATGGACAGGGACGTTACTTAAGTTTCACGGCGCATTGGGTGACTCTGCTGGCAGCTGGGAAGGATGCAGGACAAGGTGCAGTAGTGTTGGAGGTTGTTCCGCCACCACGCCTCCAAAATGCTGATTGTGACACACCTCTCTCCTCCACCCCCTCCTCTTCTTCTTCCTCCATGGCCTCTTCCTCGGAACCAGCGGTGCTCCGTAGGCGTTCAAGGGGCTACGCAAGTACGCAGGCCAAAAGATGCCATGCGGTGCTTGAGCTGGTGTGCTTGGGGGACAGGAGCCACACTGGGGCAGAGGTTCTGTCAGCTCTGCAGGGGCAGGTTCAGAGGTGGTTGACGCCACACCAACTTAAGGCAGGAATGGTGGTTTGCGACAATGGCACCAACCTCCTCTCTGCCCTCCAACAGGGACAACTGACCCATGTGCCCTGTTTGGCTCACTTCCTTAACTTGGTGGTGCAGCGGTTCTTGGGCAGGTACCCGGGCTTACAGGATGTCCTGAGGCAGGCCAGGAAAGTCTGTGTGCATTTCCGCCGGTCATATAATGCCAGTGCTCGGCTGACGGACCTCCAAAAGGAGTTTAACCTGCCCAAGAACCGCCTAATCTGTGACATGCCCACCAGGTGGAACTCAACGTTGGCCATGCTGCAGCGGCTGCACACGCAGCAGAGGGCCATCAATGAGTACCTGTGCGACTATGGCACCAGGACAGGGTCAGGGGACCTTGGTTTTTTTTCCCCACACCAGTGGGCCATGATCAGGGATGCATGCACTGTCCTGTCACCATTCGAGGAAGCCACGAGGATGGTGAGCACTGACAGTGCATGCATCAGTGACACTGTCCCCCTTGTCCACCTGTTGGAGCACACGCTGCGTGGAATAATGGACAGGGCACTTGAGGCAGAACAGAGGCAGGAAGAGGAGGACTTCCTTAGCTCTCAAGGCCCCCTTTATCCAGACAGTGTTCCTGCGTGCCCGCCGATCACACAGGAGGAGGACGAGGAGGAGGAGGAGGAAGATTGTGTCAGTATGGAGGTGGAGCCTGGCACTCAGCATCAGCAGTCTTTAAGGGATCAGTCCCAAGGAACACATGGACTTGTACGTGGCTGGGAGGAGGTGGCTGCGGACGTTGTTGTCCTTAGTGACCCAGAGGACTCCGGACCGAATGCCTCAGCAAACCTACGCTGCATGGCCTCCCTGATCCTGCAAAGCCTGCGTAAGGATCCTCGTATTCGTGGTATCAAGGAGAAGGACCAATACTGGCTGGCAACCCTCCTTGATCCACGTTACAAGGGTAAGGTTGCGGACCTTATCTTGCCATCGCAGAGGGAGCAGAGGATGAAACATCTTCGGGAGGCCTTGCAGAAAGGTCTGTGCAACGCGTTCCCAGAGACTGGGAGGTTACAAACTCCTGTTTCTGGACAACGTGTTGCTGAGGCTTCGGTCAGTCAAAGAAGGAGCGGTGGAGAAGGTGGCCGTCTGACCGATGCGTTCAGACAATTTTTTGGTCCGCAGCCCCAAGGTATGATCGGTTCCAGCAACCATCGCCAGCGTCTGTTTTACATGGTGCAGGAATACCTAGGGGCAAGATCAGACTTGGACACCTTTCCCACCGAAAATCCTCTGGGTTACTGGGTCTTGAGGATGGATCACTGGCCAGAGCTTGCACAGTATGCAATTGAGCTACTGGCCTGTCCTGCATTAAGCGTTCTTTCGGAACGCACATTCAGTGCTGCTGGAGGCGTGGTAACCGATCACAGGGTGCGTCTGTCCACTGACTCGGTCGATCGGCTGACCTTCATAAAAATGAATCAGTCTTGGATCACCACCAGCTACCAAGCACCTGATGCTGATGTAACTGAATAATTTTTTTCAGATCCCTTCAAAGACTGCCTATGCTGATGCTGAGTGACTATCCCTGAGTAATTATCCTCTTCCTCCTCAATCATCACGCTGATAGCTTGTAAGAACATTTTTGGTTCTGGGCGCCACCACCAGTGCCTAAGGCACAATTTTTCAGCCCCTGTTGAACAGGGGCGTGTAATTACAATTTTTGATGTAATACTTTGCAGCAGGGCTCGTTCCTGCATTCCAACTAGAGTGTCTGTGAGGGGTTGCAGTGTTGTGGCACCAGCACCAGTGCCTAAGGCCCAATTTTTCTGCCCCTGTCTAACAGGGGCGTGTAATTACAATTTTTGATGCAATACTTTGCAGCAGGGCTCGTTCCTGCATTCCAACTAGAGTGTCTGTGAGGGGTTGCAGTGTTGTGGCACCAGCACCAGTGCCTAAGGCCCAATTTTTCTGCCGTTGTCTAACAGGGGCGTGTAATTACAATTTTTGATGCAATACTTTGCAGCAGGGCTCGTTCCTGCGTTCCAACTAGAGTGTCTGTGAGGGGTTGCAGTGTTGTGGCACCAGCACCAGTGCCTAAGGACCAATTTTTCTGCCCCTGTCTAACAGGGGCGTGTAATTACAATTTTTGATGCAATACTTTGCAGCAGGGCTCGTTCCTGCGTTCCAACTAGAGTGTCTGTGAGGGGTTGCAGTGTTGTGGCACCAGCACCAGTGCCTAAGGCCTAATTTTTCAGCTCCTGTTCAACAGGGGCATGTAATTACAATTCTTGATCTAATATTTCACAGCAGGGCTCTGTGAGGGCTTACAGTGTTGTGGCCACAGCAACACCTAAGGCCCAAATTTCTGCTGAGTATATAGGGCAGGACCCTACTTTCAAACATCTAACTTACAAACGACTCCTACTTGCAAACAGAAGGAGACAACAGGAAGTGAGATGAAATCTACCCCTAGGAAGGGAAATTCTCTCCTGTAAGAGTTAATATGGGAAAACAATTTCTCCTTTCCACTGATGCTTTCCAATCCTTGTTCCACAAAAAAACCCAAATTTTCAAAAAACATTTTTCATTGGGACAAAAAAGTGAGGTGAAATCTTCTGAAGAGGAGGAAAGACAGCAAAACAAATGTCACAGGGGTGATAACCCTTCCCTATGTTTTCCAAAAAGCTTAAAAAAGATTTTTTGGCTGGAGCTAAACACGTTAAAAATGTACCCGTTCAAAATTACAAAGAGATTCTACTTAACAACAAACCTACAGTCCCTGTCTTGTTTGCACCGCCTGTATACTGCTGTTCAGAGTATATAGGGCCTTTCCTTATTTTAATTTGGGTGCGGGGTTCCCCTTAATATCCATACAGGACCCAAAGGGCCTGGTAATGGACTGGGGGGGTACCCATGCCGTTTGTCTCACTGATTTTCATCCATATTGCCATGACCCGACATGACATTAAACCCGCAAGCAGTTTTAAATGAGATTTTTTCCTTTAAAAATGACATTTGGTGCAGGGACTGTTCTAAACATGGGAAACACGCGTCACTTTACAGGCATACTATAGACACCCCCCAGGTACGATATTTAAAGGAATATTTCACTTTTTTTTTTTTACTTTAATCATTAAAATCACTGCTCCCGAAAAAACGGCCGTTTTTAAAAGTTTTTTTTGCATTGATACATGTCCCCTGGGGTAGGACCCGGGTCCCCAAACCCTTTTTAGGACAATACCATGCAAATTAGCCTTTAAAATGAGCACTTTTGATTTCGAACGTTCGAGTCCCATAGACGTCAATGGGGTTCTAACGTTCGTGCGAACTTTCGGTCCGTTCGCGGGTTCTGGTGCGAACCGAACCGGGGGGTGTTCGGCTCATCCCTACTAAGCAGCAGCCTCATATAGTGTGAGGCGTGGACTTAGCCCCTGAGCCATGATTAGCAAAAGGCACCCTGCCTTTAACCAATCATGGCTATCAAAGCACATCATGCGCACGCAGGTTAGGGGCATGCTTTGGCCAATCAGCAGCCATCAATGCACTGCGATCTCGCAGTGCATTATAGGGCGCTCCACGGTGTGCGAACTTGCCGTGAGCGCCCCATATCTTCATTTGTTCTTTTAACTTACGTTTGAATCGAACATACAGCCCATCCCTATTATTGATTTAATAAAGGTCTCAAAAAGTTACCCAGCCCCCTACAACAGCCAAAAGACACGAAATTGGTGTTGTTGGTTAGTGCCACGTTTGTACTGCTAAAAATTTTTATTTGTGCTGTTATGGTTTTTTTAGTTATAACAGCTTGTTTTTATTTTATCAAACCCCACCCACTTTGCACCCCATGTTATTAAATCTTACAAATGAACATACCATATGTTAGTGCTACGTTTGTGCTTTTTTGTGTCATAAAAATTGACATTTGTGCTGCTTTTATTTTTACAATATTAGCAAATGTTTTTTCCAGACGATGACATCACCCTGCCCTCCTGTCACATACCTAGTTAGTGAGCTCCAGCTATTTTAGCTAAGCTAAATTCCCAAAACATGCCCTGTCGGGGGTACTTGAGGACTGAGGCTGAGAACCACTGCGCTAAAATGGAAAATTGAATACTTACCTCTCTGTAATTTTCCTTTCCTGGTGCCTATCCATGGCAGCATATGCACAATCCATGCATATGCTACCATGAAGGCACCAGGAAGGTAACTTTTAGACAAATCACACTTTTTTTTGTTTTGCCACGCCAATCAGCCTAGTAAAGCTGCACCTTAAAAACCATAACAGTACAAAAAAAAATGTTAGCAGCACAAATCAGCACAAACGTAGCACTAATCAACGAGACCAGTTTCGTGTCTTTCGAGTGTTGTAGGGGGGCTAATGCCTCGTTTCCACTGAGCGGATCGGTTCGGTTCTTTACAGTTTGAATGGCCTCGAATGGTCCGGTCTATTATGGTGAGCGTTTCCACTGCAAGTGGGACCACAAGGGGGCCATATAGGGTTTAGAAAAAATGCTAGTGTGATGTCATATTTGTGCGACAGGAAACTTGAGAATCGACAGCAATGGAGATCATCCAGCAGCTCATCTTTTCTCTAGTTGCCTTTTGGTTCTTCATATTTAAAAATCATACCGCACTGTATGAGAGAAGGTTGCGAGCGGCAATGAGAAACACAGCAGAAAAGAAAAGAAAACTTCTAGCTTGGATATGTAGCCGAGAGGAGAAGTACACCTTTATGCGGCAAAGACAAAGACGGCAGCGCTATAGGGTAAGTAAACTACCTACCTGACACACACACACTGACTTACCTACCTGACACACACACTGACCTACCTACCTGACACACACACACACACTGACTTTCCTACCTGACACACACACACACTGACTTACCTACCTGACACACACACACACTGATTTACCTACCTGACACACACACTGACCTATCTACCTGACACACACACTGACTTTCCTACCTGACACACACACACACTGACTTACCTACCTGACACACACACTGACCTATCTACCTGACACACACACACACACTGACTTTCCTACCTGACACACACACACACTGACCTACCTACCTGACACACACACTGACCTACCTACCTGACACACACACACACACACACACACTGACTTTCCTACCTGACACACACACACACTGCATTACCTACCTGACACACACACTGACCTACCTACCTGACACACACACTGACCTACCTACCTGACACACACACACACTGATCTACCTACCTGACACACACACACACTGACTTACCTACCTGACACACACACTGACCTATCTACCTGACACACACACACACACTGACTTTCCTACCTGACACACACACACTGACTTTCCTACCTGACACACACACACACACTGCATTACCTACCTGACACACACACTGACCTACCTACCTGACACACACACTGACTTTCCTACCTGACACACACACACACTGCATTACCTACCTGACACACACACTGACCTACCTACCTGACACACACACTGACCTACCTACCTGACACACACACACACACACACTGACCTACCTACCTGACACACACACACACACTGACTTTCCTACCTGACACACACACACACTGACCTACCTACCTGACACACACACACACTGACTTACCTACCTGACACACACACTGACCTATCTACCTGACACACACACACACACACACTGACTTTCCTACCTGACACACACACACACTGACTTACCTACCTGACACACACACTGACTTTCCTACCTGACACACACACACACACTGCATTACCTACCTGACACACACACTGACCTACCTACCTGACACACACACTGACTTTCCTACCTGACACACACACACACACTGCATTACCTACCTGACACACACACTGACCTACCTACCTGACACACACACTGACCTACCTACCTGACACACACACACACACACACACTGACCTACCTACCTGACACACACACACACACACACACACTGACTTTCCTACCTGACACACACACACACACTGACTTACCTACCTGACACACACACTGACCTACATACCTGACACACACACACACACACTGACTTTCCTACCTGACACACACACACACACTGACTTACCTACCTGACACACACACACTGACCCACCTACCTGACCCATTGACCCACCTACCTGCCACACTTACCAAGAATAAGGAAAAATGTATATGTTGTATGAATATTTTTTTTATTTTATGATCTGTTACCATCTGTGTTTTTTATTTTTTTAGATGCTTCTCCTCTTGGCAAAGCAGCGCCGCCGACCAGTCATTTGGGCTCTTCCCCGCGCCAATGAGTGGTGGGATGTGACCGTCCCGGGATTCACACACACACAGTGGGTGCACAACTTCCGAATGTCTGAGGAAACCTTCTCTTACCTTTGTACAAAGCTACGTCCAGCCATGGAGAAACAAAACACCAACTTCAGAGCCTGTTTACCTGTGAGGAAAAGAGTTGCCATTGCACTGTGGAAGCTGGCTACCAACAGTGAATACAGAAGTATAGGTCATCTTTTTGGTGTCAGTAAATCCTCTGTGTGCCGGTGTGTGCAGGACTTCTGTAAAGCTGTCTGCACATTGCTAGCTCCTGAATTAGTACATTTTCCGGACAGGGAAAAACTTAAAGACATGGCTGAATACTTCGAGAACAGGTGGGGCCTTCCACAGTGTGTTGGTGCTATTGATGGCTCACACATACCAATAATAGCACCACAGGAATACCACACTGACTACTTTAATAGAAAAGGCTGGCATTCCATCATCCTCCAGGGAGTAGTGGATGGAAAAGGACTGTTCTGGAATGTGAATGTAGGAAAGCCTGGGAGTTTGCATGATGCCCGGGTTCTAAGATTGTCCACATTTTGGGATTGGGTTGGCCAGGGAGGCCTGTACCCTGTGTGCACTAAGAACATTTGTGAGGTGAATGTTGGCTATTATGTGCTCGGGGACTCTGCCTACCCTTTACAAAATTGGCTCCTGAAACCATTTCCTGACAATGGCCGCCTGACACCAGAACAACAAACCTACAACAAGAAAACATCCAGGGCACGGGTTGTAGTGGAAAATGCTTTTGGAAGACTTAAGGGTAGATGGCGGTGTCTTATGAAGAGGAATGACAGTGACATTAAACTTGCCAAATCCATGGTGCTAACTTGCTGTGCTCTTCACAATCTTTGTGAAAGTCATGGAGAAGACTTCCACCAGGATTGGAATACATATTCAGAAGAGCCAGTAGTGATAGCAGCACAGGATATGGAAGAAGAGTGCAGTGAAATACGTCAGGCTCTGATGCGGCACCTCAATGTTTAATTTCCTTAAATTCTTTTTTACAAGTTTTAATAAAGTATTACTGTATTGTTAATAAAGTGTTACATTAAATCAGACATACTCAAAAAATTCTCTCATGATTTTTATTTCACAAAAAAAAATTTCTATATATTCTAGAAAGTTAAAGTGTGAAAAATATATTTAAAAATAAGCTTTTTTTCTATAAAAACTTAACTTAAATGTTTTTTTTAATGAAACATGTACAAGTGTACAATTCTGTGCTGCATGAAAGGCCCTACTATCTGGGTGGTAACCTGGGATCACGACTGGCTCCAAGCACTTGAACAAGCTGACCAAGGACACCAAGGAAGGCCTGGTTGAAGGTAGACAACTGCTCCATCTGCTGCCGGGCGATTTCTGCCTCCTGGCGCATAGCTTCCTGTGCATCCTGACGCAGTGCCTGAAATCGCCTCTCAGAAAGGTTCTCAATCCTTTCCAGCTGCCTTTCCTCTGATGCCCGCATTATCTCCATGACTGTGCGCAGATCCATCTGCAACCGTCTCCTTTCACCTGTAATACACAAAAGACATTCGGCACATTGGGGTTATTTATTACAGCAAAAAGGACAAAATATTGTGTTTTTTTCAAAATTTTCGCTCTTTTTTTGTTTATAGCGCAAAAAATAAAAACCGCAGAGATAATCAAATACCACCAAAAGAAAGCTCTATTTGTGGGAAAAAAAGGACATCAATTTTATTTGGGTGCAGCGTCGCACGACGCAATTGTCAGTTAAAGCGTCGCAGTGCCATATCGCAAAAATTGGCCTGGTCATTGAGCAGCCAATTCTTCTGGGGCTGAAGTGGTTAAGGGTGTCCTGGCCCTAACTCTCTTTCCCTTGCAAAACTCTTTTGCATCCAAGAAGTGTCTGGCGCCCAATGACTTTTACCACCTTTGCACCCACTATGCCTCATAACCCACTACATATTGAATGATGTTAGCGGTCTGTGGCCTCAAAGGTTCTCATTAGACTGGAAGAGGTTAGAGATTCTGCTACACTTGTATCATTATTATTTTGTGATAATTGGTGTATAGATATATAGGCTACTGTTGAAGGACTTAATAAGCAGAAATCCCTTCAAATAAAACGTTTGTTGGTCTCTACATTTGTTCTGACAGTATGAGTAAAATTACTCAAATTCTGCTACCAAACAGGCCCAATGTTGTGAAATTACAACATTTGCCTAAAAACGTTCTAAAATTTCAAAAATTTTAAAACTCATTGATTTGTGCATTAGAGACCTCCTATAACAATATCTAATGGGTCTTCTGGGGTTAAACTGGCCGCTCTTTATGTAGCTTCTTTATTTGCCAAATCCATGGTGCTAACTTGCTGTGCTCTTCACAATCTTTGTGAAAGTCATGGAGAAGACTTCCACCAGGATTGGAATACATATTCAGAAGAGCCAGTAGTGATAGCAGCACAGGATATGGAAGAAGAGTGCAGTGAAATACGTCAGGCTCTGATGCGGCACCTCAATGTTTAATTTCCTTAAATTCTTTTTTACAAGTTTTAATAAAGTATTACTGTATTGTTAATAAAGTGTTACATTAAATCAGACATACTCAAAAAATTCTCTCATGATTTTTATTTCACAAAAAAAAATTTCTATATATTCTAGAAAGTTAAAGTGTGAAAAATATATTTAAAAATAAGCTTTTTTTCTATAAAAACTTAACTTAAATGTTTTTTTTAATGAAACATGTACAAGTGTACAATTCTGTGCTGCATGAAAGGCCCTACTATCTGGGTGGTAACCTGGGATCACGACTGGCTCCAAGCACTTGAACAAGCTGACCAAGGACACCAAGGAAGGCCTGGTTGAAGGTAGACAACTGCTCCATCTGCTGCCGGGCGATTTCTGCCTCCTGGCGCATAGCTTCCTGTGCATCCTGACGCAGTGCCTGAAATCGCCTCTCAGAAAGGTTCTCAATCCTTTCCAGCTGCCTTTCCTCTGATGCCCGCATTATCTCCATGACTGTGCGCAGATCCATCTGCAACCGTCTCCTTTCACCTGTAATACACAAAAGACCAGAATAGTTTTTGGAAGCATGAGTATGACCACTGTAACCCCCTTTCTCATCTACCCCACCAGACTGTACCCCCTGCTTTCCTGTCCCACCTCTGTTACCCCTGATATTCTGCCACAACTCTGTTACCCCTGCTCAGCTGCCCCGGCAATACACCTCCTTTCACATCTGCCCTACTGCTCTTATGTCCACTGCTGAAGCCCCTTCTCATCTGTTCCACCACTGTACCCCCTGCACATCTGCCACACTGCTGAAGCCCCTTCTCATCTGTTCCACCACTGTACCCCCTGCACATCTGCCACACTGCTGAAGCCCCTTCTCATCTGTTCCACCACTGTACCCCCTGCACATCTGCCACACTGCTGAAGCCCCTTCTCATCTGTTCCACCACTGTACCCCCTGCACATCTGCCACACTGCTGATGCCCCTTCTCATCTGTTCCACCACTGTACCCCCTGCACATCTGCCACACTGCTGAAGCCCCTTCTCATCTGTTCCACCACTGTACCCCCTGCACATCTGCCACACTGCTGAAGCCCCTTCTCATCTGTTCCACCACTGTACCCCCTGCACATCTGCCACACTGCTGAAGCCCCTTCTCATCTGTTCCACCAATGTACCCCCTGCACATCTGCCACACTGCTGAAGCCCCTTCTCATCTGTTCCACCACTGTACCCCCTGCACATCTGCCACACTGCTGAAGCCCCTTCTCATCTGTTCCACCACTGTACCCCCTGCACATCTGCCACACTGCTGATGCCCCTTCTCATCTGTTCCACCACTGTACCCCCTGCACATCTGCCACACTGCTGAAGCCCCTTCTCATCTGTTCCACCACTGTACCCCCTGCACATCTGCCACACTGCTGAAGCCCCTTCTCCTCTGTTCCACCACTGTACCCCCTGCACATCTGCCACACTGCTGAAGCCCCTTCTCATCTGTTCCACCACTGTACCCCCTGCACATCTGCCACACTGCTGATGCCCCTTCTCATCTGTTCCACCACTGTACCCCCTGCACATCTGCCACACTGCTGATGCCCCTTCTCATCTGTTCCACCACTGTACCCCCTGCACATCTGCCACACTGCTGATGCCCCTTCTCATCTGTTCCACCACTGTACCCCCTGCACATCTGCCACACTGCTGAAGCCCCTTCTCATCTGTTCCACCACTGTACCCCCTGCACATCTGCCACACTGCTGATGCCCCTTCTCATCTGTTCCACCACTGTACCCCCTGCACATCTGCCACACTGCTGAAGCCCCTTCTCATCTGTTCCACCACTGTACCCCCTGCACATCTGCCACACTTCTGAAGCCCCTTCTCATCTGTTCCACCACTGTACCCCCTGCACATCTGCCACACTGCTGATGCCCCTTGTCATCTGTTCCACCACTGTACCCCCTGCACATCTGCCACAATTCTGATTTATTTTAATAAAATGCACAATTGCAACTATCATCATGTCTTACCAGTGTGCCGGGGTGCATTGGGCGTACTCTGTGGTTGGCTACTCTGTGGTTGGCTTGAGGAAATAGTACTGGTGCTGCTGAAAGAGGTTGAAGGTCCATCGTCGTTTGATGCATCATTGGAGACTCCATCACTTGTTTCTGAAAATGCAAATATGGTTAAATATATATTTTTAAATGGTTAGCAGAGCAAAATCCTATGTATAATAAAAAAAAAACTCACCAAAGGGGTCTATCATTGATTCGAGCATTGAAGTTGCAGAGTCCAGACCTCCCTCCCTGCCTTGGTTTGCTGGCCTATGACCGTAAATGGCGTCCATGGCGTCATACCACTTCCAAGTTCTCCGACTGTTTCCACTACGGCTGTTGTCGTCCTTAAATTTTTTATATTGGCCTTTAAGCTTCTTAAGCTTTGCCCTACACTGACCCGACGTGCGTTCAAATCCCTCGGCTGCCATCCGCTGAGAAATATCTTTGTACACCTTTTCATTCCTTACTGATCCATCAAGCTCACTCTGAATAACGCTGTCACCAATTATGCTAAGGAAAGTAGATAGTTCCTGTGATGACCAAACACGGCTGTTGTTAGCAGGCATCCTTTTCCTTTAATTCTCCTTTTATGCATGTGTTTGAGGCGCTTTCCTCTGACATCATCAGAGCACAGCAGAGGGTTTTGTGACAGCCAATCAGTGGAAAAGATCGTATGACGCCGGTAACTCCGCCCTAAGCGAACCGTTCCGTTTTCTATGGCCCCACATCTGAAGCAGGACCCTGAATGGAGCGGTACGGTTCGTTTGTATGGCACGCTTTCGTAATGGAAACACCCAAAATAGCGTACCGTACCGAACCGAACCGAACCGATCCGCTCGGTGGAAACGAGGCATAAGTGACCTTTGGAGACCTTTAATAAATCATTAATAACGCAAAAAAAGATAAAAGATAGAACGGAAATTTTAACTGCACAAACCAGCACAACAAATGCATCACTAACCAACCATCCCGGTTTCGTGTCATTTTGCTGTTGTAGGGGGGCTAGTTAATGTCATAGTCTGGAAAAAACAATTGATAACAACTGATATCTTAAATATAAACATAGGACTAAAGAAACACACTTGAGTTTTTATTTCTGCTGATTGCGGGGGAGCCAGCTTTGCACAGTGGCGGTAGCAGTTCCCCGCCTCTGGGTTCTCTGGGCAGAAGGCAATGAAGATAGATCCTCCCCTCTAAGTGAATGAGGACACAGATCCAACATACAGGAGACTTGGGGGAGATAGAAAAAACGAGATTGGAAGCTTCTAAATGCATACACTACAAGCAATAATACTGCTGCTGTCTTCACAGCCCTGATCCCAGGACTGAGCTGTGGCAGGACGGTCACGCACTGCTTTTGTTGGCAAGTATCTAACATGCAGGAGGTGATTAGGGTGTGCCCAGGCACATTCGGCACATTGGGGTTATTTATTACAGCAAAAAGGACAAAATATTGTGTTTTTTTCAAAATTGTCGCTCTTTTTTTGTTTATAGCGCAAAAAATAAAAACCGCAGAGATAATCAAATACCACCAAAAGAAAGCTCTATTTGTGGGAAAAAAAGGACATCAATTTTATTTGGGTGCAGCGTCGCACGACGCAATTGTCAGTTAAAGCGTCGCAGTGCCATATCGCAAAAATTGGCCTGGTCATTGAGCAGCCAATTCTTCTGGGGCTGAAGTGGTTAAGGGCGTCCTGGCCCTAACTCTCTTTCCCTTGCAAAACTCTTTTGCATCCAAGAAGTGTCTGGCGCCCAATGACTTTTACCACCTTTGCACCCACTATGCCTCATAACCCACTACATATTGAAGGATGTTAGCGGTCTGTGGCCTCAAAGGTTCTCATTAGACTGGAAGAGGTTAGAGATTCTGCTACACTTGTATCATTATTATTTTGTGATAATTGGTGTATAGATATATAGGCTACTGTTGAAGGACTTAATAAGCAGAAAGCCCTTCAAATAAAACGTTTGTTGGTCTCTACATTTGTTCTGACAGTATGAGTAAAATTACTCAAATTCTGCTACCAAACAGGCCCAATGTTGTGAAATTACAACATTTGCCTAAAAATGTTCTAAAATTTCAAAAATTTTAAAACTCATTGATTTGTGCATTAGAGACCTCCTATAACAATATCTAATGGGTCTTCTGGGGTTAAACTGGCCGCTCTTTATGTAGCTTCTGACAGGCTGCACAAGAAGCCCCGTATCTCCAGAACCATAGGGACCCCAAATTTTGACCAGTGGTGGGGTAGGACTTCACTTCTTTGGGGTCTCTGTGACCCCAGGCTGCTAAGCTATGACCCTTGAAGCTCGATCTTTTTTTTTTTTTTTTTCATGGCAGGTAAGGCTCTGCCTCACCTGACTGCATGTCCCTGCTGTAATCTCATTATACTGTATGAATACTGCTGAATCCAATTGGTACTCATGAGCCTTTTGTAGCTATAACAGAAGCTAACATTGTACAATACACGGCAAATCTGAATACCATGTCAAATATCTCATCTTCTGTACAGGCATGTGAACTTTTCGTTTTTGTTTGGAAATTTTATTTGTAGGCCTTTTGCTAAAATCTACTTGCACCCCGTGTTTATGCATCAAGTAAAATACCAACAAGTTATAGGAATGAATAGTCCAAAGTAGACGTCAGTAGGTTTACCCTTACAGAATGAGAAAAACATGAAGCCATTTACTATACCTGTCCATATGCATGCTTCAGAGAAAACCCCCAAAAAAGGATGGGCCTCCTCTAAAAATACCAACTCAGCAGAACACCTAACTCTTCCACACTTCTAGTGCGATGGCTGGATATGGGCAACCTACTGTCCTAGTTGAGATTATGACTAATGTAACTGCCCTTAGTAGGTGCAACTATTTTGGCTATGGGGGAGATTTACTAAAACGAGTGCACACAGAATCTGGAGCAGCTGTGCATAGTAACCAATCACCTTCCAGGTTTTATTGTCAAAGCTTAATTGAACAAGCGGAAGTTATAAGCTAACTATGCACAGCTTCACCAGCTACACCAGATTCTGTGTGCATCAGTTCAGTACATTTTCTCCTATGCCTTGTTCCAAAATGGTAAAGGGTTCCTTTGATCCCTTTACTCAGTGACTAAAGGTTAACCAATAACCAGCTTTAACCAAAGTTGGTCCTTGTGTTTGTACCTGTATTGCTGAGGTAGGGGCATCAGCAAAGGCTAGTTGCTTATGGACTAGGACTAATGGATAAGTAGAGAAACCTATGGTACAGAAGGTTTATACTGGCAGCAGCACATAATAATAGGATGCAGGGGCAGAAACAGTGGTGATTAGTAGCCATATCCTCTAGCCAGGTTGTTACATTACTACACAGCACCACCTTCATATTTTTTTATGCACATAGAGTTGTACAATGACAAAACACTGCTCCAAACACTGTGCACCATGGAAGGAGATTTATTCCTGTTCAAAAACAAGTGTGGGGAAAGCCATATGCTAGTCCTCACCTAGATTGTAAGTTCCTTTAAAAGCAAGGGGAGATGCGGTTCTGTATGTATAAATGAAGACAGCCAATAAATGATCTTGTGTGTAGGTAGAATTCTGAAGACCTCACTCACTGTGATGAATTATCCTTCTCGAATCTTTAATAATACAGAACTCTGATTAACTACCGGCTGCTTTATTTGGCTCATGAGTCATCTATAGTGAATTTACTGCAGTAGCTAAAGCATTACAGCGTTTGTCTTGGGATTGTAACTGCTATATTAAACTGTAAAAATACTGACACTATACAACACAAAGGATCAAGTCCAAGAGGAAGAGAATTCCCTCTGCTCTTCTTTATTTTGCTGTTACTTATAAAATGGTTTGCACTATATTTCTCAATGCAGATTTAATGGCATAATCCAGTCTAACGGCAACATTCTGCAGGCAAGCAACCAAATGGTCCAGCAAGCAACCAAATGCACAGTAGTAATTCAAATAGAGTGAACTGCCTTACCTTGCAATTCTATTTATTCCAGCTAGTTGGGCCAGACAACACAGCCAAGTCCCCAACCTATCTGTGAAGCAATACAGTTGGTCAAGAACTCATTCTAAAACATCAAAAAGAACAGTAAAGGAGACGAGACCATCATTGCTTTCTTTCTGTTGTCATTGAGCTCCCAGTTTTATTTTAATATCATTATCCATTAAACCAGAGACTTGGTTTACAGGGCTGCCCTTCTCTATCTTAATTTCCATCTCTGTCCATTTGTCTAAGCCCAACTGCACCTTCAAACTAAAAGCCCCAAGCATGTAAAATAATACATAAGGTCTGGCAGCAATACTCACCTCCTCTTCAGTGTTATCCTCCACAGACTCCCTGCTTTCGGATCCAACGGTTGGAGTCTTCTTGGTTAAATGATGGTCAGTGTCATCCAATTCACTTCCTGTGAGTCTAGGCTATAATGGACAAGTTTCTGGTGGCATGTCATCACACCTGCCAGGTCTCATAGTGCTTCTGGACTTTTTGGAGCTTACATGTCATTAGGTGAACTCAGGAGTAAGGACCGTCCACTGCCACTACCGGAGGAGAAGAGGAAGGAGTTATGATGTTACAAGACCATGCAGAACAATTAAGATATGTTTACCGGGATATTTACCAAAACAGCGACAAAGGGCCTTAAGAAGAGGGAGAGTGGGGGTTAAAAAAACTGGAATTGGCCTTTTAAAAACTTTAGCAGGAAAAGCTTCTTCTATATGCTCCACATTCAATGCGAATTGGATGCGGGGAAATCCACATCCAATTGCATAAATGTGAGCCCAGCCTAAAATCGAATGGGTTTAGTTAAATTGTAATGCATTATTTAATATTATTTCTCTAGAATTGCCAAACTCCTGTAATAAAAAATCTAATGTTATTATTTATGGTATTAAGGTTTGGAAATGCACTACAGACACAGATTTAGCCATTATGATATATAACGTCTTTATAAATCCCCAAAACTGTAAACTCTATTGGCTGTAATGCCATTGCACATATTACCTGAATGTATTACCAACATTAAAGTGTTACTAAACCCACAACAGTAAAATCAGTCTGTATATAGAGTAGACATGTGCATTCGTTTTTCGTCCGAATGCATTTTCGTCCGAATTTTAGGTATTTTCGATATCCTTTTAACAAACAATAACGAAAGTGCAGAGTCCGAAAAACGAAAGATCCGACATAAACAAATGCTTTATTTTCGTTTTCGTTGCTACAACAGTTCGATATAGATAGGAGATTCGACATGATGATGACAATAACAATCTGTGTCCATCAAACCTGTGGTCGAATGTGCCTAACCTTAGCTCTATTAGTCCAAGATTATTCTACATAGAGAGAAAAGATTCGACGTAGAGAGAAAAGATTCGACGTAGGGGAGGAAAGATTCGACGTAGGGGAGGAAAGATTCGACGTAGGGGAGGAAAGATTCGACGTAGGGAGGAAAGATTCGACGTAGGGAGGAAAGATTCGACGTAGGGGAGGAAAGATTCGACGTAGGGGAGGAAAGATTCGACGTAGGGGAGGAAAGATTCGACGTAGGGGAGAAAAGATAAATAAAAATAATGATGATGATGAATGTTATTGGCTGATTGTAACCAAAGAGGTGGAGCAGTAAAATAGCTAGAACTAAGTACACACGTACTTTGGCTTATGGTGTCTGTTGAAAGTTCTAAGAAGATTCGATGGAGCAGGTAAACTATACGGCATTGTACAGTTTAGCTGCTCCGTCGAATCTTCTTTGAACATTCAACAGACACCATAAGCCTTCAATGACAGATTCGACCTTAATTTGGATTTTCGGACGAATGCAATTTTTAACAAAAAACGAAATAAATAAAAACGAATTTCGGGAGTAACTAAATAAATTTATTTTTCAGACGAAAACGAAATTCCGAAACGAAATATTTCAGTGTGCACATGTCTAATATAGAGTAAATGGGAGGGGGATAAAACACAGGCGCCACTCTAAGTGTAGTATAAGAGTAAATTTAATACACAAAAGGATAAAGGTACTCACAAAGGTGAAGTAATAAAAAGCATTGGGCACAAATTGCAGAGTGTCCGTGGAGAGAGTGGTGCATCCGGGAGGCTTCTCGCTGGTGGCTCAGAGCAGGCCGCGCCGGTGGTTGCCGACACTTCCTATGATTTTTGTTGATGAAGACCTTAAGGGTCTGGGGTAAATGTGTAAACTGAAAAGAGGGAGGTGGGTGGGGTGTTGGGAAGTCCTGCTCTCACTCTACCACTGGTGTCAGGCTCCCTGGACTTCTATCCACTTTGGTGGAAATCTAGGGAGCCTGACACCAGTGGTAGAGTGAGAGCAGGACTCCCCCCCCCCTCTTTTCAGTTTACACATTTACCCCAGACCCTTCCCATAGGAAGTGTCGGAAACCACCAGCGCGGCCCACTCTGAGCCACCAGCGAGAAGCCTCCCGGATGCACTCTCTCCACGGACACTTTGCAATTCGTGCCCAAAGCTTTTTATTACTTCACCTTTGTGAGTACCTATACCCATTTGTGTATTAAATTTACTCTTATACTACACTAATGCCCCGTATACACGGTCGGACATTGATCGGACATTCCGACAACAAAATCCTCGAATTTTTTCCGACGGATGATGGCTCAAACTTGTTTTGCATACACACGGTCGCACAAAGTTGTCGGAATTTCCGATCGACAACCACGCGGTCACGTACACCACGTACGACGAGACTAGAAAAGGCCGGTTCAGAACCAAGCGCGGCACCCTTTGGGCTCCTTTTGCTAATCTCGTGTTAGTAAAAGTTTGGTGAGAGACGATTCGCGCTTTTTCAGACTCGTGGCTTTCAGATCGTTTTCTGACGTTCAGTTTGTGCTTGTGGGTTTGTATCTGCTCTTCAGTGCATGCAGTCAGTTCGTATTGGAGTTTTCTGTGCGATCTTGTCCGCTCGTTGCTGTTTTTCAGGTCGCTCTTCACAGGCCTTGCTGTTCTTCAGTGCGTTCTGTTACTTCGTTCTGAGCAGCCGACCGTTTTCTAGCCATGTTTAGTTTGTGTACTCCTCGTAGAGTTCGTGCTGTGCGGGGGCTTGGTGTTGGGGTCCTGACCTTGACACAAGTCCAGTCCATGAACAGGGTGGGGAGGAGTTCATGGACCAAGAATTGGTTGCTTCAGCGTGACCAGTTCTGTCACATGCCTTTGCTCCGTGAGATCCGTGAGAATAATCCTGATGATTTCAGGAACTTTCTCAGGATGACGGACCCCGTGTTTCACCGTTTGTTGGTTTCGCTGACCCCCTATATCAGCAGGCAGGATATCTGCATGAGGCAAGCCATCACTCCGGAGCAGAGGTTGGTCGCTACCCTGCGGTATTTGGCCACAGGGAGAAGCCTGCAGGACCTCAAGTTCTCAACAGGCATCTCCCCCCAGGCTCTGGGGATCATTATCCCAGAGACCTGTTCTGCCATCATCCAAGTCCTGCAGAAGGAGTATATGAAGGTAAGATTTGTATCCTTTAATATCACATTTTATTGTATTGAATGTTTGGTAATATATTGTATTTCTTTCCTCATTCCCTAATTACCATGATTGGAATATGCTGTGAATGTCCCCTTTGTCCTCATGCATGCTGGATTTTTATGTAATTATTATTTTAGGTCCTTCATACATATTTGCCCTTCACTAACCTCCCCAGCATGGTGTCTCTTGCCCTATATTCACCTCATGTAGTCACTTAACAATGTATTTTATCAGCTTCATAGTAGTGCTTTACCCCAAACACCCCCTAAAATGTTTGGAAATTTTATTTTTGATTTTAATTCAGGCAGAGTGCCAGAGGCTTTTTTTTGTGGTGTCCCCAAATTTTTTGTAACCCTCCCTCCCCCAACTGCTAAGTCAGCTGATCCCAATTCTCTATCTATCCTCAATCATCTATCTGCTGACTTTGCCAAACCCATACACACTATACCCATGTCTTTAGTGCTCAGATTTATGGATGAATTGGCCAAAGCATGTAGTGCAAGGGCCTGCCTGTATACTTTCCAATGGTACTGTTTAAAGTTCTTGTATCCTATTATGATCTTGATAGGTAATAGCAGAATGTCCAAATGTCCTCAAATGTGTACAGTGTGTATTTATATCTTTGTATTATGACACTTCTTACCTGTCCAGTGGGCTGCCAATAGTGTAACTAAGGAGGGGCTGTTCCAAGTAATACCCTGTATTTAGGCATTCATCTCTAAATGAAGTGAAGAGGGTTACCTGTCCAAGAGTTCCTCCCCCCTATAATGTTAGAAATAGCCCATGAGGGGGGGGGAGGGGGAATATGATAGGTGTACCTTATACTTTGTTATTGTAAAATTCCCCATAATAAATGCTATCTGGAGGTTGACCCATAATGTTTGTGTCTAATCTGCTTGCCAGGTTTCTGTGAAAAAATAGTAATGTTTATTGTTTTTTCCTCAACAGTTTCCTTCCACGCCACAGGAATGGCAGACTGTGGCCTCCCACTTTGCCCAGCGGTGGGACTTTCCTAACTGCGGAGGGGCAATTGATGGGAAACACGTCCACATCGTCCCACCACCCAACTCGGGGTCGTACTATTATAATTACAAGGGGTTTAATAGTATAGTGATGTTGGCGGTGGTGTCGGCTAATTACGAGTTCTTGTATGTGGACGTGGGGAAGAATGGCCGGATGTCCGATGGTGGAGTGATCGCCCAGACGGAGTTCTACAGGCGTCTCCAGAATGGCAGCTTGGACTTGCCACCTCCAGAGGACAATGTTGAAGGTCTCCCATTTGTGTTCGTTGCTGATGAAGCATTTGCGCTGGGGGACCACCTGATGCAGCCATTCCCGATGAGGACCCTCACCCCGGAACAGAGGGTTTTTAATTACCGGCTGGCCAGAGCCCGAAGAGTGGTGGAGAACACATTTGGAATCCTGGCCAGCCGGTTCCGATTATTTCTGACACCCATTCATATGGCGGAGTATAAACTGAACCATATTATACTGGCGTGCTGTGTTCTCCATAATTTTTTAAGAAAACATTCAGCCAACTATGCTGGCTCAGTTGGGCCTGAGGCCGGAATCCCAAATACATCAACAATGACGGCGCTTGAAAGTGGCCGTCCTGGCTTGCCCTCCCTGAGTGCCCGTGATGTCCGGTTACGATACCTGGAGTTCTTTGCGGGTAGGGGGGCTATCAATATGCCAGACAATCTGTGACACCTTTTTCAAATAAAAAACAACCAAAAGAAATTCTTGGTGGACATTTACTGCTTGTGTTTGTTTTAGCTGACCCTGACAGAAATGTGTTGAGTGCAGAAAATGTTGTGATTGGGTAACCTTATAAAGAACAGTGTTGGCTGGTACTTCCTAAATGCCAAAACACATTTCACTACAAGTGCACTTGCAACTGCACTGAACCTGCACTTGTAGTGCAAAGTGTATTTGCCCTTAGGAAATAACCCCCATTTTTGCATAAAACAGCAATTACATCACCCCAAAAGTGTTGTAGTGTTGAGACAATAATCCACACATTCTTGAGTAAGCCACTTTTTTATACCTGCACAATCACATGTGCATTTACGAAAGGTTTTTAAAACAAACCAACATGTTTGTTGTATAACAATTTTTGCAGTAGCTTTATCAACAATCGAAATATCCATTTCAGATAAAACAGGCCTGTGTAAAACCAACAAGAAAGCCAAAAAACTTGAACTTACAAAGTTCACATTAGGTAAAACCTGAAGGCTATATCAGACATCAGTATTTAGGAACTGGGTTTGATATAGCGTTCAGATGGGGGGAAATCACCCCTGGAAAAGCCAAATTTGGAAGATGCACACCAATTTACGAATGTCAACATGTGCTATCTGCCATCAGGGGGGGTCAAGGGACGTGTTTTGGGGGAGCAAGCCCTTCCTCAACGCTACTTTATAATTGAGTAAGGGGTTGCACCCCCAAAACGCGTCCATTGATCTCCCGTGATGGCAGATAGCACATGTTGGCACACTGTGTGCATCCTCCAAATTTGGCTTTTCAAAACATTGTAAAAATTTTAGTAAGATAAAACAGGTGATTTTGTGGGGTTTAAATGCGCCCCAAAACATCAATGATGTTATTATTTTTTTTAATAACATCACTGATTTGTTGCTGGATGTTTTGCAATTGGAGCTTACACCCCATGATCTCCCCGATCAGTATCTGGGCACTTTCAGATGTAAAGCGTTCTGGATCATGATCACCTAAAAAGAGATAAAGAACAAAAAAAACAGGTCTCAAAAATCTGCCAACATCCATCTCTTTTACCTGAGCCTGTGGTTGCAGACACTCACCTGTTGTGGTGCCAATCTCCACCACATCTTCTTCTTCCTCCTGCTCAGCTTCTTGGGTTGGTATTTCCCCTTCTTCCAGGGGGGGGGGGGTCTCTGGTCTCCTCAGATGAGGGGTGTCCTCCGAGTCTTTTCTCCCCTATGTAAAACAAAAATGGTATAATTAGCACACAGATATTTGATGGCAGAACTAGAAATAGGAAACATTGTTTGGAAGTGGGGTACAATTGTCTATTTTAGCCGAGTTCCAAGATGTATATTTTTTATTGTCCTTTGTCAAGCTGCAATACTTTACCTGTTTAGTACAAGCTTCACAGATGTAGCCCCCCCTATAGTATACACTGGAGCACCTGTGTGCCCCCCCTAATAAAAATGGTGTTCTGGGGTCCCACACTAGTGCTCCAGTGTCCAGATGTGAAAACAGCTGCTCAGTGTCCTCTCCTTACACACAATCTAGTTGGCATTTCATTCTAGTAACAAACCCATCTACACAAACAAATATTTGGCATCCAAGTAGGCCCCAAAAAAATGTGTGAAAATGCATATGGCCTAAACAATGGTGTTCTAGAGGCCGAAAGAAAAATGTTTGATACGAACGAATAATGGGCCCATGAACATTAAAGTTGACCTTTTTAAACGTTACAATTACTAAAAGCATATGGAGCAGAACGAACGGAATAAAGACAGAAAGAATAGGAACACAGCACAACTACTTACTTTTTTGCAGCACTCTCCGGATCTTTCGGTACTGCTCTGGCTCTCTCAACTTCAGGTCCGACCACCGCTTCCTGAGCTGATCTTTAGATCTTCGTACCCTGAAATTCCTCTCCAGACTCCGGACCACTTTACCAATGATTTTGGCCTTTCTGATGTTGGGGTTGGGGTAAGGCCCATATTTTCCGTCATAGTCGGACTTCTTCATGATGTCTACCATCTGCAACATCTCCCCAAACGACATATTTGTGGCCTTAAAACGTCTCCTTCTGGATCGGGACGTGCCTGGATCCAGGCTTTCCTCCTCCTCGTTGTTAGAATTATCACGCACCTGTTGTAACTCCGCCATCATGCTCTTCCCCCACTGCGCCGAACGAAAAGGGGCGGGGAATACACTAGAAAGAACGTCAGGGGCGGGCGGAGTTACACGCATGCACAGTGTGTATAAAGCGTAACACGCGTGCGTATTACGTACGATCTGTGAGCGGAGGAAGGAGCATTGGACGCGCCGATCGTAAGAACGAAGGTAAGAGACAAACTTGTGCCTATACTGCTTCTAGATTGAGGCCTATATTGTAACAAGATTAGGAGAGTTTTGTCTGACATTAGGCTTTGTCTTGTGTTGTGTCTTGCAGTGAACATGGATATCTTAATGAGAGATACTGACTTCATGTCACTATTCATTGATATGCTAAGTGAGCTGCCCTGTCTGTGGGAGATTACCCACCCCCATTTCAAGAACCAAGCAAAGAGGAAGGCAGCACTGGAGCAATTGTGTGAAATTGTGAAGCAGGTGATCCCCACGGCAGACATCAACTATTTAAAGATCTTCATTGGTGGCCTGAGGAGCACATATCTGAGGGAGCGCAAGAAAGTCCTGGATTCACAGAGATCCGGAGCAGCAGATGACATCTATGTCCCCAGGATGTTGTACTACGACAGGCTGCACTTTCTGACAGGCCAGACTGAACCCAGGCCATCCCTCTCAAGTCTTCCTTCCACGCTTCCTTCCCGTCCGGCTGAGGCTTCTGACGCCCAACCTGGGCCTTTCAGGCCATATGTGGAGCAGCCCAGATTGAGCCAGGTATAGCATTCCTCTAAATATTTCTGCTTGTCCAATCAATGATGTTACCTAGATGTTAGTTGGGAGTACTAATTTAGGATTGTGATTGATGATGCAAAACATTACAACCATGTCCCTTTTTCATACACAGGGAAGTCTCAGCCAGGAGGTGGCCGGGCCGAGCCGGCTGGCTGATATCAAGGTCCCTCCACCACACCTGAAAACAGAAAGTGGCAGTAGGAGGAGTACCCTAGAGGAGGCGGCTATCAGATTCTTTTGGAGGGCTACAGAGGTCCTGGGAGCACCACACACCAGGCAGGAGAACATTGCTGCATTCATTGCATATAAAATGCAGAGGATGGAGGAGGGCCAAAAAGCCCTGTGTCAGGCCCTCATATTGGAGGCTCTGGAGAAAGGTGTGAGGGGCCAAATTACACCTCACACACAGCTTTGGGATGGTCCTCCTCCTCCCTCTCCTCCAGGTCCTCCCAGTCCTCCTCCAGGTCCTCCCAGCCCTCCTCCAGGTCCTCCCAGTCCTCCTCCTCCTCCTCCAGGTCCTACTCCTCCTCCTGCCACATCTCCAACTGCACAGCCACAGCCAGGAAGGAAGCGTGAAAGGGAGACTAGACAGTGATTGCCCTGGATCCAGTCTGGTCGGCCAAAAAATGCAGCCTCTTGTGGTACCACATCCTGGGGACACAGATGTCATCTGCTGCTATCCGAGTCTCTGTGTATCCCGGACCAGACTGCCCTCCCTTATATATGGACTCCTCAGGCCACCAATTTTGATGTTGAAGAATTGATGTCTGCCGTGGGGGTCCCAGGCTTCGCTAATTTCTGCTGTTGATCCAGTGTTGCCTTCCTCTTTGTTTGGTTCTGATACCTTAATAAAGGATTTTTGTTTGAATTATACTCTCCTATGTGTTTTACTTAAAAAATGACAGTTTGTTTGTGAGGATTCAGGTACATTTCAAATATACAATGTGAAATGAACAAGGGACACCAACAACAAACAATCTCCTGGAGATTAAATAATAAAAGATAATAATGGTGTTGGAGTAACTTGACACACAAAACACACTCAAAAATATTCTGGAGTAAAAATAAAAATAACATTGAACAAAGATCAGCCTTGGAAAAAATCCAAACATTAAAGAAAAAAAAAGGCTTAAAATACAAAAAAAAAAAAACATAAAAAATATAAAACTGTCAGATGTGACAACTAATAACAATATATTGAGGGAATCCCACTAAAAAAACACAAAGAAAAGTTTGTGAGAAGTGTGTGTGAATATGAGCAGCAAAACTACTTAATTCTTGTCACATTATAAAGAAGAAGAGAGTGCGCTGTATTAAACCATTTTGAACATTGCAGCGTGACGAAAGTGCTGTATCCATTGCGAACGCTAAGTTTACCAGAACGAGCTGTCCCATGTCGAAATTTCTTCTGAGCATGCGTGGCACTTTGTGCGTCGGAACAGGCCACACACGGTCGGAATTGACGCGATCGGATTTTGTTGTCGGAAAATTTTATCTCCTGCTGTCCAACTTTGTGTGTCGGAAAATCCGATGGAAAATGTCCGATGGCGCCCACACACGGTCGGAATTTCCGACAACACGCTCCGATCGGACATTGTCCATCGGAAAATCCGACCGTGTGTACGGGGCATAAGAGTGGAGCCTGTGTTTTATCCCCAGTTGTTAGAGAAATTTCCTCTTACTTTCCACTGGGCTGCCTTCCAAGTGCTATTGCATGGACTATATGGACTTTTTTAAGTCAATTTTTAAACTCCTCTTGACCATCCCCATCCCCCATGATGTCCAACAGGCTGGCCTTGGGAGGCATTCTGCACATGCTCAGTTGGTGTGTATTGCTAGTGAGTTTTTTTTTTTTGGGAGGGTGCATGTGATCAGCACTGTCTAGACAGAGAGTCAGGGGTCATGCAGCCTCATAGTACAATCAGGGAAGAATGAAAACTCCTCCCACAACCTTTAACTGATAGAAGTCACGAGTCTGCTATATACTGCTGATGAGAAAAGGTATTTATCAGTTTATATATACTAAAATAATTGCATTTCCGTGTTCGGTGTACTGTGGGAGAATGCAGGGTCCTGGGTTTACTAACACTTTAATTATTTAGAAAAAAATAAATAAAAGCCTTTTCTTTTTCTTATTTATTTTTCTTTCTTTTTTTTCTTTCAGCAACTTATTAGATGCCCCATACTTATTCTTATGTGGTAGTGCAGTGTTAATTTTGACATCAATTTTCGTCCTAGTCTTTTGACTAACATGCTTTTAGTCATATTTTAGTCATTTGAATTGTTCAAGTTTTAGCCGTATTTTGGTAGACTAAAATAGTGTTAATTTAGTCCATGAAATTAGCACTGCATGCAAGGACTTGTCCTATGCTTTGTCCAATGCTGAACTGAATGTAGAAATGCAGATCACTTCTTTTGCCATAAAGTGCACAGAAAACTGCATATTGTGGTCAACAAGGCAGACTTACTTGGCTGTTTGCCTTTCTCCAGTGTTGACAGATCAGAGCTGTCCATTGCATGCGCACAAAAGTGACATCTTGTAGATACCGGGAATGGCTGGAAGTGTACACTGCACTGCACATGTGCCACACAAGAAAAAAATATTTTAGGAAGCAGAGAAAATATATTTTTTTCAGACATGCTAAGTCTCTTCTGCTCAAAAATTTTGCCTCCTAGTATTGCGCTTTAACACCACCAAAGCTAGATAGAGAAGGACTGCCTTCATTATTTTATCCTTCAATGAGTCCATGTAAAATATGTTCACACATAAGGTAAATTGTTCTTCATTTTTAGCCACAGTGACTAGAAAATTTGAAGGAGCAGAATGGAATAATTTTCTAATAGCGTACATCAGAGGCGTAACTAGAACCTTCAGGGCCCCAGTGCAAGAAACTGTGAAGGGCCCCCTTGACCCCCAGCTGGGGTCCAGGGTCCTTCCCGCTGATCCAGAGGCCATTTACTCCTATCGCAGGGCCCTTTTTTATGGTCCCATAGTGGGATCCTTTCACATGTTCTGCAGTGGGCCCCCTTCTTGCTGTCTTGGGGCCGCCCCACGGTGGCAGAACACCAGGGCCCAGTCGCAAGGCGACCTTTCCTGCCCTGGCAGTTCTGCCACTGGTGTCAGTGGTTTTTATTTTTGTTATTTTATCTAGGGGCAGAGGATCCTAGGTCAGTTATAGTAGGTGGTTGGGTGTAATTAAATACTTTGGTGACCCTTATGGGCTCCTCTGCCCCCCCTGTCTCCTCTTCAGGGACTTGTAGTTCCTTTTCTGGATCCCCTTCCCCCATGACTGGTGTATAGCTCAGAAAAAGTTCCTGAGGCAGGGGCATGGCGAGCTAGACACTGCGCATAGACCTGGCTGCAGGGCCTGGGTAGGAGGGGAGGCGAGGTTGACATACAGAGGAACTGTCACCACCACTGCCTCTCCTATGCAGGTGCACAGGGGAGCCGCATGGGCCCCCTGGAGCATGGGGCCGGGTCACAATTGAGACCCCTGAGACCCCTATAGCTACGCCCATGGTGTACATGGTTTTTGTTCAGGAAAGTCCATTCGTGCCTGAATCGAATGTTAAAAGCAAACTAAGCTTTCTAAGTACTTTCAAACATTCATCAAGTCATTATATTTTGGATGAATATTGTTGAACAAATTTTCTCATAAATATTGTCAAACAATTTCACACAAACATTCATTCAAAAGTCTACTAGTGTATGACCAGCGTTTGCTATAACAAACCAGGAGTCTCCTTTTGCTGATGCATTCTTCTTATTATTAAAATAACTAAAATTATTATAATGCTAAAATAATTATTAAAATGCATGGAGGAACCGTAAGACCCCCTTTGCAGAGCTGTAGAATGGTGGAACTTTGTTTCAGCAATCTCCCTGTGGGTGCAAGATAACAGAGGAGCCCCATTAGGGTCATGCATGAAAAATCAGAGAGAGGAAACGCGTAGAAAGGTGGAAATTTTATCCACAGCAGCCAATCAGAGTCCAAGTTGTATTGCCTAGTGTATGAAAAACAGATGTAGTACCCTCTAGTGTTCTATTAGTGGCAGTGCAGGCAAATTTATGCTTTTGGCTCATGTTAAAAAGAGTCTCTGAACCTGGGTCAAATGTTTACTACAATTCAGGGCTGGGTGACTTATCCAGGCAGGACTGGTTGGTGCCTCATCCTAGTTCTGGAAGGTTGGAGAACTTTCTGGAAACTGGAGGGTAAAGGCTAGGGGGGTTGACCTGCATACTTAGAGGAGCTCAGCCAATCCCCAGGCTGTGGGCCTGGCATGGCAGCTGAGCTAGCCCTTAAATATGTAGGAGTCATGCTGGCATGGAGTTGGGTGGAAGATAGAGGGCTGAGGTGACTATCGGTAGCCTTTGAGGAGAACCCGCGCCGGGGGGGGGGGGGGGGCTCTCTGTCTCGAGCTGGCCTGGGAGGATTTCCTGCAACATCACAGCCTGCAGGAATGTTGCCTAGGAAGCAGCGAGAGCAAAGAGGACAGCGTGAGTACAGCAGCACAATCAGGAACTTACAAGGGGAAAAACTGTCATATATAGCAAGCCTTTCTGGAAGACAGCATTGGGCTTATATCTTTCCTTTACCCTGGCCTGGGAAATCTTCAGTAGCAGTTGGGTGGGCTGGTAGTTCCTGCAATCAATGGATCTGGGATCAGTGTCCACAGTAGAGTTGGGGGTCACTCCTGTATGCAACCTACAACATTTGTGCTACTTTCATAAGGAACAGAAAGTTCCTAGTCCTTAAGGGGCTTTTGCTTTTCTATCTGAGACTGTCAGGTGCCAGAAGTGAGATCAATCAGAGTTGTATAAAGAGAAGAAGAGACAAATCGGAGCTGTACATAGGAAGGAAGTTGTCCCTGTTTTTTTTGGGCATCCCATAATTCCTATTCCCCATCCAAGTTATTACCCCTAATCAGGGTTTTTTTTCAGCGGGAACGTGGGTGAACGCAGTTCCGGCACTGTGTACTGTGTGTAATGGCAAGGGGTGCTGGGGTGGGCTGAAGGATCTATTAATGCTGGCTGCTGGGTGATCTATTGTTGCTGGAGCAGATCTATTTTTGAGTGGTGGTCCATTGTTGCTGCGGAGGTCTATTGTTGCTGGTGGGGGATCTATTGTTGCTGGGGGTCAATTATTGCTGGGGGTCAATTATTGCTGGAAGAGATCTACTATTGACAAAGAGGGGTCTATTGTTACTGGCTGCTGGAGAGTCTATTGATGTTGGTGGCATCTCTTGCTGCTGGGGTGGTATTTTGTTGTGGGGGTCCATTGTTGCTGGGGGAGTCTATTGTTTCTGATCAAATCTATTGTTGTTGGGGGGTCTATTGCTGCTGGCTGTGAGGGATCTATTTTAATACTTTTCTTGCTGTTGTAGCGCTGGTAGATGTGCAATCTACCGCATGTTAGGTAAATTTAGTAAATTGTGCATTAGGAAGGTTAAAGTTTTGCCTCTGTTCCAGCTTGGCTGACGTTGTGTGTGTTTCCGTGCTGACCGGTGGGTGTCGCTGTTATCACTGGTCAGGGTTGGAAAGGCAACGTGTTGAAGCGTATGGATGCTCTTCTGTCCCGGAGGCACACTCGGTGGAGGTGGTCCTCCGAGTTGCATTCTGGGCGAGGGTATTTATGGGACAGACGCCATGTTTTGGGGTTCGTTTTTACAGCCACCTGCTGGCCCTCCTGGCCAACAGGTATGCGTTAAGGAGCTACCTCGTGGTCCTCCGTTTGGGAGGCCCACGATACAGCGGCGCAGAGGTGGGTCCAGAGGCTTGTCTGGAGCCTTCCACCGCGGCCGAGGAATGGTCCTGTGCTGTCGGTTCTGTGTGACGAAGCTGGACAACCGAGGAGATCCCAGGGGAGGACCCGTCTTGGAAAGATCACGCAGCATGCTGGTCTATAGAGGGGTCTGGTGACTCGGTTGGAGGACGCATCCAAAAGTAACTATACAGCATAGTGTTGCCGGCTCGGCTTAAAGGTTCAAGTACTGTGACTGACTTTCACTACAGAAAATCTATACATCCTGTGGCAGAGGATCGTACGGATTTTATTCCCAAACAAGTCTGTGGCAGAGACTTTGATTCGTGCTGCGTGCTGGCTGCTAGACCGGTGAGAGAGGCCTATCCAGACGAGCAAGGAGTGTGTCCCACGAGGGGAGCGCATTTCAAATAGTATTTGAATTCTACCAGGACATTTTGTCAAGAGAACCCTACCCGAGAATATTTGAGTTTCTTCTGCAAGTTTCCCTTCTACCTCTTTCCTGCTACTTCCTAAGTCGTTTGTTTTAATAAAGCATTGAAAACGTACTCCAGTGTTGGTGAGTGTGTCGTCCAGGAATGGACTCAACGGAACCCTAGACCTGGTGCAAGAAACAGAGGGAAGCAGAGTGAAGGTAACAGGCCCGCTTAAAGCAGCAGCTCCACCGTGAGTTAGTGCTACACTATCATTAACAAATTCCATACAAATTACACCACAAAATGATACTTGGCTCTGTATTCTCTAAAAGGGGCAGTACTGGGAGGTGGATGGGGGGTGAAACCAAGGAACGGTGCTCAGAAGTGGGTAGGGGGTGGAGACAAGAAATGACTCAGAAGAGGGGGGGTGGGGGGTGTTCCTGCACCTATTCTCTGAGAAAAAAAGCCCTGCCCCTAATAAAACATAAAAACCAAGATCAAAGGCTGTTCCATGTGTCTGGAGAAAGTGTGGAGAATACTTGCCTGAGTGGGGAATACGATCACGGCTTCTTCGAGGGTGAGCGCTACACAGAGATAACAGAAGTGTTTTCTGTAATGAAAAGTAATGTAGAAACAGCAATTTGCTGTCTATAATCCATTGATATTCAGCTGAAGTTAAACACGGACGTAGCTCAAAATCTATTTTATTGACCAGCATTTGTAGCCTTGTTGGTTACTATCACACCGGTGCATTATGGTAAATTGATTACTCTATTTATCAACAGATGTGTTGTGACATGACTCAGGGGATACACGGACACTTTGCTTATGAAGCCTCCCTGTTCACTTTTTCTTTCTGGATCATGATATGAAAATCATGTTTCCCTTGACATAATAATGCCAAAAATACAAGTCGTATAGCAGTTATAACACCTACTTGCCCTTATAGCAGAAAACCATTGCAAATGTTAAGTAATTGAGCATTGTGTGATATGGAATTACACGTTTCAAAATAAGGAGTAATAATTCATTCTTGATTGATGCTCAGTCTATTTTTGACATGACAGTAGGGATGAGCCAGATGTTCGAGTCGAATGTAAGTTCGACTCGAACATTGGGTGTTCACCTGTTCGCCAAACAGCGAACATTATACGGTGTTCGTGGCAAATTCGAAAAGACGCGGAACACCATTAATCTATGAGACACTAACATGAAAAACCAAAAGTGCTCATTTTAAAGGTTTATATGCAAGTTATTGCCATAAAAAGTGTTTGGGGACCCAGGTACTGCCCCAGGGGACATGTATCAATGCAAAAAATTTTTTTTTAAAAACGGCTGTTTTTTCGGGAGCAGTGATTTTGATAACGTTTAAAGTGAAACAATATAAATGAAATATTCCTTTAAATATCGTGTCTGGGGGGGGGGGGGGGGTAAAGTATGCCTATAAAGTGGCGCATTTTACTCGTGTTTAGAACAGTACAACAACAAAATGACATTTCTAAAGGAAAAAAGTAATCTATAACTGATCGCGGCTGTAATGAATTGTCGGGATTCGGCAATATAGATAAAACACATTGAATAAAACGGCACGGGTTCCCCCCCAGTCTATTACCAGGCCCTTGCCCGGTGGTTGTGGGGGTCTGCGGGCGGGGGGTATCGGAATCTGGAAGCCCCCTTTAACAAGGGGTCCCCCAGATCCCGGCCCCCCTATGTAAATTGGTAATGGGTACATTATACCCCTGCCAAAAAAATAGTAATAGTCAAAAATAGTAAAAAAGACAAGAGACACTCTGGGACAAGTCCTTTATTAAAAAATAAAAAAATAAAAATGCCCCGCAATGTAAATCCATCTCACGCCACCCGACAAGCTGAAAAAAGAAAAAAAAAGCAACAGCTCCGCCTCCATGGGAGGCTCCCGCCGAGTGACGCTTCTTCTCGATGACAGCTGTTATATAGATGAGGGCGGGGCCAACCAGTGACGTAAACGGGTGACCCCGCCCCCTGACACCACGCGACGTCAGACGTACTATAGACACACCCCAGGCACGATATTTAAAGGAATATTTCATTTTTATTGTTTTACTTTAAGCATTATTAAAATCACTGCTCCTGAAAAAACTGCTGTTTTTAAAACCTTTTTTTGCATTGATACATGTCCCCTGGGGCAAGACCTGGGTATATACTCCCATTCTCCTAATATCATTTGACACGATTTCATGATGTGATTCTATGTAAAATGTCAATTTGATACCTTAAAAGGTAACAACTTTTGTAGAAAAAAATATAGCAAATAAAATATGGTAATAATATAGCATATTCAATTGCTGCACAAACCGCATTGTAATTTAATGTTATTCAAAATTACATTTTCCATCTTAATCGGCAGCACTGTCATTTTCTGTAATTCAATGTAATATGGCAACCTGGAGGTGTTCTGTACACCGTCGGTGTACTGAACGCCTCCAAAAATGTAATTTCTTGCTTATGTGATTGGCTCACTAATTTTCCTAGAAATCTGCACTACAAGTAAAAGTCAGAATTTGGGCAGCTACCTAAGGCTATGTTTACACTTGGGCAATTTGAATCACGGGCGGAATCGCAAAACAGAGGACGCGTTTGCGATGCCATTATTTCTTAATGGAACCCCAAATGTGTGATTTTGCCGCGATAATTGAGTGACAAAACACGCTACCATCGCAGCAAAAATTGCAACGCCAAACACTCCTGGCTCTATGCCAAGATTTGGTACATGAGCTGCTTTGGAGCATTTTTGGGGAGGAGGGAGTCACATTCAAATGAATGGTGCAACTCCAAAAAAGCTCCACTAAAAAACACAAAAAAAGCTAAAAAAAACGCACTGCAGCAGGTGACGCTGCACTACGCTCAGGTGTGAATAGAGCCTAAGGGTTAAATATATACACTATGTTGTCAAAAGTATTGGGATGCATTCCTTAACATGCACATGAATTTTAATGGCATCCCAGTCTTAGTCCGTAGGGTTCAATATTGAGTTGGCCCACCCTTTGCGGCTATAACAGCTTCAACTATTCTGGGAAGGCTGTCCACAAGGTTTAGGCGTGTGTCTATGGGAATGTTTGACCATTCTTCCAGAAGTGCATTTGTGAGGTCAGGCAATGAT
The DNA here is from genome assembly GCA_037952835.1 of Lithobates septentrionalis. Classification (NCBI taxonomy): domain Eukaryota; kingdom Metazoa; phylum Chordata; class Amphibia; order Anura; family Ranidae; genus Lithobates; species Lithobates septentrionalis. The sequence goes on from JBBDGP010001366.1 coordinate 660,101, forward strand.
GTAGGACAAGAAGGCCTGGCTCGCAGTCTCCACTCTAATTCATCCCAAAGGTGCTCTATCGGGTTATGGTTAGGACTCTGTGCAGGCCAATCACGTTCCTCCACCCTAAACTCGCTCATTCATGTCTTAAGGACCTTGTTTTGTGCACTGGTGCACAGTCATATTAGAACAGGAAAGGGGCATCCCCAAACTGTTTAACAAAGTTGGGAGCATGAAATTGTCCAGAATTTCTTGGCATGCTGACGCCTTAGGAGTTCCCTTTACTGGAGCTAATGGGCCAAGCTCAACCTCTAAAAAAGTCCTGACCTCAACCCGATAGAACCCCTTTGGGATGAATTAGAGCGAAGACTGTGAGCCAGGCCTTTTCGTCCAGCATCAGTGCCTGACCTCACAAATGCTCTTCTGGAAGAATGGTCAACCATTCCCATAGACACACTCCTAAACCTTGTGGACAGCGTTCCCAGAAGAGCTGAAGCTGTTATAGCTGCAAAGGGTGGACCAACTCAATATTGAACCCTACGGACTAAGACTGGGATGTCATTAAAGTTCATGTGCATGTAAAGGCAGGCGTCCCAATACTTTTGACAATTTACTGTACAGTATGTCATATATGTCAAGAGGTCAAGCTATTGTTCACCATTGGTTACCTAAAAGGCACAAAACCACATCAACACATTACAAAGATATATGTTTAGGGACCCAGCCAGCAGTAGTATCCAGAGTCAATACTTGGGCTGTAATCTGCCTGAGCTCTAACTGATAGTTCTGTTTTCTATAGGTTTTTCCTTACCTTTCTGTTATTGTTTGCTTCTGCCATCTGTTGCAGAGTGGCTATGATGTAACATGATCCAATAACCTGAGTTATAGACATTTATGTCTCCCTGACCAACCACTAGGAGGTTTATTGCAAGTGGTGCATAGTGATGAAGGGTATAAATAATTGGAGTGACCTTGGAAAGCTCTTATGCCTCCCAGGCTTTGCCTCCTGGATGATGCGCATGAAGCTACTCTCCACCATCTCAGGAATGCTGCCTGGGGAGGACACATGTGCTTTAAAGGAGAAGTACAGCCAAAGCTCATTTGGCTGTACTTCTCCTGTGGATCACAGGAGTGCAGTTCGTTCTGCACTCCTGTGATCTGTTTTCAGCAGAAAGGGGGCTGAAGTCTGCCATCAGCGAGCCGCTGAGAACCTGAGACGACTGCTCCCGCCTCCTCTACAGCCCAGCGCTCCAGTGAGCGCGGAGGGGGGGCAGAGCAGAGAGTGGTGATTGACAGTCACCAGCTCTCTGCTCGGGGAGCTCTGATCGGCAGTGTTAGATCGCTCAGTTCTCAGTCTTAGAGGCGCCGGGGGACAGATACAGCATCGGGACTGATGCTGTATCCACCTAGGTAAGTATGATTATTAAATAAAAAAACATACTTTTCTTTTAAGAAGGAAGGTCTGAGTCCAGGCCTGAAGAAAATTACATTGCTCTGCTGGAGGGCATATCTGGGAGGAGTGAAGGTGAACTGGAGCACCAGGCATGAAGATGAAGCCAGGTAGATGCTACTGCTGGTGGGCATTTCAGGAAGTTCCCGTGGCTCGTCTAAGATGATCGATACTGCTACACAGAAGCTGTTTTAGAGTCTGAAAAGTACAGAGTGCAAGTTTGGCTTGAAGGTTCTTTTTCAGTATTTACTGTAGATAGGATATAGAATCTGCATTTTGTTTTGTTTTTTGATGGTATCCTGTATCCTAATTATACCTGTGTTTATTGGCCTCAATAAACCCTGTCAAACCTTTCTAACGTGACTGGCATCCTATTTCTTCCACTCAACAAAGAGTCAAAGATTCTGCACGAAGGTGAAATGCTACTGAGCCACCTGGGGTTCTGTAGGCAGGTACAGTTTCATGCTACTCCAGAGGGTTAGTGTTAATTGTATTTCGCAATTCTTTTTTGGCAGGCTTTCCTAGGTCCAACCCACTGGTTCTGTGTATTAGAAAAGGGATAAGGGTGTGGACCTGAGAGCCCCGAGCCCTGTGGGCTGTAGTGGGAGTTGAACAGGGGGAATATAGGGGATTTTTTAGGTGCAGAATGAGTTGCAAAAATATCAAATATAATATTTAAAAGTTTTTTATTTTTTATTTTGAAAACCAAAATAAAAAATTGTTAAAAAGTATGACAATTAGCAAGTACAATGTAACATAATGTTATCAAGACAGCACTGTAAGATTGACTTCCCAACATGTTTCGCCCATATCTCAGGCTTCTTCAGGGGATGCTGTCCAGTTTTGAAATACAAGCCTTCTATCAAGAAAAACAAAAACAAAAACATGTATATAAAGTATTATAGTGAATTAGTTTAGAATTGCATATCGTATGTCTTACACAGTGCTACATTTATTTAAATACATAACAACATATTACATGCATGTGCATCTCTAGTATCAGGGCGATGCCTCTTACCTATGTATCCTATAATAGATCCAAACACTGCCACAATTTTCAGATGGTTGTCTGCGTCAAGGGGACCATATGTTACAGGCGGCCACAGGGGGCATAAGAGGACCGGCTAAAAAATATATTAAGATATATCAGGTGATATCAGAGAGGAAGCTATATTTCCAAACTGAAGAACAAAGAGTGTATTGAAAGTGGACTTCGTTCCAAGGGATTGAAAACGCTGTCTATACCCCCAAGTGTTTGTCTCCAAGACTGGCGACAGATCAAAAATACAATATGAAAAAAGCAATTAGCTCTCAAAAACAACCAGTAAAAAGAAAGGGCAAAAAGTAGTTTTACAGTAATCCAGCAGCAAAAAGAAGTGCGTAAATGAGCAAACAATGCTTCCAACATATTAAATAAAATAGCCAGAGCTTAGATACAAACAGCACAAGAAGACAGAGGCAAAGCCAAAGTTAACCCAAGAAAAAAAGAGCTTTCAGAAGATTACCTGGTGTTGAATGACAGCGTATCAGTATCCCTAGGCTCCTGCAGCGTTTAATCGCCGGAGCCAGCGGTCTTATATACCCCCTATCCGGTCCTAAGACTGGAAATGGACATGTAGACTGTGCTGCGCATGTGTGAGCCGCGTCATCTCAGTCAATCCGTCCATCACCGCCAGGTCCTAAGACTCAGTCAGAAAGACAGAGGGAGTGACTCCCTCTGGTGGTAGGAAGGGGAAATCTCTCATGTTAAAAAACATAGACAGATCCATGATCGTGGACAGGCGAAACAGAACCCACAAAGCTGCACAATGAATTGGGCGCCCTGCCAATGAGACACGGGCGCCTTGGGTGTCCATATGGTAGCCCACAATACACAAAGGAACCAAAGGCATACATAGTTTTGTTTTTGTTTTTCTTTATAGAAGGCTTGTACTTCAAAACTGGACAGCATCCCCTGAAGAAGCCCGACATATGGGCGAAACATGTTGGGAAGTCCATCTTACAATGCTGTCTTGATAACATTGTGTTACATTGTACTTGCTAATTGTCATACTTTTAAAAAAAATGTATTTTGGTTTTCAAAATAAAAAACTTTTAAATATTATATTTGATATTTTTGCAACTCATTCTGCACCTAAAAAATCCCCTATATCTCCCCTGTTCATCTACCAAATATAGGGGTGTGGTGTCAAAACTAAGTTGATAGGTCCATGATCAAAAAACTTTCCCTGTAGTGGGAGTTAATGAGCGCACAAAAAGGTTACTGAAAGACTAGGTTGTTGCCATTCCTGATACTGGACTATGTCCTGCTAGCCCGATGGGATGCCGAGACTGGAACATGTACATCCATCCTCAGGATCCTTCTACAACTTTTGATTTTTCAAGTTCGGGTCCCATAGACTTCAATGGAGTTCAGTGTTTTGGTCCAAACTTTTTGCGATATTCGGCTGTTCTAATGCGAACCAAATTGTAATTATGGGGGGGGGGGGTGTTCTGCCCTTCTCTAATGATGACAAAGATTGTTTGGAATATGTTATAGTGGTGTTTCTCAACTTTCTTCAGTTATGGTACCCTTTAAAAGTACACAAAATCTCTTACTTACCACCAACGGGAAACTTGAGTCTGGGAAAATGACAATGCACACAACCGCCTTGATGAAGTTACCTTCACATCAGAAGGTCCCCCTCCCCATCACATCAGAACCCCCCATCATGTCAGAGTACTCCCAAGCATGTCATAGCCCCCCCCCCCCCATCAAATCAGCAGTGTCCCCATCATAGATAGTAGAAAAAGGAAAAGAAACTGCACTAAGATATAAAGTGTAACTATAAATGATGATATCTGTCATATAATGGAAGCAGCAATTCTCCTGTGTAACCTCAAACAGTGAAAAATATGAAAAAAGAATAGAATTGCGCTAAATCTGTGAGTTTAAACAGATATAAACCATAAATTAACAAGTAAAACACATCAATATTAAAACCATTCTCAGTACTTTGTGAGTAATACACTAAGTGAACAGGTGTGTAAATGTGGTTAATAATACAGTGGTCTCACAATACCAAAATTGGCGGTTTGGTGAACCAAAAAAAAAACTAAAACAATAGTGTCTGCGCTAGAAAAAAAATCACATCAATCAAAGGTGCAGCAATAATAAACATAAGCAACATAGATGTTTAAACAAATAATACACTGGAGTGAAAGTACCCCTAAATACTAAAATATAAAGTGCCCAGTGCTAAATAAAGTACACAATGTGAGTGATCAATCAAAAAACATATCACATAAATGATAAATCAAATGAAATATAAGAGGATATAACTCCTGGTGAATGAAAATAAAGTGCAAAACAATATATATCCAGAAATATAAGAGTGCCCAGAAGAAACATAGTCCGAAGATTTAGTGAGATTCACATATCCTTCCTTCCAAACGTGTATCACCAAGAAACATGCTGTAGTGTCTTCCAGCCACCCCCACAGGTATATATGCTCACCTTCCTGTGTGTTACACAGCGATTAAACTATGCCAAACAAAGCCTTGGAGCCACTCCTGTGCTCATTAGGAACCAGCTGTGCAGACCTCCAATGCTCTCAAACGAAGGTAATATATGCAAAAGAAAAAGACTCCATAGCGCAATATTGCAAGATGTAATAAAAGATTTTAATAAAATAGTTCTCTCCCCTTGATGGGGTACTCACATGCTATGGGTGCGTGAGTGCACCATCCTTAACAAACAACAAACGGTCAATCTCGCGGTGTGGCGTGTGATGCGGTGTGTGTATCGAAACTCTCCTTCTCTCTCTCTGCTGACAGCTCCGTCCAGGCCCCTCCCCTACGCGTGTTCGGCACCGGGACCACGTGCCTTCATCAGGGGGAATCTGATTGGACGGGAGCTCCAGAGTAAATTTATAGCTCCGGCGGCCATTTTGCCTAAGACCGCGGACAATATTGCTCAGAGGCTACAGCTGCGTCCATAGCGGCCATTTTCCCTTGGACCATGGACCAAGCTAAGATAAGCCATGTCAATCATGGCAGCCATTTTGCCTAGGACCATAAATATGTAACCCCTACTAGACTGTAGAGACAGCTCCTACAGCCATTTTCCCTAAGGCTATAGATATACTAAATAGCAAGATGTGCACTAATGATGACACGACCGCGCAATGAGCGATCCAATAAAACATTGTGCAGATATTTAAATACTTGCAATGAGATAAATAATTTGAATGAGTTTATACAGGACGGAGCGGTCTAGCAAAGAGAGCACCGCCACGCACCCCACCCGCTTAGATAGCCACAAACATTAATATACCACAGAATAACCTATCTAATAAGTAATAAAAACAAGCATAAAAATTATGTGTATAATCGCTAACCCCAGGAATGAATCGATGGAATTAAAATTAAAATACAAATTAAAATTAAATATTATTTAAATACTAAAATACACTTTATTATAGGAATATTAATATTAAAAAATGTATGTATAATAAACATATCTACGAACATATTAATAAAATCACTATGGAGAGGTAATTGAACTATCAAGAGGAATAAAAAACCATCATAAGTATATGATCTATAATAAATGCCCCAACTCAGCCCAAAGGACGAGTCATCAAATTCAACTCAAAGAGACGAAGAAACAGGAGTAATAAAAGAGTATACCAACGCAGCAAACAATATCAATAATTGCTAAGGAAACATCTCAAATCAAATTCTCTATTCAATCCCCCAGGGACCAAAGATCCAAGCTGGTGTATCCACCAGGATTCCCTTTTACTTATCTCTCGGACAAAATTAGAACCCCTCCAGTGGCGTTTGGGTGCCTCAATTCCCCAAAACTTCATGCCAACGGTACTTTGGTTGTGTACCCTCTTAAAGTGCACATATAAACCATGTTTATCGGACCCATTGCGTATGTGCCTCACATGTTCTTCCATGCGATCTTTGAGAGCCCTAGTGGTGCGCCCCACATACACCAGGTCGCATGGGCACTTCAAGGCATAGACCACCCCTACTGTGTCACATGATATGAAATCCCTAATCTTATGCGATAAGCTATTTCTAGGGTTCGAGAATTCCTTTAACCTCCTGGTGTTATCCGGGATCCTTCTGCAACTATAACACCTCCCGCAGCTATAGAATCCTTCTAGGTCCAGAAACATTTTAGGTTTTGGAGGGGGTGGGTCAACCACATTATGTATTAGCCTGTCCCGCAAACTGGGAGCTCTCTTAAAAACAAATTTAGGTTTATTCGGGAGAACATCTTTAAGTTGGGTGTCCTGTTTTAGCACACTCCAATATTTGCATATAATCCTCCTTACTTCATAACTTTGTGCAGAATAATCAAGAACTACACTAATACCCTCATGATTATCATCATTGGTTACTTTAGTGACATCTTTTAAAAGATCCGCCCTACTCATGCTTCCAATCTTACTTCTTTCATTCTCCAAAAACTCCTTCTGGTATCCCTTCTCCAAGAACATGGTGCTCAACCTCTCTGACTGGGTCTCGTAATCCAACATCCTAGTGCAATTCCTTCGCATCCTCATATATTGTCCTCTTGGGATGTTACTTAACCAGGGTTTGTAATGACAACTTGTAATCGGAATGTACGAATTCCGGTCCGTAGTTTTGAAGAAGGATCTGGTAATGATACCCTCACTGGTATTGAAAATCTCCAGATCCATAAAATGTATACTCTCTGTACTCACATTCCAGGTGAGGGAGATGTTACGATCATTGACATTCATGGAGTTCAGTAACCCCATCAGACCTTCCATATCCCCTCTCCAAATGATTAAAAGATCGTATATAAATCTCTTGTATAGTAGGATATCTCCATTATCATCCCTTAGATTCTCCTCTTACTCCCATTTAGCCATATAGAGATTTGCTACACTAGTGGGCCTTGGATAAGGAAGATTCAATCGATGAGGATTTTACGTTTTTTCTTTTGAAGTGTTTAGACTTCTGTTTACGGAACAACTTTTTCTGGTATGACAACAAGATCTATTTACAGAAGAAAGGCGTCGCGATGGGCGCCAAATTCGCCCCTAGTGTAGCAAATCTCTATATGGCTAAATGGGAGGAAGAGGAGAATCTAAGGGATGATAATGGAGATATCCTACTATACAAGAGATTTATAGACGATCTTTTAATCATTTGGAGAGGGGATATGGAAGGTCTGATGGGGTTACTGAACTCCATGAATGTCAATGATCGTAACATCTCCCTCACCTGGAATGTGAGTACAGAGAGTATACATTTTTTGGATCTGGAGATTTTCAATACCAGTGAGGGTATCATTACCAGATCCTTCTTCAAAACTACGGACCGGAATTCGTACATTCCGATTACAAGTTGTCATTACAAACCCTGGTTAAGTAACATCCCAAGAGGACAATATATGAGGATGCGAAGGAATTGCACTAGGATGTTGGATTACGAGACCCAGTCAGAGAGGTTGAGCACCATGTTCTTGGAGAAGGGATACCAGAAGGAGTTTTTGGAGAAGGAAAGAAGTAAGATTGGAAGCATGAGTAGGGCGGATCTTTTAAAAGATGTCACTAAAGTAACCAATGATGATAATCATGAGGGTATTAGTGTAGTTCTTGATTATTCTGCACAAAGTTATGAAGTAAGGAGGATTATATGCAAATATTGGAGTGTGCTAAAACAGGACACCCAACTTAAAGATGTTCTCCCGAATAAACCTAAATTTGTTTTTAAGAGAGCTCCCAGTTTGCGGGACAGGCTAATACATAATGTGGTTGACCCACCCCCTCCAAAACCTAAAATGTTTCTGGACCTAGAAGGATTCTATAGCTGCGGGAGGTGTTATAGTTGCAGAAGGATCCCGGATAACACCAGGAGGTTAAAGGAATTCTCGAACCCTAGAAATAGCTTATCGTATAAGATTAGGGATTTCATATCATGTGACACAGTAGGGGTGGTCTATGCCTTGAAGTGTCCATGCGACCTGGTGTATGTGGGGCGCACCACTAGGGCTCTCAAAGATCGCATGGAAGAACATGTGAGGCACATACGCAATGGGTCCGATAAACATGGTTTATATGTGCACTTTAAGAGGGTACACAACCAAAGTACCGTTGGCATGAAGTTTTGGGGAATTGAGGCACCCAAACGCCACTGGAGGGGTTCTAATTTTGTCCGAGAGATAAGTAAAAGGGAATCCTGGTGGATACACCAGCTTGGATCTTTGGTCCCTGGGGGATTGAATAGAGAATTTGATTTGAGATGTTTCCTTAGCAATTATTGATATTGTTTGCTGCGTTGGTATACTCTTTTATTACTCCTGTTTCTTCGTCTCTTTGAGTTGAATTTGATGACTCGTCCTTTGGGCTGAGTTGGGGCATTTATTATAGATCATATACTTATGATGGTTTTTTATTCCTCTTCATAGTTCAATTACCTCTCCATAGTGATTTTATTAATATGTTCGTAGATATGTTTATTATACATACATTTTTTAATATTAATATTCCTATAATAAAGTGTATTTTAGTATTTAAATAATATTTAATTTTAATTTGTATTTTAATTTTAATTCCATCGATTCATTCCTGGGGTTAGCGAATATACACATAATTTTTATGCTTGTTTTTATTACTTATTAGATAGGTTATTCTGTGGTATATTAATGTTTGTGGCTATCTAAGCGGGTGGGGTGCGTGGCGGTGCTCTCTTTGCTAGACCGCTCCGTCCTGTATAAACTCATTCAAATTATTTATCTCATTGCAAGTATTTAAATATCTGCACAATGTTTTATTGGATCGCTCATTGCGCGGTCGTGTCATCATTAGTGCACATCTTGCTATTTAGTATATCTATAGCCTTAGGGAAAATGGCTGTAGGAGCTGTCTCTACAGTCTAGTAGGGGTTACATATTTATGGTCCTAGGCAAAATGGCTGCCATGATTGACATGGCTTATCTTAGCTTGGTCCATGGTCCAAGGGAAAATGGCCGCTATGGACGCAGCTGTAGCCTCTGAGCAATATTGTCCGCGGTCTTAGGCAAAATGGCCGCCGGAGCTATAAATTTACTCTGGAGCTCCCGTCCAATCAGATTCCCCCTGATGAAGGCACGTGGTCCCGGTGCCGAACACGCGTAGGGGAGGGGCCTGGACGGAGCTGTCAGCAGAGAGAGAGAAGGAGAGTTTCGATACACACACCGCATCACACGCCACACCGCGAGATTGACCGTTTGTTGTTTGTTAAGGATGGTGCACTCACGCACCCATAGCATGTGAGTACCCCATCAAGGGGAGAGAACTATTTTATTAAAATCTTTTATTACATCTTGCAATATTGCGCTATGGAGTCTTTTTCTTTTGCATATATTACCTTCGTTTGAGAGCATTGGAGGTCTGCACAGCTGGTTCCTAATGAGCACAGGAGTGGCTCCAAGGCTTTGTTTGGCATAGTTTAATCGCTGTGTCACACACAGGAAGGTGAGCATATATACCTGTGGGGGTGGCTGGAAGACACTACAGCATGTTTCTTGGTGATACACGTTTGGAAGGAAGGATATGTGAATCTCACTAAATCTTCGGACTATGTTTCTTCTGGGCACTCTTATATTTCTGGATATATATTGTTTTGGACTTTATTTTCATTCACCAGGAGTTATATCCTCTTATATTTCATTTGATTTATCATTTATGTGATATGTTTTTTGATTGATCACTCACATTGTGTACTTTATTTAGCACTGGGCACTTTATATTTTAGTATTTAGGGGTACTTTCACTCCAGTGTATTATTTGTTTAAACATCTATGTTGCTTATGTTTATTATTGCTGCACCTTTGATTGATGTGATTTTTTTTCTAGCGCAGACACTATTGTTTTAGTTTTTATCACTTTGCACGATTATGAAACGTGACTGAGTGTTTGCAGCTGGTCTCCACTTAAGACTAATTACTCACCATTTTGTAGGCATCCATCCATAAGTGGCTCGCAGGGTTGCTCACCTCTTTTGTTAACCAAAAAAAAAACATTGAAAATTCAATAAAAAGTTTTAAATAAATATTATAAAAAACTGTGCAAACAAAGCAAAAAGTCTTTTATGGGGCGTACACACGGTCGGACTTTGTTCGGACATTCCGACAACAAAATCCTAGGATTTTTTCCGACGGATGTTGGCTCAAACTTGTCTTGCATACACACGGTCACACACAGTTGTCGGAAAATCCGATCGTTCTAAACGCGGGGACGTAAAACACGTACGTCGGGACTATAAATGGGGCAGTGGCCAATAGCTTTCATCTCTTTATTTATTCTGAGCATGCGTGGGACTTTGTCCGTCGGATTTGTGTACACACGATCGGAATTTCCAACAACGGATTTTGTTGTCGGAAAATTTTATATCCTGCTCTCAAACTTTGTGTGTCGGAAATTCCGATGGAAAATGTGTGATGGAGCCCACACACGGTCGGAATTTCCGACAACAAGGTCCTATCACACATTTTCCGTCGGAAAATCCGACCGTGTGTACGGGGCATAAGTGTAACAAGCTGTGAAATATGACATCCACCCTTGCCAAATTCAGAGATAAAGTCCATCCGTAAATGAAATATATCTTCAATCACTGATGAGCGAAAAACTGTGTTGAATCCACCACCACTATAGAAAGAATCACTTCTTACTAGATATCCATGATCCCCCGTTATAGAGGATCAGGGAAAGCATATAGTGTAAGCACAGCTTGCTCCAAAGTGCACCAAACTCGCTTGTTATCCTCCAGATATCCTCAATGGTAGTGAAGCCCTTGAATGGATACCCGTGGCATGTAAAAAATGTAAAGGCTACAATAGTGTAAAAAACCTTTGGGTTTATTGGAAAGATTAAAAGCAAAGTATCACACTTACAATGTTGCATCAATAAGAATGCCTGAAGTCCGAAGTGCTGGCCGGTGCACGTTTGGACAAACCCGTCCTTCTGGATACTCAAACAATAACACGAGGTGACGTCAGCGTGTCACTCCCCCTATGCGTTTCGTAAGAGAATTACGTCATCCAGGGGCACGGGGGCGCGCTGCGTCACCTCCCTTTATACTATGGCGACCCAATCAAGCCTCATTCTGAGCTGCAACTTCTCATCCCATCAGAATCCCTACCCTTCTCATCAGAGTTACTCCTATACATCAGAGTTCTCTTTTAACGCAGTTTCCCACAAAACAGAGTCTCCCCGTTACAGAGTCTCTTCTTCCCATCAGAGCCATACCTTACTTCAGCAGCATGGCAGAGGATGGAAGGTGGACAGAGATGGACTCTGTCTCCTGAATGCTGGGGCATGCACTGCATGCTTCCTGCATTATGCACCATGCTCCCCGGCCCTAGAGCTTCAATTTTTGTTATAGTGCTTGTGGCTGGCCTGCACCATGGCAGGGCATGAGGCTGATCCAGGGCAAAATGGGTCCCATGTTCACAGCACCCCAGGAGAACCCAAATGGTAGTGTAAAATAGGTGTATTCCTAAGGTTTGTTGGCATATGGCTGGTTCTCTTTAGAATTAGTACAGTGCAATTCCTTTCTATTCCCCATATAGGTGTAAAGCAACATATGGCCACAATGAAGAAAACATATGACTGCGGTAATCAAGCCCCAAGCATTGAGCACGTACAGAATTAAACCACAAGGAGAACAGAGAAACACTCCCTTTTTTTGCTGATCAGTGATATTGATATGGAAGCGTCCTTCCCCCAATGCGGCTGAAGCAGATTGCATCAGATTTTCAGAGTCCATTAACAATTCATTTGCTGTCATTGATGTCTGCAAGATTGGATGAACACTTCTGCTTGACGCTTGTTAGAGCAATAATTGCTCTGTAAAAGGGTGTTTAGAAATCTCTATGAGCCCGAATCACAGTAGCAAGGAAAGATTTATTTTTTTGTTTGTTAAAGGGTAACTTCAACAAAAATTAGTGAGATGAATAGATATACAGAAACCATTTTGCATGCCACAGGATTTGTTAATGAATACATGCACTCTCGGGATACAACCAGCTGCTAATGTGCTATAAGGCTACAAATATAAGGAGGCTATGCAAAGATTCTTCAGACTGTGTCACTGCCCCACCTCAACATCATTACCGACTTAATGCTCATCCTAAGTTCTGTCCTACTATAAACACATTTAAACAAGAACTCTGGGCAAATAAAAAAGCCACATAAAAAGCAGTTTTTTGTTTTTCTAAATCTCCCTGTAACATATTTATATTACCTGTAGATCCTGCCAGTAGACCAGCTGGTTTTCCACTTTCTGCAACAGGGTGACAATGTTGTTCATTCTGCAGTGAAATCACATCAGTGGTGTCACACTGTGGATAAAGTTTTTAGATTGACTTCAAGTAGGCAACAAGCTCAAGTTAAAGTAATAGTCTTGTTTTTTGTTGTTTAAAAATAACAAACATGTTATACTTACCTGCTCTGTGCAGTATTTTGCACAGAGCAGCCCAGATCCTCTTTTTCTCAGGTCCCTCGCCAGCGCTCCTGGCCCCTCCCTCCTGCTGAGTGCCCCCACAGCAAGTAGCTTGCTATGGGGGCCCCTGAGCCGCAGCTCTGTGTGTCTATTCAGACACGGATCTGTGGCTCAGCTCCGCCCCCTCTCTCTCATTGGCTCAGTGAGTTTGGTTGACAGCAGAGCGAGCCTATGGCGCCGGCTGTTTGTCTCAGACAAAAAGGAGGGAGAGTCCTGAACAGCCAAGTCTCTTCTGCAACATCACTGGAGAGAGATGGAGCTCAGGTAAGTATTAAGGGGGGCTAAGGTGAGCTGCTGCACACAGAAGTTTTTTCATCTTAATGCATAGAATGCTTTAACCTCTTCAGGATGGCCTTCTTGCACATATGTAGCCTCCCGGCGTGAGTGCCTTCACGCAGAGCGACCGCATATATGCAGCCCTGTGTAAACCACTTACTGTGTTGAGAGCGCGCTCCCAGCATGTTAGCTGGTGGTTCCTGGAAAGCTCCCAATGCATACTACCGATCATGTGACTGCTGTGACAGCCATTCACAGTGGTCACATGACCCGAATGCTCGCTTCCGCCTCTTGGCGGTTAGAACCCTTAAAAGGCTGGGAAGCGGCTGCCAGGAAGGGGTTCGTGAAGCGTTCCATATTTAAAAAAAAAAAAAAATTAAAAAACCTTCTGCCTTTAAACCACTTTAACACTTTTTAAGCAATTACAGCAACAGCTTTTTCTTTTGGAAAAAAGATTTAAGCTATAGGAATAAGCGTTGACTGTTGTAAGCCCCCCACCCTGCAGTGTCTACTGGTGTCAATCTTTTGTGTTTGAAATGTGTTTGGAACATACATCAAATTCATGTCAGTAAAGTTCTATTGACTTTAATTGTGTAGCACATATGGCAGTTCAGAGGCCATGTTTGACCTGGTTTGCATTGTGCTGTATTTCTTTGGACTCAGCATGTCCTATTAAGGTGCATTTGAATCACAGGTTAAGCGCATCCTTTTTTTTTTATTAAATACTGTGTTTTCTATTTAAATGCAGCTGCATGCATTCAAATAAAAAAAGGCAAAAGGGATTTCCTCTCATTTATTGTCGCAGTGACAACAGTTTTACATGTCAGGAAGAAAAACAGCAACACAGACAGAAATAAATAATTATAATATAAACAAATACACACACAATAAGTAAATAGTTATGTAGCACCCTGTTCTAAACAGGGACTACTACCTAAATTTAGCCATGTTTGGCAGCAGACCAGTATGGATTTGTAGTCTATTTGTTCACTTGGTCTTTCCCTAAACTCTGTGGAGCTGTGATTTCTCTTTGCTGCCAGTAGGCGTCACTGGTACCTCTGACAATAGTATGAGATTCCACAGAGAAGCTGAGTTATGAATATTTATATTTTCTCCAGCCAACCAGTAGGAGGTTTATTACCTCTGATGCATGCTGGGGGGAGGATATAAATATTTGAGGCAGACAATGTAAGCTCTCTCTTCCTACTTGTGAAAGCCATGGGAGGTGATGCTGGACTGATCTATGTAGGCCTATAAAATTGTGGATGTGTCTCCCGCGCTACCGAGAGTAATAAAAACAAAGCTAGTAACAAAACTCAAGTGATAAATAATAAATCAAAATGCAGAAAAAACTCGAAGTGTATCACAAAACACTAAACGTGGTAAAGGTAAATAGAGTGGTCTCGCGCAAACAATAATATCACTAAATAACACTGTAATGGGATGTACACACTGAAACTGGAAAAGTGGCTCCTAAAGAGCAAATGGGTGAAAAAACAGCAATAAAAGGGTCAATGCGCAAGAAATAACTATACATTGACCAGGCTGTATTAATAAATGAAATGGAATAAATGTACATGATGTGCAAAATGGCTAAATGTCTTGCACATTGACCCTTTTATTGCTGTTTTTTTCACCCATTTGCTCTTTAGGAGCCACTTTTCCAGCTTCAGTGTGTACATCCCATTACAGTGTTATTTAGTGATATTATTGTTTGCACGAGACCACTCTATTTACCTTTACAATGTAAGCCTATAGCCCTCATATGTGCTCTGGAAAGGGAGTTAGGCCTGCAGTGGCCCTGGAGGCTGTACTTCCTGTCAGTGAGGTAAGCCGTGCCAAAATGAGAGCCAGAAGGAGGACCTTGCTGGAGGAAGCCAGGATGTAGGCTGGTTTTCTTGCAGGGCCTGGTGAGTTTTTTGCAGAAGATTCATGGAAGCCTAGAAAATTGTACAGAGGGCACTGGAACGAGCACAGAGGGAGAAGTTTGTTCACCAGCTTAAGAAATGATCTACAGTTTTGCTGGTGTAGCCAGGTGCTGGCAGTTTGGTGTCTACTTGATGTTTGGAGTGGCTCACTGACAGAGAGCCGCGGGTCTCCATCATACCTACTAGCTCTCTCTTTGTCCCCCCCCCCCTTCCTTTTCATCCGATAGTCGCTGATAAACCCAGAGGTGGCCAAAGAAAAAACACAGCCACAAGTTGCATTCTGGGATGTGTAGTCCTGTTAAGGGGGGCTGCTGTACTGTATGGAGTAAGAAAAAGATTACAGTTCCCAGGGAGCCACATGACTGTGAGGGAGTGGCAGAGGGATTCTTACCAGACTGCCCGGAAAAGTATATAACATATGGTGCTCATATTCAACATAATACTGCCTCATTGAACAATTCTTGCACCTAACTTGACTTGATCCAACCTCTGTTTTTTCAAACATCTTACATCTGTGCCAAAGACTATACAAGCTCCCCAAGCGCACCTCAAATGAATGCAGGCTCATTAAATAGTCTTAAAGTGCACCAACGCTTTAAAGGGCCCCAATGGAAGCCGGCAGAACAACTTAAACACTGCCTGTTTTATTGAGCTTGCTCTCATACCATGTCCTGTTATTTATCTTGAACCGCTCAGGCCCTGACGGTGTCCTTCAGGCAGTCTTAGGCCTGGCATAACCGCCTATTGTGCTTTTGGGCAGTGTAGTCCTGGGGGTTTATACATATCTGACTTTATTGTTGCCCCTTGTTGCACATTGGGTGGCAGTGTTACTGTTTAAGCTGACCTAGGTGGCTGGTGAAACTTTAGGCTCCAGGTGTGGTCAATTGCTCTGTTACGCCTAGTGCATCATTATATCTGGTACTTAAAGTGATTGTAAAGGTACAGTTTTTTTCTTTAAATAACAAACACATCATACTTACCTGCTCTGTGCAATGGTTTTGCACAGAGCAGTCCCAATCCTCCTCTTATCAGCTCCTCCACCAGCAATTCTGCCCTCCCCCCCCCCCCTTGCTCCAGATCTAGCTGCTTGCTTTGGGGGCACTCGTATTTGCTCGCTTCCAAGCCGCCTCTGTGTATCTTAAAGACACACAGAGTATGTCTCAGCCCTGCCACCGCTCCCTCCTCATTTGCTATGATTGACAGCAGCAGGAGTCAATGGCTCCTGTCACTGTGTCTCAGCCAATGAGGAGGTAGAGACCCGAAAGCACTTCTACTCTTGTGCACATTGCTGCATCGGGATCAGCCTCAGATGAGTATAAGAGGGAGCTGAGGGGGACGCTGCACACTGAAGGTCTTTTACTATAATGCAAAGATTTCAAGCTTTAGAATCACTTTAATTCCTCTCAATATACTAAGTTTGCCTTTATTGATTGATTTGGTGTCCATTTCTTTAAAATAACATTACCGTTGGGTGTTTGGTTTACCATGAGTGATTTTCTTGCAAAACCCAGTGTTAGTATACTCAGCCAGGTGTGTCAGGAAGGCTGAGGATCTTGAGAAGGTCAAGGTCAGCATCAGAGGACTCATCTCAACCAGCGACTCCTACAGGGGTAGCGCTACACTGGTTTGGCTTAAAGGCCCTTTACACTGTACAGCTGGACATGAATCTGGAAAGTCTGTAAGCATTATCTGAGACCCTAGCCCTCCCTTCTAGTGTGATGGGAAATAAAACCTCTTAAAAGACAGAATTTTAGCTGTGGACTTTGGGGTGAAATGCTGGCCCTCACTGTCCCTTGGAGTAAACTGCCAGCTTTTGGGACGCGGGACAGGGGGCGTTACACATAAATAAAATCAATACTGATGCATGTGCACATCTATAAATGATTCTCTGAGGGGCAGAGGAATCTCATATTATCACCAGATGGCTGAGCTCTTATCAGTAACATATTTGTCTTTGCCACCAGTCGTCTAGTTGATGGATCAATACTAACTCTCAGCATAATGCCTCGCACAGCATTTCTCAGTAACTAACTAGTAATATATTCGCACGCAGGTATTGATGTTCTATGAACAATATATTTCCACTGCCAGCAAGCAGTAAATGTGTAAAACTGCTGTGATACTGGAGAAACCTTTGGGGTCAAAAGTGATATTTCCTTTCAAGGGTTTTTCACTTTACCCAATGATTTATCCAGTCCCCCTCTTGGCTCATTAATAGGTCAAATAAACTTGTCATTCAACAAATGGAAATAACCTAGAAACATTATTAAACTGGAGATACCCAGTGCTGCTAACATGTACCTTCAGCAATCTACATTACATTTGACTTTACAAGCGCTGACCCACACATTTCCACCTCCTACACCTCACTGTTGGTCCATTACTAATCATTGGCGAAAGGTGGATCAACTCTATATTAGTTGGTCAGAGGGATTTAGTTTTAGAGGAACAGTTCCCTAAAATAAGGATCAGTTGGGAACTATGCAACACATAAGACACAGCCTGGATAATATCACAATCAATCAGTTTAAGGCTAGGTTCCCGTATCCAATTCTCATAGCAGGAGATTGTGACCAGCTTTCTATGGAGCCGGTTCACACACCTCTGCAGCGGCTCCGGTGTGGATTGCATCGGAGCCCTGTGTGTCTTTTGGTCTGTTTCTGGTCCAAAATCAGCCCAAAATTCGGGCTAAAAGTTTATTTTTTTCTTCACTTCTTGTCTCCTTGTAACCAGGGTAGGACATGCAATTAAAACACCTTCTTAGCGGAGTGAAGAATATGGGGAGATTTTTAGACCCTGAGACCCTTTTCCAGGTTGCCACAACGTTTCTCTAGGACAGAAAGTAAAGAGACATCTCCCCAACAAGTACACGGACAGCAATAGAAAACTAAAAACTCCCCTATGGACAACAGCAAAAAATTACCATTGCAGTGGGGTCTCCTTGCATTGCAAGGGTTAAATGCCCATTATGTCTACTGTAGAAACAGAATAATAAGCTGTATTACTTTACCTTATTCCTAACTCCCACAGGCTTCTACCAGGTTGTGCAACTGGTCTACTGAAGCTGTTTCACCAGTCACAGACTTTCTGACTCCATCAGATACAATTCAGGACCAACTGTCCCACCAGTATTGTACAAGGCAGCTCTGGCGTCTCTTCCAATTTCTTCCCCCCTCTCCGGCTCTTCTCCCTCCTCTGGCGATGTCTTCTCCCTCTCTGGTTCTTCTCCTCTGCGCTGTCTTCTCGCTCTTTTGCCGGGTCTTTGCTGCTGTCTTCTCCCTCTGTTCTTCTTCCAATGTCGACTCAATGCGATCTTCCGGGGAAATGCTGGGTCCGCCATGTGCAATGACTTATATTGGCATGGGGCGTGCCACCTGCTGACGTCATTTGGAGGCCCGCCCTCCCAGGGCATGATGGGGCGATGATGTCACAAGGGGATGGAGCCTCCAAATTATGTCTGTGTGTGCCCCCCCATGCAAATATAAGTCATTGCACATGGCGGACTCAGCATTACATCAGGAGATCGTGTCGAGTCAACATCGGAAGAAGAACAGAGGGAGAAGACAGCGGCAAAGACCCGGCAAAAGAGCGAGAAGACAGCGCAGAGAGGAGAAGCACCAGAGAGGGAGAAGGACCAGCAGAGGGAGAAGCTATCAGAAGGGAAGCCGGAGCTGCCATAATAAAATACTTTAAAAACCTGTGTACTTTGTTTATTTTTGACACTTTTTTTAGGTTAATGGGTAGGGGTACAATGTACCCCATACTCATTCACATAGGGTGGGGGGCTGGCATCTGGGGGCTTGTTAAAGGGTGCCTCCAGATTCTGATAAGCCCCCTCCCACAGACCCCGACAACCACCGGCCAGGGTTGTCGGGAAGAGGCCCTTGTCCTCATCAACAAAGCACCCACCACCCCCATGTTGAGGGCATGTGGCCTGGTATGGTACAGGAGGGGAGGGGCTGCTCGCTTGTCCCCCTCTTTCCTGACCTGCTGCATGCTTGGATAAGGGTTTAGTATGGATTTTGGGAGGACCCCACGCCATTTTTTTGGCGTGGGGGTTCCCCTTAAAATCCATACCAGACCGAAGGGTCTGGTATCGTCCTGGGGGAGAACCTACACCAATTTTTTTTTTCATTTTGGACAGGGGTTCCCCTTCAAGATCCTCAGCTCACAGGTCGCACCGCAAGTTGGATCATCATGATCCGACTACTGGTGCGGCTTCTATTCAAATCAATGGGCTCCCTTAGGGAACCATTGATTTTGAATAGAGGCAGAGAAACGCCTGACGAGGCTTAGGCTCCGTTCACACCTGAGCAAATTTTTTTCAGGCAGAAAGTTGCGCGATTTGTGCCGCAATTTTACCGTGATTTTTGCAACGATTTTGTACAGGTCAAAAGGTCACCAATGTAAAAGAATGAAAAACGCCTAAAATCTGCCAAAACAGAAGCTCCTGTACTTTTTTGAGAGACGGGCGTTTTGCTTTAGGTGACAGAACGCTCAGATGTGAACAGGGGCCATTAAAATGAATAGGATTTGTCTTGTTGGGTGTTTTTAGAGCTGAGGCTAATGCCGCGTACACACGAGCGGACTTTACGGCAGACTTTGACCGGCGGATGGGATTTCGTCGGACAATTCGATCGTGTGTGGGCTCCAGCGGACTTTGTTTGCTCAAAAGTTGGACGGACTTAGATTTGAAACATGTTTTAAATCTATCCGTCGAACTCGAGTCCGGTCGAAAAGTCCACTCGTCTGTATGCTAGTTCGACGGACAAAAAGCCACGCTAGGGCAGCTATTGGCTACTGGCTATGAACTTCCTTATTTTAGTCCGGTCGTACGTCATCACGTACGAATTCGACAGACTTTGGTGGATTGTGTGTAGGCAAGTCCGTTCATTCAGAAAGTCCGTCGAAAAGTCCGCCGGGCAAAGTCTGCCGTAAAGTCCCACCGTGTGTACGCGGCATTACAGCAGAAAAAAGCTCAAAAACGCCTAGGTGTGAATAGAGCCTTAACTCTCTGTATACAGCGTTAAACCACATTTAACAGCTTTTACCGGCTTCTGACATTTTTAGGACTGCTCTTGAATGCGATTTTAGGGCGTCAGCCAACAGCTCATTAAAACTTCCCTGCTGATAAACTTCAATAAACGTCCATGTGTGCATGGACACATAGGATAACATAGAGGGGAGCTTAAGGGCTGTTAAAATAAACTCCCAAACTTCCAAAAACGTCAGTTTATCAGCTTCAGTGTGCATGGAGCTTAAATAGAAAGGGAGATGGCCTGCTGGGCTTGTAGCTGACAGCAGAACCTTGCATTTTAGAGCTATAGAACTATCTAATCTATTTTTTTTAGGCCTTGTTCAAATGGGGCATACTACATTGTACACATATACCCATGTGATGGATATGTTTACCTGCACCAGGTTGCATACATTCTCAGAAAGGCAGTCCCATTCATGTCAGTTGGCTGCATTCCAATTGGCAGCAATGGGACTGCCTTGCAGGGGATGCATGGAACACCTGTGCATCCCCATGTGGGTAAACACATCCCTCACATAGGTATACATTGCATTATGACCGTGTGAAGAAGGCCTTACAGATCTGAGCACACCAGTATTGTGTAGCACGCTCTTGCCAGGCTGCTAGGTTTTTTGGGTTGGCAGATTTTATTTGCTCTTCTGTAACCAGCAGAGCTGTGTGTGTAATTGTTGCAGCTTGCTATGTGCTCCACAGGCTGCTAATCTGGCTGCTTCCCCCTGTTTTCTGGAGCTTTCTAGAATATAGTGGGTGGGAGAACTGGATGGGCAACTTGCATATTTAGGCAGCCCCAGCCAATCCCTGGAGAGCTGTGTCCAGATGGTGGTTGGGGAGTACATAAATAGTCTGGAACCCAGAGCCCTCTGTTCTTGTCCAGGAGAGCTGCCTGCTTTCCTGGCTGCATTGCTGAAGGTCCACTCTGCTTCATAGGATCCAAGCCATTGCTGAGAATTGTCTGCTCGGTCACCAGTCTTTTCAGGAAACCAAGACTGCACCTAAGACCTGCCTTGGGAGTATACAGGGAAAGTCTGTCTGCTGGAATTGGAGTGTATTCCATATCAGAAGGACACTGTGAGTACTGGCCCAGAGGAGGAGACAATTTTAGTGACTGTCCACTTTAGCACCTCTGCTGCTACACAGACTGAAAAGCTTGCCTGGCCTGGATCATTGATACTGGTGCCTCAGTGTTGTCCATTTAGTGTCCCATTACTGAAGGGTCTGTTCAGCAGAGCTACTAGAAGGAAGTTGTTCTAGTTAGTAATGTGGAGTATCCCACAGCTCCCTGAACCCTATCCAAGTTTACTACAGCAATAAATGTAAAAAGGCAACGCTCATGGTCTTTATTTCAGCTGACTTTTTTTGAGTCAGTGGGTAAAGATACTGTTTGCCTGGCTGCTGCACTAGCGTGAATTGAACCTGTGACTTTAAGTCAAGAGTCAAGAGTAGCACTACAATAGTCCAGCGAGCACAGAACATAGGTTAGACCTGCTGACAGCATTGCCCCACCCCCTTCTTTCATCCTGTCTGCCTTGCATCAAGATAGGACCCCTCCCTGAGCCATTGTATCTCCAGCCCTATGAGCATCTCAGCTGTTGTGCCACAGGTTGCATCATTTTAAACCAAAGCTGCTTTGTGGTGAAACAAAAATATTGCTGTTCTGAAGTTTAAGGTATAGGAAAACCTGGCTTGACGCGTTTCGTGGTCTGAAATCCACTTCCTCAGGAGCAGATGCATACATCTTTACAAAAAATATGCAACAACAACAACAATAAAATCTGTTGGATCGCCTTCTGTGGATATCTTGTGATTATTACTATTGGCTCGTTTTCACCAACGGTTCCCCACGAGGAGGCTGGATAAGCTAAGATGATCTGCACCTAATGTGAGGGGTAATAAAGCTCACAGATGCGAATATAGACCTTGATAGGTCTTTGGATCTGGTAAGAAGATATTTTTGCCTCATCTATCTAAGCACTGGGTGTTGCACTGAATTCAAGGACCTTGTATATTATCACTTTATGGACTTTGGTGTTTCATATATTTTTTATATATTATATATTTTGTATAATATATTTTTATGATTTATTTTAATTTAATTCATTTTGATTTTTGATTCACATTTTTAATTGATTCTCAAAGGACAGCGCAACACGTTTTTTTTATTATGTTTATGGATGTTGCTGTGTACAATGTTGTGAGTGCTGCTGTCAATTTGATCATTTAATTTTTAAACCAATTCACATATACACTAAGCGCATTATTTTTTCCATATTTAGCTACAATTGTATAGCTGCCTTGTGCTCAGTAATCTTGTGCTGCATTCAGTGAGTAGAATTAAAGCAGAAAATTCTGCATCATTGGTCAGTATATCTGCATAATGCCGCGTACACACGACCGGACATTCCGACAACAAAATCCATGGGTTTTTTTTTGACGGATGTTGGCTCAAACTTGTCTTGCATACACACGGTCACACAAATGTTGTCGGAAATTTCGAACGTCAAGAACGTGGTGACGTACAACACTTACGACGAGCCAAGGAAAATGAAGTTCAATAGCCAGTGCAGCTCTTCTGCTTGATTCTGAGCATGCGTGGCACTTGCGTGGGAATTGTGTACACACGATCGGAATTTACACGAACGGATTTTGTTGTCGGAAAATTTGAGAACCAGATGTCAAATTTTGTGCGACGGAAATTCCGATGGAAACTATCCGATGGAGCCTACACACGGTCAGAATTTCCGACAACAGGCTCCGATTGCACATTTTACGTCGGAAAGTCCGACCATGTTTATGCGGCATAACTCACTTGTAAATGCGTGTACCTGCGTACATGCTGGGACTGAAAACTGAGCTAGAGAAATTGAAGAAAAATCTTACAGATGTGAAAATTTTGCTGATGTTTCGCCATCTAAACGGAATGCAAATTCCATGCAAATAAATGCAATTTTTTTTTCAGCAGCAGCATCTTTCTGCCAGCAAGATCCTGCATAGATATCATTTTATTACGTCCATGTGCATGAGGCCCATATCTGCCATCTTGCATTTACAGCTGTCGCACAGTATTATTTTTCTGGAAAATAGTTTCCACATCCCACACTGTAGATGCTGGAAGTGCTTGTTATAAGCCAGCTGTGTCCTGACAGATCTGAATGTAACTATGGGAATTCTCCATAGCAATGACCCAACAAGCGAGGAAGGAGTACAAGAGAAGCCCGTCTATCTGCGATGTCACATCCGCTTGGCTTTCCAGACTGCTCCTGTCTGCTGCAGCAACACGGCTCTGTCCCAAAGGTAGGAAACCCTCTAGTCGCTGCTGCCAGGCTGCTTCCCACAATGCACTGCAGGTACAGAGATGAAGAGATGTCTGTAATACTGCAGCTGTCATACTATTGCACTGGATTAGATATAAGTAAATCATTGATAAAACACACCAATGAGGCTGCTTGCAGAATTATTGTGAAGCAAAGCAATTACATGTGAAGTGACATTAGTGTTACAGACCAGAGTGTCACACCATCCATCCACCTTCAAATTTTTCGCCTGATCCTGGGTCCATGGCCAATGGAGACATAAGTAAAAATCCATAAGCAAAAAAATGGCCAGCACACCAAAAAGAGGATCTCAAATATTAAGGCTAGGTTCACACTGCGGTGATCTGATTTTGATTTTCAGTGCGATTATGTAGTGCAACTTGGATGCACCTCTGATAAAGTTTGAATATTCTATTCACCAAAGTAGTACAGGAACCTTTTCCAACCACACCGTGATGATTTGCATAGATGTGCATAGACACCACTGAAAACAATGTGATTTCCATTGTCATGCGATTCTGTGCAACTCAAGTCCCACCTGATATCACACTAGTGTGAACAGAACCTTACTGAGATCTCAGTAACAAAACACGCCGTAAAATACAACAAAATTTCAGAGACTCTCAGGAACCCCTTTTCAATGTGATAGACAATGTGCAAGCTAACTAAACACCTATTTACACCCATCAATCAAAACACAACCCCCCCTCCCCCCTTGTGTATCTGAGGCTTTCCAATGATTGGTTCTGGTCACCCCTATGGTTGTGGCACAATTAAACTGGGACAGAAAAGGGTAAGGTTCCAGCCTTTATAACTAATCAATGATCAGGGAAGTAAACTGCTTGCCCTCAGTATGTTCCAGCGATCATAAACGCCTAAATCTGGACATCTGTAAAATTCAAAACAGGAGGGCGCTATTGCACATATCTATGCACACTATAGACCAGTAATATTGCATTATTCAATGATTATATGCACATCTGCCTCATATAACAGAAAAGAAAGATTTTGAAATCAAAAATGGGACCCAATACAAATATATGTGAAAAAAATAAAACCTCAAAAATAACATGTGGCACACCCCACGTTGGAGCTGCTGAGTTAGGATTTCCCGCTTCTATACGGCCAAGCACACAGCATTTTCTTTATGCATTCTAACACAGAAAAACAATCCTTGCAACAAAAAACAAGGCTTGTTTTTTGTTGTTTATTAGAGGTTAATAACTTGGATTGGCTAGGGTATTTATGGGATTTACACAAAGTCCTCTTTTTTCCTTCCTCCTGCACAAACTTGGTTCACATGTACAGCTCCTGCTGATCACTCCAGGGGAACTAACAGTCTTTAGTGTTAATTCAGCAACTGCCCATTACAGGCTGGGAACATCCTGTCCTTTAAAGGAGCACAATATGAAGCGAACAGCATCTCCTTCTGCCTTCCTGGGTCCCTGAGCCCAGTTCTACTGCTGCAGAAGATACCAGCCCACCTGGCTGCTTGCCTCCCCAGTCCTTCTTGAATGGCATGCTTCCCCAGTCCTTCCTGACTGGCACACTTCCCCAGCCCTTCCTGACTGGCACACTTCCACAGCCCTTCCTGACTGGCACACTTCCCCAGCCCTTCCTGACTGGCACACTTCCCCAGCCCTTCCTGATTGGCACACTTCCCCAGCCCTTCCTGACTGGCACACTTCCCCAGCCCTTCCTGACTGGCACACTTCCCCAGCCCTTCCTGACTGGCACGCTTACCTAGTCCTCCCTGACTGGCACGCTTACCCAGTCCTTCCTGACTGGCACGCTTACCCAGTCCTTCCTGACAGGCACGCTTACCCAGTCCTTCCTAAATGGCAAGGTTCCCCAGTCTTTCTTGACTGGCACGCTTACCCAGTCCTCTCTGACTGGCACGCTTACCCAGTCCTTCCTGACTGGCACGCTTACCCAGTCCTTCCTGACTGGCACGCTTACCAAGTCCTTCCTGACTGGCACGCATACCCAGTCCTTCCTGACTGGCACACTTCCCAGGCCCAGCCATCCCTGACTGGCATGCTTACCCAGTCCTCCTTAACTGGCACACTTCCCTAACCCTTCCTTACTGGCACACTTCCCCAGTCATCCCTGACTGGCAGGCTTACCCAGTCCTCCCTGACTGGCACACTTCCCTAACCCTTCCTGACTGGCACACTTCTATGGAGACTCCCCAGGGCAAGCATGAAGACTCTCCCCTTGTGTAGTCCCTGTATTGTGCTGATATTACTGTCTCTGTCTGTCTGATCACTGTCTTTGCTTGCTCTTTCCGGCTGCCTCTTCCAGCAGGAAACCTTCAAGTTGTCTCCTATGGTTGGGATACTTCCAAGCCAGCTATCCCGAGTCTCCAGCCCGAGGTAAAACCCCTCCTCGACAGGGGTCCCCCAAGGGCCACCGACAGCCTCTCCTCAATACTCCATCTCTATCTTCCATTCGACTCCCCCGCTGGCATGGCCCATGTTTTTTTATGGGATTTTCTCAGTCCCATGCCAGCGATCAGGGGATTGGCTGAGGTCCCATAAATGTTCATGACAGCTCCTCCTCACCTCCACCCACTAGTTCTAGAACATTCTTCATTATTCCAGATAAAAGGGGGAAGCATCAGAGGGCTGTCAGGATGAGTCATCCAGCCCTGGACTCTAGTAACCATGATCCAAATACAGTGACTCAGGATAATCCTTGAGCAAGGCAAATGCTTTTACCTACACTACTCTTCTAGTAGCATACACTAGAGGGTGCTACAAACAAAAAAAAGAGAAAAATAAATAACTTATGATAAAAAGGAAAACTATATTAGATAACCAGCATGATCAGTTCCACTGAAAGCCATCCTAAGGGCTCATTCAGATGGGCACTGACTTCCATACATGCACACGCCCACAATTCAAATGTAAGGCAGCCCATTCATTTTAAGAAATATGGAAGAGAAGTCCTGACCCACGATTCAAAATCACTTGGCAAACTGCTGCAAAACGAGTGCGATTTTGCAGCAATTTTCGGGCGACAGAATTGTGCAGCAATCGCAGCAAAACAGGCCTTTAAAAATTACTTGAAGCTTTTCACCCAAAAAGGACGAGGAGCTTCTTTTGGGCGACAAATGTGCATAGGGCAGGCCATTGAAGTGCATGGGCTGCGCTGTGTGTGACACGTGGAATCGCGCGAAAACCACCCACGTCCAAAAGCGTACTGTAGCATAAGTTCCCACTACACAAGTGTGAATGGGGCCTGAATATTACCCAATTAAATACCCAAACATCAGGGAGCAGCTCTTAAAGGTTCAATTCTTTTTCTACTCGAGACAGAGTATGGAACAAGGTATGTGTAGGGACCCTGTCAAGCTGTACTGTTCTGGTGGGGGGCCCGGGGCCACCAGTGTCAAAGAGCCCTACTGGATCCAAGACCTCCACTGCAGCAGTGACCCAGTGTGGTCAAGAACACACCCTCAACCTGCTGATTAGAAAATGAGGCTGCAGCACACGGATGAAATCCTCCTTCTGCTCTCTCATGTAAGCATGTTCAGTGTCAGCACATGTGCACTGCAGCAGAGCCTGATTGGCTCCTGTTACTGCCCCACCCTCTGCCAATCTGAGTCCTGTTGAATAAGGCATAATAGACCTGTGGCAACCCAGCCATAAGAGGTGCACGGGCGCAACCCCCCCCATCCATGCGTCTGGCCCCCTAATTTACATACAGGGCGCCGGGTGCATGGATTCCAATGGGGGGGGGGGGTGTTTTTTTTAAGCACGTGATTAGAGCCAGAGGATCTAATAGGCTTCAACAAAGGGTGGGTTCGGGAAGCAGAGCCCTGCACTCCAAGCCCACCCAGTTGTGTGCAATAGCAAATGAACATTCGCTACTGTAAGACTGATTCTGCCTTCCAGCCAGCCCTGATACCGAGAAGGAAACTCAGGGGAAGTCAGCTGCCCATCGCCCAGAGGGAAGCTTTGCCCGAGGGAAGGGTTGTGGGTGACTAAACCAGGGGAGGGCAGGGTTACTGGCTACAGCTGGCTGTGCACTGTTTTCTTCCCCCCCCCAAGAAAATATACCACCGGCTGCCACTGTTACAGGCATCTGGAATCAAGACACATTCTGGTATTTACTTTAAAAATGGTAAGAAAAGAGGGCGCACCGGCAAAGTGCATTATCCCACTGAAATTGGTTCAAGATAAAATATGTATTAAAAACTACTCACAAACATGAGGTGCAAGTATGCTAGAAACAGCCAATCCTCTATGGCTTTAAAGTCCTGGAATGTACAGTCTCCAGACCCTGGGGGGGGGGGCATGCAGGGGCCCCTGCTGGCTGATGCACTTTGGAGGATTGTCCTTCTTCTTTAGAGCCTCTTTCCATCTTTTAGATGTGTCAAGGTCACCCCCAGTCCTAGATGGCAGCAAAGACTGAAGCAATATACCTGGTGGAGTGGGTCACCACTTCCACCTGAGCTGGGCCATCACACTTATGTGCAAGAGTTACAGTTGTGCTCATAAGTTTACATACCCTGGCAGAATTTATGATTTCTTGGCCATTTTTCAGAGAATATGCATGATAACACAAAAACATTTATATCACTCATGATTAGTGTTTGGCTGAAGCCATTTATTACCAATCAACTGTGTTTACTCTTTTTAAATCATGATAACAACAGAAACTACCCAAATGACTCTGATCAAAAGTTTACATACCCTAGAATGGTGGCGCACACACGTTATAATGGCAACTAAAGGTTAATTTCCCACATTTGTGGCTTTTTAAATCACAATTAGTGGCTGTGTATAGTCAATGAGTTTGTTAGCTCTCAAATGGATGGACTAAGCAGGCTAGACACTAAGCCATGAGGGAGGTAGAAAAGAACAGTCAAAAAATCTGTGTAACAAGGTAATGAAACTTTACAAAGATGGAAAAGGATATAAAAAGGTATCCTAAGCCTTGAATATGCCAGTCAGTACTACACAATGTGACGGCAATAAGGGTGGTCTTTAACACTCACGTATGGATCCATGGGCAGCTGAGGTTTCTCTGTTGTGAGCTCTCTCAGCACAGTGACCAACCTGTCAAAGACAGCTCCAAGTCTCTAATAATGATTGGGAGCTGGTGGGACCAGCTCCCGCTCATGTGACCATTGTGACAGCCAAAGTGGTCACACGATCGGGTAGGCCTTCCTGCCCCCTGGGCATAAAGACCCTGTTAAATGGACACCAGTGCTGGATGGGGAAGGGTTAATAAACACATTCTGAGGCAAAACCTCTTTAACAAATAAACTTAGTCATAATGATTAGAAACATGTATATTCATGTATGGTGTCTAGTTAGTATGGGGGAATGTATATTTTAAGTACAAAGTCCCAGTTTTGGACTGTCTACTCTTGCTGAGTGTAGAAGGGCAGGCGTCTAAGCTAGAAGAGTAATAAGACTTTTGCTGGTCCTCAAACCCATAATGGATTTTCCAACTTGGCCAACAGGTAAATGTGGTATGCATCAGATAGTAAGCTCATTTCTCCATTGAGAAGAATAATCTGAGACCGCTTGCATAGTGATTTTCCAACAAGCTAACAAGTCCCTGCATGTAAGGTGCCCGTGCTGGTCTTTCCGATGAGAGCTCTCTCACCTCAGGAAGATGGATAGCAGAGCTCAGGGAGGAGATAAGTGGACTTGTTCAACAAGTACAAAGATATGTATAATGCAAAAACCCTCAAGAATCACAGATTATCTCTACACTGGGCTGATAGCAATCCAGAATTTGACTGCTTGCTACAGCTCTCTGCAAAAAAAAAATAAAAATAATAATATATATATATATATATATATATATATATATATATATATATATATAAATTCAGCACAGCGATGAACCTAGCTGCACACACATGTAAAGGTCGGTGTTTGCCCACAGCCATTCCCTCTCTGTATATTGGAATGCAGCAACTGCATGGATATAGCCACTGGTCCCAATCTGACAGCTGTGTGTGTACTGATCCCTGAACACAGACAGTGTGCCTTTGGAGACAGGCACTTGCTTGGCTGTCAAATTGGGTCTAGGGTCTGTGTCAGTGTTGTTTCTGCGCCCCACTAGACAAAAATGGGACTGCCTGCATGGATGCATGGAACATCTGTGCATCGCATGCGGGCAAATATGGCCTTTTGCACAGGTGTATGGATAGGTATGCCCATTTGAATGAGGCCTTAAAGTATCAGAGGGTGGACAGTATCGAGAGGTAAAAAGAAAAAAAGTTATATATATATATATATATATATATATACACACACACACACACCCAGTATCTCACAAAAGTGAGTACACCCCTCACATTTTTGTAAATATTTTATTTTATCTTTTCATATGACAACACTAAAGAAATGACACTTTGCTACTACAATGTAAAGTAGTGAGTGTACAGCTTGTATAACAGTGTAAATTTGCTCTCCCCTCAAAATAACTCAACACACAGCCATTATTGTCTAACCAGTGGCAACAAAAATGAGTACACCCCTAAGTGAAAATGTACAAATTGGTCCCAAAGTGTCAATATTTTGTGTGGCCACCAATATTTTCCAGCACTGCCTTAACCCTCTTGGGCATGGAATTCACCAGAGCTTCACAGGTTGCCACTGGAGTCCTCTTCCACCCCTCCATGACGACATAACGAAGCTGGTGGATGTTAGCGACCTTGCACTCCTCCAACTTCCGTTTAGGGATGCCCCACAGATGCTCAATAGGGTTTAAGTCTGGGGACATGCTTGGCCAGTCCATCACCTTTACACTCAGCTTCTTTAGCGAGGCAGTGGTCGTCTTGGAGGTGTACTTGGGGTCGTTATCATGTTGGAATACTGCCCTGCGGCACAGTCTTTGAAGGTAGGGGATCATGCTCTGCTTTAGTATGTCACAGTGCATGTTGGTATTCATGGTTCCCTCAATGAACTGCAGCTTGCCAGTGCTGGCAGCACTCATGCAGCCCCAGACCATGACACTCACACCACCATGCTTAAATGTAGGTCTTGGCCACCGTGCTGCAGCTCAGTTTCAGGGTCTTGGCAATCTTCTTAAAGCCTAGGCCAACTTTATGTAGAGCAACAGTTCTTTATTTCAGATGCGCAGAGAGTACTTTGCCATGAGGTGCTATGTTGAACTTTCAGTGATCAGTATGAGAAAGTGAGAGCAATAACACCAAATTTAACACACCTGCTCCCCATTCACACCTGAGAGCTTGTAACACTAATGAGTCACATGACACCGGGGAGGCAAAATGGCTAATTGGCCCCAATTTTGACTCAGGGGTGTACTCACTTTTGTTGGCAGCGGTTTAGACATTAAGGCTGGGTTCACACTGGTGCGACGCGACAGCCGTCCTACTTTGGATCCGACTTTGCCCTGTGACATGAAGCCGGCATGTGTCCGACTTTCAATGAACGGGGATCCGACTTGGATCCCCGCCAATGCCCGGCACTGTGTTTGGTATGAATCTTTAGGGGGAACTCTGCGCCAAATTTTAAATAAAAAACCGGCATGGGTTCCCCCTCCAAGAGCATACCAGGCCCTTGGGTCTTGTATGGACCTTAAGGGGAACCCCCTACGCCAAAAAAACGGCGTGGGGGTCCCCCCCAATCCATACCAGACTCTTATCCGAGCACGCAGCCCGGCCAGTCAGGAATGGGGGTGGGGACGAGCGAGCGCCCCCCCCCTCCTGGACCGTACCAGGCCGCATGCCCTCAACATGGGGGGGTTGGTGCCTTGGGGGAGGGGGAGCGCGCTGCGGCCCCCCCCACCCCAAAGCACCTTGTCCCCATGTTGATGAGGACAAGGGCCTCTTCCCGACAACCCTGGCCGTTGGTTGTCGTAGTCTGCGGGGGGGGCTTATCGGAATCCGGGAGCCCCCTTTATTAAGGGGGCCCTCAGATCCCGGCCCCCCACCCTATGTGAATGACTATGGGGTACATCGTACCCCTACCATTCACCTAGGGAAAAGTGTCAATAAAAAAAAAACACTACACAGATTTTTAAACTAATTTATTAGACAGCTCCGGGGGTCTTCTTCCGACTTCGGGGGTCTCTCCGGTTCTTCTCCGCGCTCTCAGGGTCTTCTGCCGGGCTCCTCCGCTATCTTCTGCTCTTTTGCTATAGCAGAGGAGCCCGGTCTGCTGCCTTCTTCTCTTCGGGGGTCTCTCCGGTTCTTCTCCGCGCTCTCCGGATCTTCTGCCGGGCTCCTCCGCTATTTTCTGCTCTTTTGCTGCTCTTTTACTATAGCAGAGGAGCCCGGTCTTCAAACTTCTGCCTTCTGCCCTCTTCTCCTGATGTTGACACAACGCTCTCTGGGGCTGGAATGCACTCTGGGCGCTCCGCTCTGACTTATATAGGCGGTGACCCCGCCCCCTTATGCCGTCACAGTCCCTGGGCATGCTGGGACTGTGACGTTTTAGGGGGCGTGGTCATCACCCGATGACCACGCCCCCTTATGCCTTCACAGTCCCAGCATGCCCAGGGACTGTGACGGCATAAGGGGGCGGGGTCACCGCCTATATAAGCCATAGCAGAGCGCACAGAGAGCATTCCAGCCGGAGAGAGCGTCGTGTCAACATCGGAAGAAGAGATGAAGAGAAGAAGCGGCGAGACAGCGGCGACAAGACAGCGGCAGCAGACCGGGGCCCCCTGCTGGCAAAAGAGCTGGAAGAAGATAGCGGCGGGGCTCGGGAGAAGAGGCGGAACACCAGGAGAAGTCGGAAGAAGATCCCCCCCCCCCCCGAAGTCGGAAGAAGATCCCGGAGCTGCCTAATAAATTAATCTTGAAACCTGTGTACTGTGTTTTTTTTTTATTGACACTTTACCCTAGGTGAATGGTAGGGGTACCATGTACCCCATACTCATTCACATAGGGTGGGGGGCCGGGATCTGGGGGCCCCCTTATTAAATGGGGCTCCCGGATTCCGATTAGCCCTCCGCCTGCAGACCCCGACAACCAACGGCCAGGGTTGTCGGGAAGAGGCCCTTGTCCTCATCAACATGGGGACAAGGTGCTTTGGGGTGGGGGGGGGCCCGCAGCACGCCCCCCCTCCCCCAAGGCACCAACCCCCCCATGTTGAGGGCATGCGGCCTGGTACGGTTCAGGAGGGGGGGGCGCTTGCTCGTCCCCACCCCCATTCCTGTCCGGCCAGGCTGCGTGCTCGGATAAGGGTCTGGTATGGATTTGGGGGGACCCTCACGCCGTTTTTTTGGCATAGGGGGTTCCCCTTAAGGTCCATATCAGACCCAAGGGCCTGGTATGCTCTTGGAGGGGGAACCCATGCAGGTTTTTTATTTAAAATTTGGCGCGGAGTTCCCCCTAAAGATTCATACCAAACACAGTGCCGGGCATTGGCGGGGATCCAAGTCCGATCCCCGTTCATTGAAAGTCGGACATATGCCGGCTTCATGTCGCAGGGCAAAGTCGGATCCAAAGTAGGACGGCTGTCGTGTCGCACCAGTGTGAACCCAGCCTAATGGCTGTGTGTTAAGTTATTTTGAGGGGACAGCAAATTTACACTGTTATACAAGCTGTACACCTCACTACTTTACATTGTAGCAAAGTGTCATTTCTTCAGTGTTGTTACATTAAAAGATATAATAAAATATTTACAAAAATGTGAGGGGTGTACTCACTTTTGTGAGATACTGTATATACATATTCATAGCAAACTCTTGCAGGGTTTTGTAGTTTGTATACACATTAATACGCGTTCAAGCTGACCAACTGTGTCAAAGTGATCCTCATCTGGTCAGTCCCTACTCTACCTTGCAGTTTGCCAATAACATACTTGCTAAACAACATACTCTTAAGTATGGTACGGGGGGGGGGGGGGGGGGGGTGGATGGCTGCCCAGGGCGTCTGTAGCATGAGAGGTGGAGGAGGCGCTGCCAGGAGAGTTTCTGCAAACTGACATGACCGGTGTAGTCCAAATGACCCCCCTCTACTAAACTGTTATGCACTTATACTCCCATCCACCTCAAATAACTGAGACCACACCTTGCTTTGGAGTATAACTGGCAATAACAGCCTTTATTAAATAATTCAACCAAATAACTCCAATATCAAATATAAACATAAACAACATAAACCACACACATCATAAACATTTTAACCCAGTCTGTTGGTCTCTGACGGCGACCCACCTTTTTACCATATGTATATACCACCACACACTGCAGGACCATTTTAAAACCTGTTAGGCCTCCAGCTGTAGCCGCTCAGAGATACCCCCCTTTCCCGCAGTGCCACCATTACTGTATTCCAACCACCTTACTGGAATACACCGGAGGGGCTCATACTGCCGATGAGCCCCCCACCCCTTTTTCATCAGGTGCGTTTTACTGCCACCATCATAGACCAACAAGCAACACCGCCACCGCCATTAAACTGCACCCATGCTGTTATGATGACCGTCTTCCATCTGAAAGAAAGAAAAGAAAAACACAACAGACACCAACGTAATTGTGATGCACATATCTATATAAATAGGGAGGGAGGATGGGAAAACTGCCTCCTCCTGTAACGTCTTCTTCCGACTGCCCCCTCCTGGCTCCTCCTTCCTTTTATATATTGCCACTCCCCTTCATCAAAAGTTCCCATATCCCCTTCCCATTTTTGCCACTCCTAATCTCCCTAAACTGATTAACCCTTTCTTGTGTCTCCTTATTCACACTGTCATGCCCGGCGGCCCTCCTTTATCATTCCTTTCTATCATTTTCAGTCCGGGCCTCACTGCACTAGTGACAGTGGCATCAGCTTAGTGTTGTATGATATATGCCAAATCTGGAGAGGAGGAGAGAGCGGGCTGTGCTCTCTCTCTCTCTCTCCTCTCCAGCTTCACACTCCTGTCACTGTAGCGCTCTTCCATTGGGAATGTAAAAACAGGACTTTACAGTTTTCTTACCCGCCCCCCCATCTCCTCCCAGCAATGTGTGTAGGGGCGGGTAAGCAAACTCTGTATAGTCCTGAGCTGACATCCAGTGGCATACCCGAGCCGTGATGCCGGTGTTCTGCCGAGAAAGATCCTCTCGGCGGATAAGGACCCCCATCTACTGCGCAGGCGCAACGCCTGCGCAGTAGGAACCGGCGGAAATAGCCGAAGCGAAATACAGAAGAAATCAGCTGTACACGGTGCCTGTAAGGGGGCCCCTCGCGGGCTCGCTTTGCTCGCCACGCTTCGGGCACGGCCTCGCTGCACTCGGCACTTTTTTATTCCCCCTTTAGGTCCACTTGGATGGAGGGGCTTCAGCCTGGACCTAGGGCGCAGGCTCCATGTACAGCTGATTGAAGATTTTCATCTTCGGCTGTTTTCGGCGGCTGCTGGTCATTCGTACTGCGCAAGTGCAGCGCTTGCGCAGTACAGGGGGGAACTTATCCGCCGAGGGAACTTTCTCGGCAAGACACCGGTCCCTTCAGCAGTGGTATCTCTCCCGCCAGCTGCCGCACAGGCAGGTTTAGAGATGGGCTTCCCCCTCAGGCTCCTCATCAGCTCTGACATGTCAACATGAGGAGGAGCGTCGGAAGATGGGGATCACAGAGCGATGTGCTGCGCTGGATGGATCTGAAATCTGTGTGTTTGAGGAAAGCTGCTGCCAAGCCAAGGGAAAGGAGAACTGCACTGGGGACACAAGGGAAGGAATGAGAGTATTTATAGGAAGAAAATGATTACTGATTACTTCTTTACTTCTAGGTGGGATCGATATGGTTTGGGGGGGGGGGGGGGTATTTGTGCTATTGTGCTAGGAAGGGAATTCTGGGGGGGGAGTTGTGCTGGGATGGGGAATTTGAGGGGCACCAGGATAAGATTATTTTCAAGTAGGGGTATTGGGGTGGGGGGGTTGTGCTAGGAGGGGTGATTTGTGCTGGGGGATAGGAGGAAGATGATTTGGACTAGGAGGAGGGAATTGGGGGGTTGTAGTAGAAGAGGTGATTTGTGTGTGTGTGTGTGTGTGTGGGGGGGTTGCATTACAATGGAAATTTGGAGGCTGTTAGCGGAATTGGTGGGGGGGGGGGGATTTGTGCTAGTATGGATGCTAGGGAAAACATTTTTGAGGGAGGGGGATTTGTGTTAGGAGGGGGGATTTGAGGGGGGTGACAGGGGTAAGTTTTATCCTAGGAGGGGAAATCCTGGAGCTGTTAGAAAGCGGGATGGGAGGGGGGAGATTTGTGCTTGTAGGGGTGATTTTTAAGATTTGTTCTTGAAGGGGGAATTAGTACTGAGAGGATGAGGATTTGTGCTAGGAGGGGGGATTTGTGCTGGGTGGATGAGGATGTGTGCCAGGAGGGGGGATTTGTGCTGTGAAGATGGGGGGGAAAGAGGATTTCTGCTAGAAGGGGGATTTGGGGAGAGGGTTGTGCTAGAAGAGGTGATGGTGCATTTGTGCTAGGATAGAAAATATTGGGGCTATTAGAAATGGGGATTGGGGGGGGGGGTTTATGCTAGTAGGGATGATAGGAGGTATTTGTGCTAGTAGGGATGATTTATGGGTATTTGTGCTAAGAGGGGGGAGGATTTATGCTAGTTGGGGTGACTGGGGGTTATTTGTGCTAGCAGGGGACATTTGGGGGGGAGAGGATTTATGCTGGGAGGGGGGTTTTGGAATGGGGGGGATTTGCACTTTTAGGGGAAATTTGAGGGGTGAGGATGTGTGCTAACAG
Source organism: Lithobates septentrionalis (assembly GCA_037952835.1). Lineage (NCBI taxonomy): Eukaryota > Metazoa > Chordata > Amphibia > Anura > Ranidae > Lithobates > Lithobates septentrionalis. The sequence goes on from JBBDGP010001366.1 coordinate 696,264, forward strand.
GGTGCTTTTTTGGGGAGGGATACTTGTGCTAGTAGGGGATGTTTGGGAAGAGAGAGGATTTGAGCTTAGAAAGAGGATGGGGAAAAGATTTGTGCTGGGAGGGGGGATTTCAGCAGGGAGAGATTTGTATAGGGAGGAGGGGAAATTTTTGTTAGTGGAGAATTTTGTCTTGCAAAGGGAATGTATGCTTAGGGCTAAGTATGCTGATTAGTGCTCAATTTTTATTTATTTTTTTGGAGGGGGCGGGGGGCGTTTTGCTGACACATGATGCTCATACATCTTGGACATTGACGTTGCGCGACAAGTCGTTCAAGTCGTGGTATGATAACCATTCATATATGTGCGGCTTAAAGTTGCAGCAACATTAAACTAGTTCACTACTTTGGTCCAACTTTCAAAGTTGTACCTGAATGTTATACAATGCAACAGTGTCCATTATCACTGGTCAAAGCCAAAGTTGTATCCAATTTGCACCCGTCCTTGGTGCAAGTGTGAATGGAGCCTAAGTGCATGGAAATATAGAGCCAATAAAAGGCAAACAGACACAGCTGGAGGTGAGCTATGACCAAGATCCAGCGATCCCTGTCCACAATAAGGAAAGACTCAAAGTTTAAGCTGGTGGACAGCACCAACAGGTAAAGATAGCAATCTATGCAAACAGCCAGATGGCTCCTCAAAAAGCTCACCTCCAGTTGTGTCTGTTTGCTCCATATTTCCACTATATGTCTGTAGCACCCTCTAGTTAGGTAGGTGCTAGAGTGAGGATTTTTCTAGCAGAGTAGGAAAATTTAAGCAGGCCTAGCTGGTGGCTAGGCCTGTTTGTTTTCATTCTGGGCTGGGTGTGGCTCAGGGCAGGGATGAGTGACTCACAGGTAGCATCACTGTCACCTCCCTCTTCTTTCTAGAAGGTGCTAGAAAGAGAGAAGGAGAGGAGAGGTGGAGCTGCCTGGGGTAATTTCAGGAGCCTTAACCAATCCCCAACTTGGATTGGCAAGGGGCAGGCCTCCTTAAATACCCAGGGTCAGCCTTGCTGGGGAGGAGTTGTCGGGTAGAAGAGCTGGAGTGAGAAAGTGTGGAGGTTGTCGGGGCCTACAGGGAGCTCCGCCAGTCTGGGGGGGTGACCTTGGGCCTGGGCTTGGGTGCACCCAGGAGGAGAGAAGAGATCCTGGGAGAGAGGCACATGAGAGAGCAAGGAGAGGACAGCGGGAGAGAACACTGCTCAGAGGACAACTGGTTGCAGCCTGGAGGGCTGGTGAGTGACACACTGTCGGGAGAACTGGGGAGGCACTCCTGAGAGAGTTTGCAGATTGAGATGGGTGCAGAACCAAAAGAGTGGATTGTGGGAAGGGCAGTGGAGAGAGGTTGTTGCAGCTGGGCCGGCTGGCAGGGCCTGAAGAGAGCTATCTGGGATCAGTAGCTGGGAAGAGGACAGTTAGCAATAAGAACTTCTACACTATAGGGGCCCGCAGTCCCTGCCTGCAAAGGGCAATTCACTGAAGCCTGGCTGAGTTAGTGTCAGGCCTAACCATGTGGTGCTAGCTAGTCTGGAGGAGTAATGGTCTATAGCAAGTGAAGTGCTGGAGGAGTGAAGGGAAAGAGGTCTTAAAGGGGTTGTAAACCCTCGTGTTTTTGCACCTTAATGCATCCTATGCATTAAGGTGAAAAAACTTCTGACACTGACTGGCCCCCCAGCCCCCTGTTTTACTCTCCTGAGCCCGTTCGTTCCCTCGGCGGAGACGCGCTCACCTTCTCTGCCTGGGGTTCTTAGCTCTTGATTGGATAGATTGATAGCAGCGCAGCCATTGGCTCCCGTTGCTGTCAATCAAATCCAATGACGCAGGTGCCAGGGGGTGGGGCCGAGTCCGGCATTCTGTGTCTATGCACCCAAATGCTGGACTCGGGAGCGCGCCCGAAAGGTAACTCCTAGGGAGAGCGCTTCTCCCAGGGGGTTTACTGATGCGAGGAGGAGCCGCCAGGGGACCCCATAAGATGAGGTTCACGGCTACACTGTGCAAAACGAACTGCACAGTGGAGGTAAGTATGATATGTTTGTTATTTAAAAAAAACAAAAACAAAGATTTACAATCACTTTAAGCTCTTAAGAGTTGTGCTGGAAAGAAGACTGGAGTATATATACTGGCACTGGCATAATTCATTTGAAAAAGTATAATTTATTAAACATGATAAACAAAGTAAGAGATAAAAACAGAATATATTGGAATGATTAACAGTTGCTATGTACAAAATACAGAGTTACCACCAAGATTGCAAATGAGATTCTCGTAATCCACCCAACGCATTTCAGAGTATCAATGTCTCTTTCTTCAGGGATGTTATGAGGAGGTCAATCATAAATCAGTGTATGCTGTCAAGGCCAGCTACTTTAAAGTGGTTGTATACCTTTATTTGTGACTTTTACCTACAGGTAAGCCTATCATAAGGCTTACCTGTAGGTAAAAAAAAATCTCCTAAACCTGTAAGGTTTAGGAGATATTCCCCTCGCAATGAGCCGCTGACTGCAGCGGCGCATGCGCACAGGGGACTCTCGGCTGACAGCCCGGCAAACTCCGGAGCTTGCCGGGCAGAAGTCTCCCGCCCACATGCGCGGGAGTGACGACATCGCGGCTCCGGCCACTCACAGCGCCGGAGCCGCGATACCCGAAAGACACGCCGAGGGGAGATGTCAGCTCCCTCGGCATGGACCAGGTGAGATGCCGGTGCCTCGTTCTAAGGTAAGTATCTCATAATGAGCTAGTAAGCGGTGCATATTAGCTCATTATGCCTTTTCCCTTGCAGGTGTAAAAAAAAAAAAAAAAAAGACAGCGGGTATACAACCGCTTTAAACAGGCAAAGTTCGGAGACACAGTTCCGCTTATGTTCTTTGTTTTTAAATATGTCCATTGGAATGTTTCATTTGTGACACCACTACAATATACATTTATGATTGACCTCCTCATAACACCCCTGAAGAAAGAGACATTGATACTATGAAATGTGTCGTCAGGTTTAGGAGATATTTTTTTTACCTACAGGTAAGCCTTATTATAGGCTTACCTGTAGGTAAAAGTTACAAATAAAGGTATACAACTGCTTTAAAGTAGCTGGCCTTGACAGCATACACTGATTTATGATTGACCTCCTCATAACACCCCTGAAGAAAGAGACATTGATACTCTGAAATGCGTTGGGTGGATTGCGAGAATCTCATTTACAATCTTTGTGGTGACTGTATTTTCTACATAGCAACTGTTAATCATTCCAATATATTCTATTTTTATCCTTGATGCAGCGTACACACGGTCGGACTTTTCGACCGGACTAGTCAGACGAACGCTGACGGACCAAATCTGGCAGACAATCCGATCGTGTGTGGGCTTCACCGGACCTTCAGCGGACATTTCCAGTCGCAAATCTGACGGACTTTAGATTTGGAACATGCTTTAAATCTTTAAGTCGTAACTCCGCCGGACCCTGAAATCCGCTCGTCTGTATGCTAGTCCGACGGACAAAAAACGGATGCTAGGGCAGCGATTGGCCGTCGAAAGTCCGCAGGAAAGTCTTTCAGACCAGTCTGGTCTAAAAGTCCGCCCGTGTGTACACGGCATTACTCTTACTTTGTTTATCATGTGTAATAAATTATAGTTTTTCAAATGAATTATGCCAGTGACTTTAAAGTCCACTTCAGGGATATCCTCGTTTTGTGGCATCTCATTGCGACATGATCACCGATATCAAGAAGAAGTCCCAAGCAAGTTGCACTGAATCGTTCTGGGCATTCCATAATTTCCTATTCAAGTTCAATCCCTTCAATAAAATACAAAAAAACAAAGCTATGGACTGCTCTGTGTCTCTGAGTGCCTGAGAGATGGATGCCGGGCTGGGCAGGGTTACCGGTTGCCACATCATCCCTTTAATCCAGGACACACATTAATTACACAGGTTCTGTGGTTGATTAAGGTGGTAATTAAAGTCACTTGGTGCCTTATCTGCATTAAATCAGCCGCAGAACTTGTGTAATTAATATGTGTCCTGGATTAAAGGGATGATGTGGCAACCTATGAACCACAACATTCAGCAACCCCTGCGGGGGCATGCCTACATGTCTATGCACTAAGGGCGGTTTCACACTGCAGAGGTGCGGTTTGGCCGCAGCAAGGGTGCAGTGCGGTGTACCCTCGATTTCTCATAGACTGCTATAAGGTTGTGTGTTTTCTGAAAGCGCACCAAAAATGCAGCATGCAGGACCTTTGGTGGGCTTTCAGAGGTTGGCAATCTGCAAGATAGAGTAAGGACTGGCTGGAGAGGGATCACTTTGACGCAGTTGGCCAGCTTGAACATGTATTGCAATATATGCAAATTAAGAATCCCTGTTTTTTAAGCATGAGATTACTTTGAATATGTAAGGGTTAACATGTGGTTACACCTCTTTAGTATCCCATGTGTTGTATATATAGAAGCCATTTAGAACCCGAACACAGACACATCTCCATTTTCACTGCACAGTACAGGTCAGTGATGTCTGAAATTGCTGCTCTATTTTTTAATAGAGCAATACATAATGCTCTCTGTGATGTGACCCCCATGAATTGTAGATTTTGGTGGTTTTTTTTGGGACACACCCAGTTGCTTGCATAGATAATTCTCTTTACCTGTTGGTGCCGTCCACCTTCTTAGGCTGGGTTCATACTATTGTGAATTAAATACGGCTTTCGCCGCATCCAATTCACAAAGCATGAGATTGTGACGGGCTCTCAATGTTCACACATCTCCGTAGTGGCTCCTGTGCGTCTTCTGGTCCGTTTCAGGTCCGAATTCAGCCAGACCCCTGCTGTGAGCCGCTCCATATGGCAGTGTGAACCCAGCCTTTTACGTTGATTCCAGGTTCACACCTATGCTTGTGGCTGCGGCAATTGCAGAGATACTCACAACTAGGGATGAGCTCGGGTGTTAGTCTGTTCGCTGAGCAGCGAACATTATAGGACGTTCACGGAAAATTTGAGTGCCGCGGAACGCCCCATAATGACCTGCATGCTTTGGCCTATCACAGGGAACTCTTCTAAGAGAGCCATAATTGGCCAAAGGCAGGGTGCCTTTGGCCAATCATGGCTCAGGGGGACTAAGTCCACTCCCCACACTATATAAGGCTGCTTACACGGCGACCATGTGTAGTGCTATTGGCGTGGACAGAGAGATAGCTTGAGTTAGATTAAAGTGATTGTAAAGGATCGTTTTTTATTTTTTTTTAAATAACAAACATATATCATACTTACCTCCACTGTGCAGCTCGTTTTGCACAGAGTGGCCCAGAACATCCTCTTCTGGGGTCCCCTGGCGGCTCCTCCCTGCATCAGAAGACCCCCTAGGAGAAGCACTCTCCTGAGGGGGTTACCTTGCGGGCGCGCTCCCGAGTCCAGCATTTGTGTCCACAGACACGAATGCTAGACTCAGCCCCGGCGCCTGCGTCATTGGATTTGATTGACAGCAGTGGGAGCCAATGGCTGTGCTGCTATCAATCTATCCATTCAAGAGCCGGGACAGCGCGTCCCCGCCGAGGAGATGAAGGGGATCAGGTAAGTAAAACGGGGGGGTTGGCTGGGGGGCCGGTGACTGCTAGGTGTTTTTTCACCTTAATGCATAGTATGCATTAAGGTGAAAAAACACATGGGTTTACAATCCCTTTAAGCAGGCAGGTTATTCAGTTAGTGGCAGTGTATTTGATATATATACACATACACAGTCAGTCTAGTGTGTGTGTGTGGATAGATAGTTAGATAGATTCTGCATTTAGCATAGACTATATATTCAGTGTTTACTCAATATTCAGTCAGTGCAGGCAGTGTATTAAAACTCCTCCCCCTTACATCAGGGTCCCCAGAGAGCCTCCCCCTTAAAATCAGGGTCCCCAGAGAGCCTTCCCTCCCCTTGGGGACCCCTGCAGAGACTCGGGGCTATGGGCCCCAGATTTGGGGCTATAGCCCCAAAAGCCACCCCTAGTGAGACAGACAGACAGACAGACAGACAGACGGCTGAGACCATCTGAGTGCCTACTACAGTGTGATAGGGCGGCTCTGGCGGAGGCGATGTCATTGTGCAATGGAGCCAAGCAGAGCGGCCAGGGCCTCGTATGCGGGTCTGCGGTATGGGAGCAAGGCAGGCTGGGACTGTCAGTGCTGTTTAGACTGGAGAGATCACTTGGCTTGCAGAGAGACTGTCACTGTGACTCAGGCGGGGGCGTGTCAGTGAGATCTCATCATCATCTGTGCTACTGCACACTGCTGTCAGTGTCACTGTGAGAGTCAATTTTATGTGTGTGCCGCCCATTCTATTTCTTGCCCGCCTGTGCCTACCTACTTACTATAATCGAACATAAAATAAGAAATATGTTTTTTGCCTTATTATCTACCTTAAATCATATTGCTAATTGTATTTGTAGTCTAAATACTCAAATTTGCACTTAAAACTGTAATTTTTTAACTTTTGGAAATGGCAGTAAAAACTTGGCTGTGCCAGTAAACTTTGGGTGTTGAGTCAGTAAATTTCAATCTGGTATGAAAACACTCGAGGATTTTTTTAGGAATTTAAATACAAACGACAGAGGTATATCTTTGTCGTATGAAACCAGTAAGACCAAAATCCATTTCTTGGACTTACAGATAGAGATAGTAAACAAGCAATTTAGATTTAGCACTTACTTTAAGCCGACGGACCGCAACGGGTTTATTCCAGTTGATAGTTGCCATCATGTCTCTTGGCTAAATGCGGTCCCTCGGAGCCAGTTTTTGAGACTCCGACGGAACTGCACGGACACAGAGGTCTTTTTAGAACAGGCCGAGATTTTAAAGTCTAGATTCGTAGATAAGGGATATGATATTGAAGGCCTGGATCAGGAAATACAAAGAACTATTGATACCGATAGAAAATCTTTACTGGAAATCAAACCCAAGAAAGAACCGGATGGGAAGTTTAGGTGGGCCATGCTGACGGCCTTTTCAACACAACACAGACAAATTAAAAACATTCTGAAAAAACACTGGTGTGTCCTTAAACAAGACAGTGTTCTGGGACCACTTATCCCGGAAGAAGCTAATGTTATTTTCAGAGGTGCCCCATCATTAAAGGGTCGGATAGCCCCTAACATCATTAACCCCCCCACCCGCCCTTCCTTTTTTCATGATTGGACCGGTTTCTTTCCATGCAAGAAATGTATAGTGTGTCAACACAATGCGGTGAGAGCACGCAAAGTGACAGAGTTTTCTTCAACCACCACGGGAAGGAGATACACTATAAAGCCATTCTGCACTTGCAGCACGAGATTTGTAGTGTATCTCATTACTTGCCCCTGCAAGAAACAGTATATAGGACGTACCACTAGGACTTTTTCGATTAGGGTAGGTGAACATATCGCTTTAATTAAAAGTAGAGACCCGAAACACACGGTCCCGAAACATTATAAAGAGTTCCATGGTGGTAACCCTGATGGGTCAGAGTTTGTCATTATTGACAAATACACACCACCATGGAGAGGGGGTGCAAGAATAAGAGGAGTATCCCGTTTGGAGATGTTCTGGGCTTACGAGTTACAGACTTTCTCTCCTTTTGGGCTCAATGTGGACATAGACGTCAACGCTTTCTTGGATGAATCATGATGTTGACACTATGTGGGGTCCATATGCAAGGTCCACTTTTATATCCACAGTAAATGTGTTTGAGTATGTTCTATATTAGATGGCTACCTTAAAGGTTATTATTGTCTAATATATAGACGCGAAAGAATCCAGTCTATTTATAGTATGCTTTATGTCTGAGGACCACTATAGAGGTTTTATATGCTAACCATATATACCGTATTTATCGGCGTATAACACGCACCCCAATTTAGGAGGGAATTTTAAGGAAAAAAAAACTTTTAGGAGAGAAGTTGAAGGGAAAAAAACTTACATTTAAATGCCCATCATTGCAGCCTTCTCAGTGCAGCCTTGCCCCAGTGCAGCCATGTCAGTGCAGCCTTGTCAGTGCAGCCTTGTCAGTGCAGCCATGTCAGTGCAGCCTTCCCCAGTGCAGCCTTCCCCAGTGCAGCCTTGTCAGTGCAGCCATGTCAGTGCAGCCATGTCAGTGCAGCCTTCTCAGTGCAGCCTTCTCAGTGCAGCCTTGCCCCAGTGCAGCCTTGCCCCAGTGCAGCCTTGCCCCAGTGCAGCCTTGCCCCAGTGCAGCCTTCCCCAGTGCAGCCTTGTCAGTGCAGCCATGTCAGTGCAGCCATGTCAGTGCAGCCTTCTCAGTGCAGCCTTCCCCAGTGCAGCCTTGCCCCAGTGCAGCCTTGCCCCAGTGCAGCCTTCCCCAGTGCAGCCTTGCCCCTGTGCAGCCTTCGATCCCCTTTTCCTTCCTTCTGGGATTCAAAATCGCGGACCGCGATTTGAAAATGGCGCCGCCGGCGCCGAAATACACAGAGCCGGTCCTCGGCTCTTTCCGGCGGCTCTCGTTTACTTTCGGTTTCACTCGTAGCCCCGAGCGGAGCTATCCGAACCTACTCGGATAGCTCCGCTCGGGGCTACGAGTGAAACCGAAAGTAAACGAGAGCCGCCGGAAAGAGCCGAGGACCGGCTCTGTGTATTTCGGCGCCGGCGGCGCCATTTTCAAATCGCGGTCCGCGATTTTGTTATTTTGACAGCTCGGATCGCAGGGGATCGGCGTATAACACGCACCTGCGACTTTCCCCTGATTTTAAGGGGAAAAAAGTGCGTGTTATACGCCGATAAATACGGTATGTAAGTGAATCTAGTTCATTCAATTTTCTGTAATAATTTAGGTTATGGGTTTTTTTATACACACTTTTTCGCCATTCATAACCATATATATGAGTAGATGTAATCAGGGTTCTTTAACTTCTTTATGTGAACACAGAGGTATAGTTGTATACCTTATTTTTCCCTTAATATTAATTTGACTTTCTGCGGAATGTTTGCTGTAGTTGCGTCTTTTAAAGTAGGACGCAAGCAGTACAACATTGACCATTCTTTACTTTTTATTTTTGTATCCCACCAGGCACTTCCGGCTAACCATTGCTGGAACGCAAACTTAGCTGTGAGGGAACACATTTCCGTTCTCGCGGTGTGGCGTTAGGGCGTCACATCGCGAGATTTACCGGGATTTGGTGCACTGAACGTTTCCGGCCAATTAGAGCTGGAACGCAAACGTCGGGACTCATTGACACGCATTTCCGCTTCCGCGTCATGAGGGTACAGCGTCATGTCGCGAGACTAAGCGGGATTTGTCTCCACACACATCGTGAACAGATTTAGGTGGTAAAAACCACACGTACTGGGGGTTCCTTATATTCTCATTACCTTTATGAATCTCAGAAATAGGAGCCACCTCAAATTCACATATATGGGGATTAATAAGCCATTAATGGGAGGTGGAACGCATAGCACACCTACCAAAGGGAGGCTTGGAACGCACGCGGGTCCGCCATCTTGCGAACCCGGAAGTGCTAAATTTATCAATTGAATGGGCTGGAGTCACTTCAAGACGATTACAGTTCCTATATTAAGGAGTCAGGCTGCAGTGGAGGGTACCCCAGGACGAAGTCTACTCAGACGAAACGCGTCGGGAGGACTCCACTGCTGCCTTCTTTTATGTACAAGCGCTTTTTTAACAACTTTATCATGTAAGTGTATTTCCTTTTAAATAAATTACTGTTTTTATGGTATCACACTATGTGGCCTCTTCTATATCCTTTATGAGCTACAAACGGGGTGATCCTATGTCATGATCGAAGAAGATACATCTTATGAACCCCTTGTGATCGCTACACGCCGCCAAGGTCTTCCCACCATTGCCATTAAGCAATAAAAGCCGGTTTGACCCTCACAGTATACACTATTTTGGGTTCAAACCCTCCGGTAAGCCTCCAATTTTATCAACTCCACCGTTAGAGTGATTTGCATGTGTGTGAAGACACTGTGGGGTGATGTTCTAGAGCTGATTTATAAATCATCCAATCTGGACTTGAACTCATCTGGTGTTTAGCATCTATTCAGAGACTATAGAATCTCATTCTGGTGAAGGTGGTTCACACATCACTTACAAACATTACTTCATTTATGCCTCATTCATGGACTCTGTACTGTACTTAATTCTTACACATTGTGAGAAATCCAAATGTGTTTCAGTTTAGCTGTTTGTAGGATACTGGCTCTATACCTTATCAGTATGTGGGTGGTTTATTCTTTTTCTGTTTTATCTTAGCGCTACACGTTTTGTTTTCCACCGGTATGGTAGGTTGGCAAGTCTCGTGTGTGTATATGTGTGTGTGTGTATATGTATATATGTATGTATATATATATATATATATATATATATATATATATATATATATATATATGTATGTATGTATGTATGTATGTATGTATATATATATATATATATACACAGTGGCTTGCGAAAGTATTCGGCCCCCTTGAACTTTTCAACCTTTTGCCACATTTCAGGCTTCAAACATAAAGATATAAAATTTTAATTTTTTGTGAAGAATCACCAACAAGTGGGACACAATTGTGAAGTGGAACGAAATCTATTGGATATTTTAAACTTTTTTAGCAATTAAAAAACTGAAAAGTGGTGCGTGCAAAATTATTCGGCCCCTTTACTTTCAGTGCAGCAAACTCACTCCAGAAGTTCAGCGAGGATCTCTGAATGATCCTATGTTGTCCTAAATGACTGATGGTGATAAATAGAATCCACCTGTGTGTAATCAAGTCTCTGTATAAATGCACCTGCTCTGTGATAGTCTCAGGGTTCTGTTGAAAGCGCAGAGAGCATCATGAAGACCAAGGAACACACCAGGCAGGTCCGTAATACTGTTGTGGAGAAGTTGAAAACCGGATTTGGATACAAAAAGACTTCCCAAGCTTTAAACATCCCAAGGAGCACTGTGCAAGCGATCATTTTGAAATGGAAGGAGTATCAGACCACTGCAAATCTACCAAGACCTGGCTGTCCCTCTAAACTTTCAGCTCAGACAAGGAGAAGACTGATCAGAGATGCAGCCAAGAGGCCCATGATCACTCTGGATGAACTGCAGAGAACTACAGCTGAGGTGGGAGAGTCTGTCCATAGGACAACAATCAGTCGTACACTGCACAAATCTGGCCTTTATGGAAGAGTGGCAAGAAAAAAGCCATTTCTCAAAGATATCCATAAAAAGTCTTGTCTAAAGTTTGCCACAAGCCACCTGGGAGACACACCAAACATGTGGAAGAAGGTGCTCTGGTCCGATGAAACCAAAATCAAACTTTTTGGCCACAATGCAAAACAATTTGTTTGGCGTAAAAGCAACACAGCTCATCACACTCAACACACCATCCCCACTGTCAAACATGGTGGTGGCAGCATCATGGTTTGGGCCTGCTTTTCTTCAGCAGGGACAGGGAAGATGGTTAAAATTGAGGGGAAGATGGATGCAGCCAAATACAGGACCATTCTGGATGTAAACCTGTTGGAGTCTGCAAAAGACCTGAAACTGGGACGGAGATTTATCTTCCAACAAGACAATGATCCCAAACATACAGCAAAATCTACAAAGGAATGGTTCACAAATAAACATATCCAGGTGTTAGAATGGCCAAGTCAAAGTCCAGACCTGAATCCAATCGAGAATCTGTGGAAAGAGCTGAAAACTGCTGTTCACAAACGCTCTCCATCCAACCTCACTGAGCTCGAGCTGTTTTGCAAGGAAGAATGGGCAAGAATTTCAGTCTCTCGATGTGCAAAACTGATAGAGACATACCCCAAGCGACTTGCAGCTGTAATCGCAGCAAAAGGTGGCTCTACAAAGTATTAACGCAAGGGGGCCGAATAATTTTGCACGCCCCACTTTTCATTTTTTTATTAGTTAAAAAAGTTTCAAAAATCCAAAAGATTTCGTTCCACTTCTCAGTTGTGTCCCACTTGTTGGTGATTCTTCACAAAAAATAAAAATTTTATATCTTTATGTTTGAAGCCTGAAATGTGGCAAAATGTTGAAAAGTTCAAGGGGGCCGAATACTTTCGCAAGGCACTGTATATATCTCTATCTCTCTATCTCTCTATCTCTCTATATATCTCTATCTCTCTATCTCTCTATCTCTCTATATATCTCTATCTCTATCTCTATATATATCTCTATCTCTATATATATCTCTATCTCTCTATCTCTCTATCTCTCTATCTCTCTATCTCTCTATCTCTCTATCTCTCTCTATCTCTATCTCTCTCTCTCTATCTCTATATATATCTCTATCTCTCTATCTCTATATATATCTCTATATATATCTCTATCTCTATATATATCTCTATCTCTATATATATCTCTATCTCTATATATATATCTATCTCTATATATATCTCTATCTCTATATATATCTCTATATATATCTCTATATATATCTCTATATATATCTCTATCTCTATATATATATCTCTATATATATCTCTATCTCTATATATATATCTCTATATATATCTCTATCTCTATATATCTATCTCTATATATATCTCTATCTCTCTCTATATATATATCTCTATATATATCTCTATCTCTCTCTATATATATATATATCTCTATCTCTATATATATATATATCTATCTCTATATATATCTCTATATATATCTCTATCTCTATATATATCTCTATCTCTATCTCTATATATATCTCTATCTCTATCTCTATATATATATCTATATATATAGATATATATATATATATATATATATATATATATCTATATCTATAGATATAGATATATATATATATATATATATATATATATATATATATATATATATATATATATATATATATATAGATATATATATAGATATATATATAGATTCTGCATCCAGTGTAGCCTATATCTACAGTGCATTTGTTGGTGTACAGTTTCTAATACATTTCAGGGGGTATGCACAATACAGTGCAGCCGTTGTACAGTTGCTAATACAGCGCAGGGGGTATGCACAGTATCTAATAGTGTGTACAGTTTCTACTACACTTCTGGTGGTGTACACAGTATCTAATACAGTGTGTACAGTTTCTACTGCACTTGCGGTGTACGCAATACAGTGCAGCCGTAGTACAGTTTCTACTTCTTTTCTGGTGGTGTACACAGTATCTAATACAGTGTGTACAGTTTCTACTACACTTCTGGTGGTGTATACAGTGCAGCCGTAGTACAGATTCTAATACAGTGCAGGCGGTGTACACAGTATCTAATATAGTGTACAGTTTCTACTACACTTACATAGTATACAATACAGTGCAGCCATTGTACAGTTGCTAATACAGTGCATGCGGTATACACAGTATCTAATACAGTTTGTACATTTTCTACTACACTTCTGGTGGTGTACACAATATAGTGCAGCCATATCAGTTTCTACTTCTTTTCTGGTGGTGTACACAGTATCTAATACAGTGTGTACAGTTTCTACTACACTTCTGGTGGTGTACACAATACAGTGCAGCCGTAGTACAGTTTCTAATACAGTGCAGGCGGTGTACGCAGTATCTAATACAGTGTGTACAGTTTCTACTACACTTGTGTACACAATACAGTGCAGCTGTAGCACAGTTTCTAATACAGTGCAGGTGGTGTACACAGTATCTAATACAGTATGTACAGTTTCTACTACACTTCTGGTGGTGTACACAATACAGTGCAGCCGTAGTACAGTTTCTACTACTTTGCTGGTGGTGTACACAGTATCTAATACAGTGTGTACAGTTTCTACTACACTTCTGGTGGTGTACACAGTATAAAATACAGTGCAGCCGTTGTACAGTTGCTAATACAGTGCAGGCGGTGTACATAAAATCCAATACAGTGTGTACAGTTTCTACTACACTTCTGGTGGTATACATAACGCACAATACAGTGCAGCCGTAGTACAGTTTCTACTATTTTTCTGGTGGTGTACACAGTATCTAATAGTGTGTACAGTTTCTACCTCACTTCTGGTGGTGCACACAGTACAGTGCAGCCGTTGTACAGCTGCTAATACAGTACAGGCACTGTACACAGTATCTAATACAGTGTGTACAGTTTATAATACACTTCAGGCAATGTACACAGTATCTAATACAGTGTAGTGTGGTGTTGCAAAACAAAAAATACATCATGTCAGAAAGGCCACCAAGGAGAGGTAGACGCTCACAGGCCACCAAGAGGGGTCAAGCAGCCTCTGTGTCTACAGTCAACAGTGGTGGTCATGGATATGGTGCAGGTGGCCTTGGGGCACGCTTGTCCTTTTTTTTTTCTGCTGCTGGCCGTGTTATTGAGCCAGAACATGCAGAAGAGTTGGTGGAGTGGATAACAAAGCCGTCCTCATCCTCTTCCTCTGTCACCCAGGCTCAGAGTCGTCTGCCTTCCAACGCAGCTGCCAATGTGGCCTATTCCACTGGCTCCTTGTCCACAGTCACTCCTTCCGTAGCCCCACCATCATGCTCGGATGAGTCCCCATAATTATTCGACCAGTGTCCGGTACATGCTGCTGGAGGATGCACAGTGATTTGAAGGCTCCGATGTTGGTTCCCAGGTTGAGGAAGGAAGTAACGTGAGCCTAGGGAGAGGGGGTGCCACAGAAGGACAAGAAACTGGCAGTCATGTTCCCCCAGCTGCAGCATACTGTCAAGTTTGCTCCAGTGATAAGGAGGGAGGGGATGAGGTCCCTGACTGTACTTGGGTGCCTGAGAGAATAGAGGAGGAGGAGGCACAACTCCAACGAGGCAGGATGTCCTCTAGGGGGCAGCTTAAGGGCAGCCACCCTATTGCATCAAACCACAGAGCTCCGCAGGTGCAGGGCGCTGCTGATTCCCCGCTGACTTTTAAAAGTTCCTTGGTGTGGGCCTTTTTTGACACGTGGGCAGCAGATCACACCATTGCTGTTTGCAACCTATGTCTGAAGCAGATCAAGCTTGGCCAGAACAACAGCTACTTGGGCACCACATGCTTGACCAGACATATGACGACCTGCCATGCAGTCCATTGGCAACAGCACTTGAAAGACCCACATCAAAGAAAAAGGCAGACTTCTCCTTGCTCCTCATCTGGGATCTCCAACCCTACTATACCTCCAGTCCTCTCAAAAACCTGCACTGAAAAGAATGAGGGTATAGCATTAGGTGTCCCAAGTACTTGCAGCCAATGTGCTAGCAGTAAACCACCATCTAATCTTAGCAGGAAAATTTCCCTACCCCAGTTGCTGAACCGTAAAAAGAAATTTGGTCCCAGCCATCCACATGCTCAGCGTCTAAATGCTAGCTTGGCTAAATTGCTAGCACTGCAACTGCTGCCTTTTCAGCTGGTAGACTCTGCCCCCTTTTGTGAATTTGTAGAATGTGCTGTACCTCAGTGGCAGGTTCCAAAATGCCATTTCTTTTCACGGAAGGCCATTCCGGCTCTCTACAGGCATGTGGAAGGCAATGTTTTGGCCTCGTTGGACAGGGAGGTCAGCAGTAAGGCTCATATTACAGTGAGGCTAAAAGATGCCATGCAGTGTTTGAGTTGGTCTGCCTAGGGGACAGGAGCCACACTGGGGCAGAGATTCTGTCAGCTCTGCAGGGGCAGGCTCAGAAGTGGTTGACGCCACGCCAGCTTCAGCCAGGAATGGTTGTATGCGACAATGGCACCAACCTTCTCTTCGCCCTCCGACAGGGACACTTGACCCATATTCCATGTTTGGCACACATCCTGAATTTGGTGGTCCAGCGGTTCTTGAGCAGGTACCCAGGCTTACAGGATCTCCTGAGGCAGCCCAAAAAAGTCTGTGGTCATTTCCGCTGGTCATACAATGTCAGTGCTCGGCTGGCTGACATTCAAAGGGAATGCAACCTGCCCACCAACCGCCTCATTTGTGACATGTTCAAACAAGTGATTGGCGTAAATACTAAAGTAGTAATCCAGTAAAATGATTTAAACACCAAAATGCTGAAAGAGCGTAAAAATACAGACAAGTCTGTTATGCATAATATGTACAGGTAAGTATGAAGACGTCCATAAGGGTACACATCAGCAGATGTGGACACAATATGCTCAATGGCAATGCAAGTAGGCAGGATGGGGTGGAAAAAAAGGGGGAGGGAGAGGAGAGGAGAGGGGAGGGGGGGAAGGGGGAAGGAGGGGGTGGTAAAGAAGTCCACGCTCACGGCAGCCGTCCAGTGGGGGCAGAACTCGTGTTCCCTAGACACTGAAAAAAACAAGAAGAAGGAGGCGCCTCTGGGTGCAGACTGTATGACAACTTTAATATAAAAAAATGGAGTAATGATGTAAACTCACATTTTAGCAGTAAAAGATGGTCCATTTTATCTTTTACTGCTAAAATGTGAGTTTACATCATTACTCCATTTTTTTATATTAAAGTTGTCATACAGTCTGCACCCAGAGGAGCCTCCTTCTTCTTGTGTTTTTCTCATTTGTGACATGCCCACCAGGTGGAACTCAATGTTGGCAATGCTGCAGCGGCTGCACACACATCAGAAGGCCATCAACGAGTACCTGTGCAGGTATGGCACCAGGACAGGGTCAGGGGAGCTTGGCTTCTTTTTGCCATGCCAGTGGCTACTGATCAAGGATGCATGCACTGTCCTGTCACCATTTGAGGAGGCCACAAGGATGGTGAGCAGTGACAATGCATGCATCATTGACACTGTCCCTCTAGTCTTCCTGTTGGAGCACACGCTTCATGGAATCATGGACAGGGCACTTGAGGCAGAACAGCGGGAGGAAGAGGAGTACTTCCTTACCTCTCAAGGCCAGGGGCGTTGCTAGGTGGCAAAAAAAACAGGGGCTTCAGCCCGAAGTCCGAGCCCAGCACCGGGCTGTGTGTGTGTTACCTGACGTGCACTGACCTACCTGATATAGACTGACATACACTGACCTACCTGACAAACACTGATCATTACACTCACCTACCTGACATACACTGACCAATACACTGACCTACCTGACCCCCACTGACCTACACTGACCTACCTGACTTCAGGTGATGTGACCTTCTCCTGCAGCTTAGCAGTAGTGTGCCGCGTGCCCATCGAGTAGACAGCAGGCACTCCAGGGAGCAAGAGTCATGACACACGAGTGGAGAGCCGCCCGCCCGAGCGCCGAGTGGGGATGTTCTCACAGTGGCGCGACGGGCGCATTGTAATTCCCGCCTTCTGGAGCCTGCAGCGCCTATGATGGACGTCTCACGTCCCGCGGTCCCCGCATTGGACCAGTGGGACGGCCATCATAGGCGCTGCAGGCTCCAGAAGGCGGAAACTGCTGTGTCACTCGGCTGCACTCAGGTCAGATCGCCCCCGATTGACGGCGGCTCTTGGGCTCGGGGCTAATAATAGAATTGTCAGCCCCACCCCGCCGAGGCCTCCTTTATGCAGATAGCATTCCTGCGGGCCCACCAAACACACAGGAAGAAGAGGAGGAGAATTGTGTCAGCATGGATGTAGAGGATAACACTTAGCAGCAGTCTTCAAGGGATGGTTTTCAGTCCCCAGAAATCCAAGGAGTTGTACGTGGCTGGGAGGAGGTAGTTATGGATCCTTAGTGACCCAGAGGACTCAGAATCGAATGTCTCTGCAAACTTACGCTGCATGGCCTCCCTGATTCTGCAAAGCTTGTGAAAGGACCCTATGATTCGTGGTATCAAGGAGAGGGATCATTACTGATTGGCAACCCTTCTTGATCCTCGTTACAAGGGTAAGGTTGCAGAACTCATCCTGCCTTCGCAGAGGGAGCAGAGGATGAAACATCTTCAGGAGGCCTTGAAGAAAGGTTTGTGCAATCCATTTCCAGACCCTGGGAGGTTACAATTTCCTGGTGATGGACAACGTGTTGCTGAGGCTTCGTTCAATCAGAGGAAGAGCGGTAGAGAAGGTGGCCGGCTGACCGATGCCTTTAAACAATTTTTAAAGGCATCGCCAAGGTCTGATTGGTTTAGGCAACCAGCGTCTGCATTACATTGTGCAGGAATATCTAGGGCCAAGAGCAGACTTGGAGACCTTTCCAACAGAGCATCCACTTGGTTACTGGGTCTTGAGAATGGACTGGCCAGAACCTGCTCATTATGCAATTGAGTTATTGGCCTGTTCTGCATCCAGCGTGCTTTCTGCTGGAGGGTTTGTAACGGATCAAAGAGTGCGGCTGTCCACAGACTCCATTGAATCAATTTTGAATCAGCAGCTAACAAGCACCTGATGCTGATGTAACTGATTGAATTTTCTATGGATGTGGGATCCCTTGAAGACTGAGAAGGAAGAGGATAGTCAGCATAGGCAATCTTGATGATGCTAGCTTCCAACAACATTTTTGGTTTAGGGCACCACAACCCTGTTTAACAGGGGCATATAATTACAATTTTTGATATAATATTTCACAGCAGGGCCCGTTCCTGCACCCAACAAGAGTATCTGTGAGGGCTTACAGTGTTGTGGCACCACCAACACCTAAGGCCCAATTTTCTGCAGAGTATATAGGGCAGGCCGTATAGTATATATACTGCTGTTCAGAGTAGTGCCTGAGGGACCCCCCACGCCTTTGAAAATACGTTTGGCAGAACTCCATCAGTATCATCAGCAAAGCAGCTTCATTATTATCACATTTAAGAAGAAGAGAATTGTGTGCTGCATTTCTAGATTTCATAATTTGCCGCGTCATGAATGTTAATTCTCCATTACGAGTGCTAGTTTACAAGACTGACCACTTCTGGCTTGTCCTTGCTTCTGAGCATGCATGTTTGTACTTTGGAATTTTGTCCGACGGACTTGTGTACACACGTTCGGAAAATCCGACAACAGACATTTATCCGCGGAAAATTTATAAACCTGCCATCCAAAATTTGTCCATGGAAAGTTGACCAACAATTGTCTGATGGAGCATACAAACGGTCAGATTTTCCGCCAAACACCTGTCAGCACACATTTCCCGTCGGAAAATCCGATCGTGTGTACGAGGCTTTGCGGTGTTTGCGTGTTTGAACACGTTTTTTGCCTGTTCGCATGTTCTGCTGCGAACTGAACGGGGGGTGAGCGGCCAATTCCTACTCACAACCACCTGCAGTGAAAACGCGCGGGGCTGCCATGCATTCTGAATGGCACCCCCACGCATTTAAAGTCACAGTGCGGGTGCAGGAACTGCAGGGAAATCTCATGGTCAAAATGACCATGCAATTTCCCTACGGGCCTCATCTTGAAAAAGGTGCATGCAAAAATGCGCCGCAGAATGACGCACACGCAACCAGCCGCCGCCGTGGGACAGGACTCTGAGACAGGCAGCGGCTGTTTCAGAGACACAATGTGATGAAGAGGGAATTGCTAATGAGGTAAAATTCCTTCTGAAAAACTAGGACAGGTGTCCCATTGGAAAATATCCCCCCAGTTCATGTACTTGTGAAAACTAATTTTGGCCACTAGATCAAATCTTCCCAGTGGGGACTAAACCTGATAGGGATTGTAACATGTCCATACTCCTATCCAAAAGTAAAACAAATTCAAGAGGAACCCATGCTCCTTTCATTTTTTTTAGCCCCCTCTTACCTTGTTCACTGGGTTGTCTTAAAAAAAAAAAACCTCACACACTCATCAAATCAATTGTTGCCTGGTGAAATCCGCTGCTCTGGGTCCTGTGCTGCCATATTTGTGGTGTTTTTACTAAAGGCAAATAGACTGTGCAGGGGCACTTGCTCCAGAGCTTGGTAAATGATGATGAAGCTTCACTTTGCAAAGAATACCTAATCACATGGAAGAGGGGGAAAAAAACAGAATTATTTGCTTGCACATGATTGGATTATGGAAGTCAGCAGAACTTCCCCTCATTTTCTAAGCTCTGGAGCAACTGCACTTGCAAAGTTTACAGTCTGTTCACCTTTAGTAAATTCACCCCTTCTGTGTGACGTCATCCAGCTGACTCCAGGTTCTTGCAGCAGGCCCCTGATGACACACTGCTGCACTTACACATTGTGTGGTAGACCGCTTCAAAGCCTCCTGGGATGCGTGGCGTTTTGGTACCCCAGGAGACAGTGGACAAGATACCTACATCATTCTTGCCTAAATTTTATAAAAACTTAAGAGGCTAGGACAACAGAGGAAGGTCAGAAATTGGAGTAGACTATGTTTCCAAGGATAAACAGCATTATTGTAGCTTTTCTTATTTCTCATATTTTGCAGATTTTCATCATGTCCTACATTGCCGCTATGATGACTTTTCTGGGGCTGGTCACAGGCATATTTACGGTCACCTCCCTGGCTCAGAAGGTGACTGGAAGTTTATCTGAGCAAGGCACTGTTGTCCCAGTTGAAAGTAAGTAGTGTACTGGACTATCTAAAGCAGTAGAAATGAGAGGACAGAGGGCCATCCAAACATTTAGTCACCAATCACACAGAAGACCACTACTCTCTGGGGGGAAATGGCAACTGAACAGGGCAAAAAATCTGTCCCAAATGCAATTTTTTCCCAACCTCCAAACCTTACCTGAGAGGAAGAGGAGGGAGCCATATGCTCGCTATACCTTAAAGTGGAACTAAACTTTTCATACTTACATGTCCCATTACCCTGTGCTGGCATCTTTTTCTGAGTGCCGGTCTGTGGGCCTCTTCATTGCCCAACGGCTAATGACGTCACTCCTGTGTATGCACAGGAGGCCATCATTCCGGAACTTGGAAACAGGCCCAGCACTGTAAGCGCTGGGCCAGCGATTGCGCTGCTCAGTTTACAGTGCTGGAGGAGACGACAAGCAGGCAAATAGGGACAGTGCATGTCTCTTCTGAAATAAAAGCCTGCCCGCTCGCACCTTTTTACAACGGAACTTCAGTTCCCCTTTAAAGTAGAACTATGGGCAAAACTTTTTCTCATTTTGGATAGAGAAGGAGTAGTGGGGGGGGGGGGGGGGGGGTTATAAACCCTGTCAGTTATGTCAGAATGTTTATACTGAAATATTAAAACAGTATTATATTTATGAAAATATGCAAATATCATCTGTGTTTTTAGGGAGATTTTCAAATTTTTCCACAAATACAACCAAGTAATTCAAGTTCGTTTATCCATGCTATTTTGAAGACAAGAGATAATAACGATGTGCTAAAATATATATTAACTAAAAATTCAGTGTAAACTAATATCAGATATATTTGGTGATGATATACTTTCAAATATCAAATATATGGGGTTAATACAGATAATACATTTTTACCACAAGTTCTTATTACAAAATAC